>OY744540.1:75624215-75681715 GCA_963556195.1 Sepiola atlantica | reverse complement strand
TGTATTTCTATGAAAATCAGCACGTGTAGAATAGATTCCAATGCTTTCTCTGTGTCTATTTTATAATATAAATGCCCTGTCAGTTGATGCATTGCAAACGATAATATGAATTACGTGATCTAAGTGCAATTTTCATTAATGTATTTTTTGTATATTAATATGGAATATATATATATATATAAAAATATATATACATATATATATATATATATATATATATATATATATATATATATATGTATATATATGGAATATATTAAAAGTCAAGTACTGTTATAAACGAAGCGGTTTTTTATAAATATTTATATTCTGGCTTTCTTGTTATATATATACATTACGTAATATTTGTTTCTGGTGGAATCTACACGTTTCTGTTTTTTATTTCGATATGCGTCGATCTTACGACATAATGTCAGATACATATTGAAATACATATGCTTAACATAAAATAATTCCACATATTTATATGAGATAATCAGACGTAAATCGTTAACTTTTATTTGAATTATTCTCTCTTCCTTACACTCTGCTCTAATCTCTAATGTATGCCCCAGTCTATACAATGAATAAGAAATGAATAATTAAAGTAAGTAAGGATACAAAAATGCAATCAAAACGCGTCTTGACAAATTAGTGTCAGTTGTCTTTTCTTTAAATATTTACCAATAATTTAACCTGGTCTATCAGAACCGCGGGGGTATACATATTAATGCCTTCGAAATCAAAAAAATTGTATGATTAAGTTGATCAACTTGGTTTATGATAACTAATAACTGTTCCCATTCTTAATTGTGATATTTTATATTAGTTAATTATTGTGGTGATACCTGAAGTTTAAATCCGCATTCCTCTGGTAAGTGGGAGTGTACATACAATACCATTTATTGAAATAGTTTTCGGTCGATTTATATTCATTAAGCATGCACGATTACTAGCTATGAACATATATAAACTATTAACATTCCCCTTTTTATCTTCGTAATTTTCATAACTTTAAAGTTATAAATAATTCAATGTAATCCATATATTGTACCTGGACATAGACTACCTCTTGTGGATAACAGTGTGTCTGGTTGTACTAGACACCATCGAGTAACAGCACACTCCCCAGAACAACCATATCAAGGTCTAAACATTAGATTACGTTTCATATCATTCTCAATACAAACATTTAATTTAAACTCCTCTTTACATAAGGCACACTAATAAACATAAGGGGAGTAGAATTAAACAGAGTATCTACATTAATTGCGGTATGCGGACATTGACAGAAAGTCTCACAATCAGAAACATTCTAAAAAATGGGTAAGTGGAATGAATTAAAATTCCGAAAACGTTGTATAATTCTATTTTATTTTTCAATAATTGTAATCATACACTGACCTTCTCAAGAGAATATATTAGACGTTTTTTGTTGTTTTCTGACAAGATAGATAACTAAAAATGAACTGGGGCTCCTTAAATAAGTGGGTTATAACGTGTTATAGGGTGAAATATGTACCTAGGTGAGATATTATTTTATAGCTAAATATCTATCCAAAGAAAAATTGTATTATTTGGATTATGTAGGCTACTGTTCTCACCTTGAGTGCTATTCTCACAACGTTTTTGCCGATGTAATCTCCAATCTTCTTCAGGTGTATCTTGTCGAACTCGGGAATCTCTCTATCGAACTCGGGAATGTACATAGAATTCCGAACGGAACCCATTTCTTAATCCACGGGGTAGTAGCATGCTCTCGTCCCTTCATTCCTGCCCGTGTAGAAGTCTTCAGTAATTCGCAATTCGTACTATCGCCCGCACTGAGGATTGACCATTCAACACTCAGAAGACTGACTGCGCCTAAAACTAAATTTAACTATGTACGCTATCCGTTACGCCACGGGTTCTTATTAGATGAATTACCAATCTGTATTATACAATTTATCAATCTTTATGTGAGAAATTCACAAACATAAAGAAAAACTGTCCGTTGAAAAATGCGTGCTTTAGCAGTATCACTAAAGTGCAATTTGCATCAAATTGGGTTTTTGATGTCTGGATCAAATAAAAATATGAAGAAAAGGCACTTCATATTATTGGTTTATCGTTGTTATTAAATATCGTTCCACAAAAGATTTCTAAAGATCTTTAAAATTAATTTCGAAAGCTGGGTGAGAGCTGGCTCATGAATTCCACAAACTCAGTCAGACGGACGATATTCAATGAATGGTAAAGGTTTGTATATTTCACGAATGACGCTAGAGTGTTGCAATATTCTGTTAAGGTAGAACAAGAAGTAAATGAGGTGAATACGTCATGCCTCAACCAGAGTATAACCTTATACATTCAAATGTTCTTCCTTTTAATCTAAAACATGTAAAATAAAAATAAAAAATACATCATGTGCCGTTTCCTTTAGTTCAATCTTTTCATTAGTAATTTACCATCTTTAGTTTAGACTATCCCCACATCTTACGAACGTTTATTACATCACGGAGTAAAATCAAAGCTTCTCTTAAAGGATCTATGCAGGCTTACTAACATAGCTCAAGCGGAATTCGACTGATAGAACCATTATTACTAAAAACGAATGTATTCGTAAAACGAGTGTGTTATGTAACTAGTGCCTGAAAATTAAAGTAAATATGGAGCATCGTTTTTCTTCTGGATAAATCAAACTTCTCTTAAAGGATCTATGCAGGCTTACTAACATAGCTCAAGCGGAATTCGACTGATAGAACCATTATTACTAAAAACGAATGTATTCGTAAAACGAGTGTGTTATGTAACTAGTGCCTGAAAATTAAAGTAAATATGGAGCATCGTTTTTCTTCTGGATAAATCAAACTTCTCTTAAAGGATCTATGCAGGCTTACTAACATAGCTCAAGCGGAATTCGACTGATAGAACCATTATTACTAAAAACGAATGTATTCGTAAAACGAGTGTGTTATGTAACTAGTGCCTGAAAATTAAAGTAAATATGGAGCATCGTTTTTCTTCTGGATAAATCAAACTTCTCTTAAAGGATCTATGCAGGCTTACTAACATAGCTCAAGCGGAATTCGACTGATAGAACCATTATTACTAAAAACGAATGTATTCGTAAAACGAGTGTGTTATGTAACTAGTGCCTGAAAATTAAAGTAAATATGGAGCATCGTTTTTCTTCTGGATAAATCAAACTTCTCTTAAAGGATCTATACAGGCTGACTAACATAGCTCAAGTGGAATTCGACTGATAGAACCATTATTTCTAAAAACGAATGTATTCGTAAAACGAGTGTGTTATGTAACTAGTGCCTGAAAATTAAAGTAAATATGGAGCATCGTTTTTCTTCTGGATAAATCAAACTTCTCTTAAAGGATCTATACAGGCTGACTAACATAGCTCAAGTGGAATTCGACTGATAGAACCATTATTTCTAAAAACGAATGTATTCGTAAAACGAGTGTGTTATGTAACTAGTGCCTGAAAATTAAAGTAAATATGGAGCATCGTTTTTCTTCTGGATAAATCAAACTTCTCTTAAAGGATCTATACAGGCTGACTAACATAGCTCAAGTGGAATTCGACTGATAGAACCATTATTTCTAAAAACGAATGTATTCGTAAAACGAGTGTGTTATGTAACTAGTGCCTGAAAATTAAAGTAAATATGGAGCATCGTTTTTCTTCTGGATAAATCAAACTTCTCTTAAAGGATCTATACAGGCTGACTAACATAGCTCAAGTGGAATTCGACTGATAGAACCATTATTTCTAAAAACGAATGTATTCGTAAAACGAGTGTGTTATGTAACTAGTGCCTGAAAATTAAAGTAAATATGGAGCATCGTTTTTCTTCTGGATAAATCAAACTTCTCTTAAAGGATCTATACAGGCTGACTAACATAGCTCAAGTGGAATTCGACTGATAGAACCATTATTTCTAAAAACGAATGTATTCGTAAAACGAGTGTGTTATGTAACTAGTGCCTGAAAATTAAAGTAAATATGGAGCATCGTTTTTCTTCTGGATAAATCAAACTTCTCTTAAAGGATCTATACAGGCTGACTAACATAGCTCAAGTGGAATTCGACTGATAGAACCATTATTTCTAAAAACGAATGTATTCGTAAAACGAGTGTGTTATGTAACTAGTGCCTGAAAATTAAAGTAAATATGGAGCATCGTTTTTCTTCTGGATAAATCAAACTTCTCTTAAAGGATCTATACAGGCTGACTAACATAGCTCAAGTGGAATTCGACTGATAGAACCATTATTTCTAAAAACGAATGTATTCGTAAAACGAGTGTGTTATGTAACTAGTGCCTGAAAATTAAAGTAAATATGGAGCATCGTTTTTCTTCTGGATAAATCAAACTTCTCTTAAAGGATCTATACAGGCTGACTAACATAGCTAAAGTCAAATTCGATTGATAGAACCATTATTTCTAAAAACGAATGTATTCGTAAAACGAGTGTGTTATGTAACTAGTGCCTGAAAATAGAAGTAAATATGGAGCATCAGTTTTTCCTCTGGATAAATCAAACTTCTCTTAAAGGATCTATACAGGCTGACTAACATAGCTAAAGTCAAATTCGACTGATAGAACAATTATTTCTAAAAACGAATGTATTCGTAAAACGAGTGTGTTATGTAACTAGTGCTTGAAAATGGAAGTAAATATGGAGCATCGTTTTTCTTCTGGATAAATCAAACTTCTCTTAAAGGATCTATACAGGCTGACTAACATAGCTTAAGTCAAATTCGACTGATAGACCCATTATTTCTAAAAACGAATGTATTCGTAAAAAGAGTGCCTGAAAACAAAGGCAAATATGGAGTATCATTTTTTCTCCTATATAACTCCTTCCATTTCCCTCAGATGTTCTGTCAGTCGTCTGGACGACCAGCTCACCGATATGTTACTCGTACCGTTAGTCGATCTGTAAGAACTTTGCTTTGAATATAAATTTTCTATAGCTATACGCACGGATTTTATTAATGTATTTTAATACAGTATTAGATGGTCAAGTGGCTCTATAGTAAGGTACGTCCGTCACTCATTCGTTCAACCTTACACTTGAAATATAACATAGATAGCATTTCGATAAACTTGTTTTCCCATCGTTTTATTACTAAGGAAATCACGTCGCTCATTTATCTGACATAGTTCTGAAATGAAAAATGTGTTTGTCTGTTCAGCTCTCGTTTGAAATAAGAGTTTTATTGGTCTGCCGAATAAAGGTTTTCAATTGTAACGTTTTATGTATATTTTAAACTCAATATACTGTTCTCACTTCAGAACTGTCGTATTTCACTATGTAAATCGTTTTGGCCTTACTGATAATTCAGTGTTTTCGCATTAAATTTCGTATACCTCATAATAAGTGTTGATCAAGGCGGGCTACTCTTATTTAATCAATAATACAATGTATAAGCTAGATTTTCTGTATATATAGTACAGATAAAAGAGTGGGGGAAACCCTTCTGACTGTCTAATAATCACAAACATTTTTAAGCGGTCATTATAATTAAATGTTTCGTATTATTAATTAGGAATTTCATTAGTTTATGTTTGCTATCTAAATACTATAGTTTCGTCTGTATTAACATTAATTAATTAAAGTTATTTAATGAATACATCGGAAAATAAGTAAAAAACCTTAAACTAAAAACTACATGAGTTCTCTCTGCCGACCTTACCAAAGGTCGAAGGAGAAGCGAGAAGAGTAATTGGGAGGAAGAGTGTTGTGGTCTTACTCTCTCTCTCTCTCCCTCTCTCTCTCTCTCTCTCTCTCTCTCTATATATATATATATATATATATATATATATATATATATAAATATATGCCCCTTTTAATCTCGCCCTCTTTTAGCAGTTTTTTACATTTTCCGTGAAAATAAAATAAATAACTTTTCAATTAATTAAGTTAATACCAATTTATGAATTTTAACGAATTTATTTTTTAATATTTACAAAGACCGTTTTACTATTAGGTAAAAGGTAAGGTAAAGGTCGCATAGCCTGGACGCGCACGAGTGTCGTTGCCGTAATCGCACACTGCCCATGGCCGTAGCGGCGGTGATTTGTTAAGAAACACTGTGTCTAGGGCACAGCATATGGAAGGCGGAGCTCATCCCTCTCCTCCCGCTGCCTTGAGCCTTCTCTGAGTTTTAGTCAGGCACCCATTTACTGCTGGGTGGACAGAGGGAGTTTTCAGACCCGAAAATCCGCATGCTGTGAGGGGGGTGGAACCCGGGTCGTCCAACCCAAAGTCAACAGGCCCTATGTTGTTTTTTATTGACAAATACATTTTTAAAAAAGTAGCAGGGATTAGTCCAGATTACGAAAAAATATATAGATGTGTATTTAGGTATGATTGTAAGTAAACATCCTCTGCTAAACAACCTCTACAAAAATATTCACTGTTTTCGCATTAAATTTAGTATAACTCATTATAACATCGAGACGGATGTGTGTGGTACTTTATGTGTATCCTTACTCTATTCGATATTCCTTTCAGAAAACACAATGTGAAAACGTAGCAATCTGCACATTAATTTGGCATTGCTGAAGTTATTCCAGATAAAACACGACCAATCTAATTAAAATGAAAATATCTATTTCATTTATCCATCAAGCATTCAACACATCATTATTATATGTATATTTGTCGTATAGTCTCGGATGGTTTCTTGCAAGATATCTAAACCCAACCGTTCCTTAAGTCTAACTATATCAGAGAGGGTGGGGAGAGAACTACACTGTCAAGGGTTTGAGTACTGTAATCCTAAGGATCCTTATTGTAATTGAGATTCTAAAGAAAGAAAACGGCGATTATCATTGAGAACTAAATTATAAACGATTACTGCTAGATGTAAAGTTATTATCAACGAAGATGCAAAGAAACGGAAAGTATTTAGAATCTTGGCAAACTTGAGTCCGCGTGGCTTAAATGAAACTAGACCTGTTGTTTCCGGCGAGTGATCACTGATGTGATGTCTTACGAAGCATCGTTGATAGGAAAAAATAATAAGACCATTTCAGAATATTTCTCAAACAATTGAACTTATATCATGTGGCTATAATTATTTTACATACAGGAAGTGTTTACACAAGTAATAATCAGTTATTGCGTACTTACAAGAACCAGTGGTTTTCCTTTGGAGTCCGAGAAACACGACTCACCTCAGATTTCCAGCATTCAAAACATCTTTCGATAATTATTGAACATTATTTTCGTTATCGCAAAAACAATTTCCCATCGATTTCTCGCGAGAAATAACTTTCTCTCTAATTTGAGTGACAATGAGTATCCTCAAAATCTGTTTTATGCTCTCTCTCTCTTGATTAATCACAAGAATTGTATGTATTATAATACAATGTTGGTACCCCTGCATCTGTGTCTGTTTCTCCCTTTCCTCCCCCTTTATATTCATTTGGTCAGTGATCGTTTCTCATATAGGTTTGTTTTCGCATTCAAGGACTTTCTTTGATAATGTATCTGTTTCTGTAATTGCAGTTAGTTGTATTGTTTTAATTTTCCCTTAGATTCCAATTTCTTTTAATCTTTTTCTGTTGATGTTTGGCACTGTTCCTAGTGCACCGACTATTATTGCTATTATATTGATTTTCGTAATTATTGTATATTAATTCTTTAGTATAATTATTATTACATGAGGTGCATAGTTAAGTATAATGTGTACTAGGACTAACGCGTATCTCTTCCGCCCTTCAGTTAGTGAGGAATAACACTTCTAACCTGAGACAGTGTTCCTAGTTCATTTTTAATAGCCATGTTTGCTCTTGTGATTTTTAGAAATTCTAGCAAAAATATGCTGACCTCGTATCACATCTCCTTATCAGGAAAATACGAATTTCCAAAATATGCATAAATTGTTCGAATTCATTGTATATTTTCAATAAACGACTCGACCGTTGAACCGAGATTATTTGACCTGATACACTTTGTCTGTAACGTGAAAACTTAGACGATAATGATCTCATCTTCTGTAGGATGCAGAATTCGAAGTCTGGAAGGTCAACGAGAGTTCATACAAAAACGCAATTATAGGAATAGGACATATGAGTATCGGCATTATTAGAATCATAAAATAGAAGAGGGTAACGTAAAACCAGAGGTACACAATCAAAGTATATCTTTATTTTTTAATATATATATATATATATATATATATATATATATATATATATATATATATATATATATATATATATATGTGTGTATATATATATATACATATATATATATGTATATCTATATATACATATATATGTATATATATATGTATATATATGTATATGTATATATATATGTATATATATGTATATATATATATACATATATATGTATAAATATATATATATATATATATATATATGTATATATATATACATTATCTAATCTAAATTATTTAATGCAAAGTTATTTTTATTTATCATTCAAGAATTATGATCAAAACCGATTACTGATATATAAATCAATGATACAACGTTAAAACTTGATAGTCTCTCTATATAGTGGAGATAGACGATTTAGTTAACACCTTTCGACTGTCTAATTAGCATAACTATTTTAAACCGTTCATAATTAATTAATGGCTGTTATTATTACTTCGGAATTTCATTAGTTTATGGTTAGGTTCGTCTATATTAACAGTAATTCATTAAAGCTATTTAATAAATAAATATGAAAATATTACTGAACCACCTAAAGTCAGCGAGTGCATGTAGTTTAAACTACATGCGATCTTTGACGACCTTACTGAAGGTCGATGCAGAAGCGAGAAATGCTATCTCACTTTCTCTATCTCCGCCCCTTTTTCCAGTTGTTACATTTTCCGTGAAAAATAAAAGAAATAACATTTTAATTAATTAAGTGAATACCGTAATTTATAAATTTAAACCAACTTATTTTTTAATGTTTACAAAGATATTTCCACTATTTTCATTGACAAATAAAAAAAATAGTAGCAATAATTTGTCTAGATTACTAAAAAATATAGATTCGTATTTTGGTATGATCGTAAGTTAACATCCTCCGCTAAAATCTCCTCCTTAAAAATGTTCTACTTTTTTTAGGCGATCACATGTAAAAATCCTTAAAAGCTTATCAGAAAAAAGAAAAAAAAACAATTTTTTTAGAATTGAAAGTGGGGAACATTTTCTCACATAAATCCAATGTAAAGTGCTCCCTATTTTTCGGCTCAGTTTTCGGCCAGTTAACTGAATTCTTTTTTTTGTCATGGGAGTTTTATTCGCGACATTTTTTAGGGCATTGCTCCTTTTTTAGGCGAGTATGTGTGGTTTTATGACATCTTAGGGTTAAATGTAAAACAATTTGTTAACTTTTTAAATTTTTTTATTTTTTCATCATAGTTTACCCCAAATAGGCAGGCCGCCACTGTAGACGTAAGGGGCTACTGAAAATAAAGAAAAAGGGATAAGGTTGGGGTGTCAACCTAAACTGGGATCTGCGCAGCGAGATGTCTGTTTACATTAATTTTAAAGTTCTGCATGTCAGTCCTGTCGGGGAAACAGGGGACAGGGATGAAGATCCAGAGGCAAGCAGCACGAGGAAATTAGCTATTTGAGTAGAAAGCTCTCCGGCATCTGGGGACAGCCACAGTGAATGGATGGGATTTAGTTGATTGTCGAGTTGGTCTAGTGAATAGCCCAACAATTGGTGAACATTCTAAGTTCAATAAATATATACAGCTGATCCCCAATTCTAAATTCGAAAATATTTGCTTTTCTTAATGGTTTTCGACTTTTATAACAAGTAATCGCCTATAAGAGCAGGTGGTTGGTATTAATTGAGTGTCTTAGTCTGCAAATTTACTCATATTTAATTTTCTTAAATCTTATACTTTTTTTTAACTATACGTATATTTTACTTTAATTTCTAGCAATTGCATTTAGTTGTGTTTACCTTTCCCGTGAAAATCAAATAAATAATTTTAAAATGATCTAACATATTAAATACTTAATATTTATAGGATGAATGAAAAAAATTGGAAGTTTGGTTATTAGGGAAGATTAAAACCCCCACTCACCGATATAATGAGATTCTACTTTTTCAAACAGTTACGCGTGAATACCCTCAAACCTGGCGGAAAAAGAAACAACAAATAAATGTTTACGAATTTAGAGGAAGGGGCATATTCCCATATACATTAAACGTAAATAAATCCTCCATTTTGGGGTTTTGTGGCAGTGAAGCATTTATTGTTATTGGAGATTAATTCAAAGCGTTATTTGTGTCAGGAGGACATTTTGGGGGCGACCTTAACAGTAGAACTCAGAGTTAGTGTTAAAAAATATATTGGTAAACTGTCCTGTTTAGGTGAGAGTGTTCATCCACAAATTGTGTAGTTAAAATGATGGTATTATAGATTAAAAAACATTTTTTTTAAATTAACGCCCCATCCCTCTCCATTAAGGAGATCTGTAAGTATATATATATATATATATATATATATATATATATATATATATATATATATATATATATATATATGCGTGTGTGTCTGTGTGTTATTGTTCATTATCTATGTACGTATACGTTTCGTATTCTTTTAATCGGGACTAGTCAGCATATGGATATGACTATTCAATATATATATATATATATATATATATATATATATATATATATATATATAAATATATATATATATATACATATATATTTATTTATATATATATAAATATATATTTATATATATATATATATATATACATATATATTTATTTATATATATATAAATATATATTTATTTATATATATATATATATATATATATATATATATATAAATATATTTATTTATATATATAAATAAATATATATTTATATATATATATATATATATATATATATATATATATATATATATACATTATATATACTCGCCAAAATAGCCTCCCTACGGTATTGTATTTTTGCTAGGCTACCGCGTCAGAAATGCACACTCACCCGTAAACCGATGGAGCCCCAGTAATATTTCTTGGGTGGTTAGACATTGATTTTCTTTGTTTCGGACCAAGAATATTTTTCGTCCCAAAAAAAGAAAAACATTTTCGCCCAGCCAAATCCCCCCCTTCATTAATAGAAATATTGGTGTTAAAAAAGAAAAAATAGTAATTGTTTTACCCTTCCCCATACATAGAAATATTTTTAGTTAAGAAATGAAAAGAACACAAAAAATTTTTGACACCCCGCAATTTGTTTATCCTCCCCATACATAGTAATATTTTCAATTAAAAACAAAGTTCCCTTCCCCCCAAAAAATGTTTACTCTCCTCCATACATAGTAATATTTTCAGTTAAAAAAATAAAAAAAATGTTACCCCCTCCCCCCAAAAAATGTTTTACTCTCCCCCATACATAGTAATATTTTCAGTTAAAAAAATGAATTAAAAAAAAAATGTTCACCCCCACCAAAAAAACAAAACATTTTTTACCCTCCCACATACATAAGAATAGTTTTTGACCCAACCCCCCTAAAAAAAATGTTACCCGCCCCCATACATAGTTTAAAAAAATAAATTAGAAGGCGTCTCGGTCATATCAAAGATCTCTTGTTTCAATATGCTATTGAAGGCGTCTACGTCATATCAACTAACCAGTTTTGTTATTCTTCCAAAATGGTGACCCATTTAGTAATGTGAAAAAATCCTCTCACAATGACGTAACTTCCGGAAAGACCGGGAGGATGAGTCAGCAATTCATTTCTCAAAAATGGTCACCCATTTACTAATGGCCTTGTTTAACTTTAATCTACAGCAAGACACCTTGTCTTAACAATGTAACGGTAATAGAGAATGATAATGTGGAAAACAATCTTTCAAAATGACGTCACTTCTGAAAGGATGACTTTGCAATTTACACAGCACTCGCCATTGAAAGTATGCTTTGATAAACACGCTGGTTTCTGAAGGAAATGTCTTTAATTAATTGTATGAATAATTTTTATTAATATCACTTATCGGAAAATGTTGTAAACACATATGTAAATGTGATAATAGCAGTTATAAGTGTATATTTGTAAACATGAATGTAATTGTAGTTTAAAAGGAATGGATTATGTAAATTACAACACCTGTCTAGTGTCTGAGCGACTTTTTGTAACAGTATATAAGGAAGTTGAATAAAGTATTAGTTTAAGTATAATTCTTGACACGTTTTCCGTTCTAATCGCAGTCTTGTCTTCAAATTTCGTTCTATATCGTTTATATATTATCTAATGTTATTTAATGTTATCTAATCTAAATTAATTGATTGATAGTTTCCTAAGTCTTAAGGTATACAAATATTCTATGAAAAATGCCAGTATACTGAAATCATATACCCTTAATAGGGTTAAGATGAAAATTCATATACACTAAACACTATTTTACTGGTATGAATTTTTCTTCAGCGCAAAACATCGAACAAGAATTAATCGTTTTATACAAAATTTATTGGGCTTTTCGGAAGGGAATTCGGCTGGAACTCATCGTCTTCTTTTATTGACACACGTTTTGATCGATCTGATGTTCCTATGGAAGCTACCTCATACCGACTGGGTCTAAGTCGATCCAGTAAGAACGTATTGTATTGTTGAATAAATACAGTAAAAATCGTTTATATATTAAAAAAATGGTGAAAGTTGTTAATTCTAATAAATTAAAGTGTGAAACATAAAATTGACTATATAAGTCAATTTTATGTTTCCATTTTCCTTAATACATAACGATGATGCTAATGGCGTATGAATAATAATTCCACTCGGGCGTGATTGATAAGGATACTATAAAGGTAAGTAAAATACCACTAAAAATGTTTATTGGCAATGTTTATATTGAAAGTGCTAAAAGAGTAATAATGTTTATATTTTTTATAAGAAAAATTCCTACCAATAAAATACATAGCCCTGTTATGTTCGCATAGCTTTAATGACAATAAAAGTGTAAAAATTTGGGAATTTCTTAGCTTTTGTACATTTATTGTTTAGTGTATATGAATTTTCATCTTAACCCTATTAAAGGTGTATAATTTCAGTATACTGGAATTTTTCATGGAATGCCACTACTTTTGTAAAGGCTATGCTTCAATACAATGCCTTCTCATAACTGGCATAGTTGGTAGTTTGATTAATCAATGTTTCTTCCAATATTCACAGATAAATATGTTTTTTAAATACGATTAGTTTATATTCACTCATGATACAATTCAAACTAGAACACATTTTTTCACAGTTAATATATATACTTATATTAACTGTGAGTTAATCAATGTTGTTTTCTCAAACGCTTAATTCTTACAATGCTAAAATGTAACTTAATTATGGGATTGAGTTATGTGAAAAAAATTGTGTCATTATTATAATTCCATTATAATCTGTATATATATATATATATATATATATATATATATATATATATATATGTATATATATATATATATATATATAATCAACAATTGTAGACATATATATATAGATAGAGAGATAGATAGGTAGGTCGATGTTTCGTTGAATTTCGTTGTGAGAAATTGAAAATTGTGGAAAGACTTTCGATTTCATCTGACAGGAAATCGTAATAAACACTTCCTCACCCAATTAAATAAATTACATTTCATTGAAAGTTATTACATAGAGTCAATCATCATTTGTTTTCATGAGACAAAGTTCAGTGAGAAATGCATTGTGTATGTGTGTGCGTTGGTGTCATTGTGTATGTGTCTGCATTGTTGTCTGTGTGTGTTGGCTCTCTACAATGGTCATTCTTAAGGTTTTTATTAATTTTCTTGAAAACTAAGGTATATGGTAAACTGAAATTTAAATGTCATCTACTAAACCCTAGAACCTCTATATCTGCCACAAATCAGCTGAATCCATCAAATAGTTGATGAGATTAAGGGTGACACATGCGTACGTACACACGGATAACATGATTTCATGATCGAACTTTCTGGATCTCTTGGTTGCCTCTACTTATGATGCTAGAATTCTACACACTTATAGAACTGATCTAACACAAATTGTGCAAAGTTTTATCTAATTTGGTTTATTGGTTTTTTAGTTCTGATTGATCAATGAAATGAGATTTCCAGCATAGGCCGTTTTTGCAGTCTATAAAGGGATAGAGCGCTCTCGCGCCTCCCTTGATTATGAATGCTGGCGGACTTAGTAAATAGTCATACTACTTTGATTGAGGTTAGGCTTCAGACAGACAGAAAGACAGACAGACAGAGAAATACATAAACTCCATTATTAATAGATATAAATATACATTATATATATATATACATTATATATATATGCAATATATATATATATATATAACATATTTTCCACTAGTACTTGTGTAGATTTTTCAAATGATCCATGGAGTATTTTTTTCAAATTACCGTTCATAGGATCGTAGGTTTTACGTTCCTTTCTTCGTGAGTAAATTCGATTAATTCGTTCAATCATCTTCGGGCGGGGTATTAGTCTTATTTATTCAATTCTGCTTAGGTCGTTGAACGGTGCGGCAATGTTGGCTTTTTTTTTAGTGTACGCATGAGTGATAAGACGCCGAATGCGGTGCGTGATCACGTTTATAGCGCGTGACTAATTAAACATTACCAAAATTAAAAAGGTTTGAAGTAATTTTTTGTTGAAGTCAATTACTAAGCTCGGCACTTTATAACATTGTCGCAAGACTCGGTATTGATTATGTTGAGTGTAGAGTATCTTGTATTTATACACAGTGTTTTTTTTTATATCATAGTTAACCCCAAACAAAGCAGGACGCCACTGTAGACGTAAGGGGCTACTGATGAAAAAAAATTGGGGGGAGGGGGGAGGGTCTACCTAAATTGGGAGCTGCGCAGCGAGATGTTTGTTTACGTTAGTTTTAAATTACTGCATGTCAGTACCATCAGGACAACAGGGAGCAGGGAGGGAGTTCCAGAGTCAAGCAGCACAAGGAAAGAAGATTTTGGACTAGAAAGCTCTTCGTCATCTGGAAACCTTCAAACTGAAGGGATGGGATTTGGTAGATTGTCGGGTTGGTTTAGTGAATCTACGTCGTGAGGGTACCAGAGCAGCATGCTCATCAGAGCACAATCTATTCAAGTGCATGTACAATAGGCACAAGCAAACAACATTGCAGCAATGGGGCAGGAACAACTGCAGTCTTTTTACACTGCAGTCGTGATGTATAAGTTTTGTCTTGCTGATTAAGAGTTGTGTAAATACGACAATTTCACAGCAGTCCTGATTTTACGCTTTCTCTGTAACTTAGGGATGAGATGACCGCGAAGCAAGGCGGTATAATTAACTCGATCAATTTCCGAATCGACAGAGAATGGTTACACTCGATATTCAGCACTAAACGCAGTCCACACACACAACTTTTCTGGCTGCAGTCTTTTAGATAAAACCGTTTTTTGCATTTTCAAAGCTCCAAATTGCACAGTTGTGGCACTTAAATAAGCCGCCAAGCGAGAAAGAAGCCTTGTCTGACCACAGCCTATATTTTAACACCAACTGATTTCCCATACCCTTTACGAAAGCAAGGTGTTATGGTTTGTCTGCATCATTGATAGATTGGACTAGGCTGATGCGGTAAGGCTGCATACCTTGATGATGAGGAATCCGTGTAACACTTCGTTGAGGATTGCCTGTAAGTTCAGCTACACTTCTTTGACTGACTGGTCAAGTGAATTAGTTGACTGCCTCTACAACGTTACCCACAAGATTTTTCTACAGTGACGGTATGCCGTTTGATGGTCAAGTGCATTAGTTGACTGCCTCTACAACGTTACTCACATGATTTTTCTACAGTGACGGTATGCCGTTTGATGGTCAAGTGCATTAGTTGACTGCCTCTACAACGTAACCCACATGATTTTTCTACAGTGACGGTATGCCGTTTGATGGTCAAGTGCATTGTTGACTGCCTCTACAACGTAACCCACATGATTTTTCTACAGTGACAGTATGTCGTTTGATGGTCAAGTGAATTAGTTGACAGCCTCTACAACGTTACCCACATGATTTTTCTATATATATATACCTACTTCAAAGCACACACTTTGCCCACCAAATCATCCACTGCCGGAAAACACCTCTAAAAGCCTTCTTTTTGAATAGTGTTCATCTCCGCTATCGCGTTTCTTATTATCTTTTTTCTCACACCCTCTCAACAACAGCTGCACTGGGAACAGTTTGGGGTCTGTCAGTACGCTGGTCACTCTCCGATGGTGTGCGGCTATATTTGAATCGGTTGAACCACTCCTTAATTTGTGTTACACATCGCATCTCATCAAAACACCTGCATAATATCACGCGGCGGCGGAGATAAAGGGCATTCCGAAAGAAGACTTTCGTAGATGTTTCTGACCGTGGATAGCACCAGTGGCCTTCTTTAGAAGGGAATTAGGGTCCCAACTATTTCAAGTATTTAAAATATTTTTGGCGTTTTCAGAAATAGACTATTCTGAAAAAAATGAAAAGAGACTAGTCTGAAAACAATAAATTCTTTGTATTTTGTCGATTTGTATAGTCTTGCCTGTTTCCAAAGATTTCGTCAAAACTTACAACTTTGCATGAAGCGGGTACACTTATTATTCGGTGAAATAATGTGTTTAAGTTTTTATTTATGAGAAATGATGTGCGGAATCGTCCAAAGATTTTTTTTTATGTCGCAAGATGAACGTTATTTTGTGCGTCTCTTCTCATGCTATTAATAATGCAGACATGTATTCTGTTTTGTATAGCTTCATAAAAATGATATGATGTAATATTTAAGATTATCGATCTATCTTACCGAGCATAAAATGTATTTGCAATCATAACCCAAGACATAAGTTTTAAATCTTTCCTAGATTATTAAATAATAAACTACAAAATATGAAACTCAAGACTACCCAAACAGATATTTTTTTCATATGATTTAAACTACGCCAATGAATATTTACACTTGACTCGTGGATCAGCATAATTTACGCTGGCAAAGTTTGGCCTGAATTTCGTTTATGACTGATGGATTGGAATCTCGGAATGGATGGATGCAAGTCTTGTTTGCATGCATTAATATTTAATGCTGTTTAAACGCGCCGCGCCATGTTCGCTACGGCACGAATAAAAGGCGGAAGTAGAAACGCGGCATAATTTAGACACGGTAAAAATCTTAACAGGAATTGGCGAAATCGAGTTTTCATTTTAATAAAACATGAACATTAGTTATGAGCGTATACATTTATGATATATGAAGCAGATTAGACATGTGAACCCAGAAAAATAAAAATATATAAACAAACTCACGAGAATAATATATACACCAATACAAACGGATATGAAATACAAAAATAAACCAAACGTACACCGTAAATACACACACAATAAATCATGGTTTTGAAAATTGGTCTGATTTTATTTAGTTTATATTTATTAACTGCTTGCCAAAACGTTAATATTACACTAAATAAATATGTAATACTGATACGTGCATAATATATATATATATATATATATGTATATATATATATATATATATATGTATATATATATACATATATATATGTATGTATATATATATATATATATATGTATGTATATATATATATATATATATATATATATATTTATATATATATATAGGACCAAATATAAACCAGAAGTAAAACCTTTAGTAGATGGAACCTATAGTGAAGAGGTTTAGCTCAATATACGAGATAGAGCAATTGTAGAGATAGAAGAAAAAAGAGTGATATGTATGCGACGATTGTCCGAATTTATTTCAAATTTCAATTGTTCAATAATAATATTTTTCATATATTTTTCAAATATTTGAACTTTGTTTTTTTCGAAAGCCAACTTATCTATCTGTATTTCTCCTCTGATGATAAGATGTCGATCTTTGAAAAGCCTTCGCTTAAAGAATAATAAACATTAGTTTATTACTAAATACACCTTGCATTGAACAATTGAAATTTGAAATAAATTTGGATAATCGTCGCATATTTATCACTCTTTTTTCTTCTATCTCTCTCTATATGTATATATGTATATATATGTGTGTTTATTGAAGGTTTTCCAAAACATTTCTGTTCATGAGATCCTTCATCACAACAAAATATTTTTCTCCTTTCAAAGTTGATTTATTTATCAGATTTTTCAAAGTTAAATGTTTTCCCCTACACATGTTTCTCTACTAAAGCACGTTCTTGCTTGGCAGTTCATCAGGGGACTAATGTACCTGGAATAAGCATTTGAGCAACTGACAATATCCAATGCTGTATTGCTCTAATTGAGGTCATTTAAGAATTGGTCGCAATGCAGTCCAAAAGAATCAGGAACAATGTGCGAAAATACACCTCCTGATCGGGCAACTCAACGATGAAAGAATCCCCCCCCCCCCAGAAAAAATAAAACATTCAACACACAATCCACAAGTTAGCGTTCCAAACCACTGATTGTGTGGGAAGTCCGAATTTATTCCCTCACAAATACAGCATTAAAGTCCGCTAGGAATGTATGTGGTCGTACGAACCTTTTTCTAGGGCTGACTTACATAAAATGCCTCGTTAAATGACCTCAATTAGAGCGCTACAACATTGGATATTGTCAGTTGCTGAAATGCTTATTCCAGGTACATTATTTCCCTGATAAACTGCCAAGCAAGAAGCTGCTCTAGATCAATAATCCCGCAGAAACCCCCTTTAAGAAAACTCCATGAATACTAAATATAAAATATTTATCCATAATACTGACTCTAAAAATGTAGTTTCTATTTTAAAATTATTTTATATAAAATAAATTTTCCAACGGCTGGGACGTCTTTTTACATTTTGGGAAACTATATTTTACTTAATTTAATGTCGAGAGCTACGTTGTTTTTATTTATCGGGCATCGGTGATACCCATCTTCAAACATAATAAAATAATATTTTCCCCAAAATGTTATAGGAAGACCCAGCCGTTACGGAAATATTTTTAAACTATTTAAAATAGTAACTAGTTTTTTGTAAACAATATTTTGTAGGTAACACTATATTTTTAGTATATAAATTATTTTCTCAAAATGATTTCTGTGGAATTAGAATTATTCACTTAGACCCATGTCTAATCCGATCAATAACAACAAGGTAGCTCTCGACATTAAATTAAGTAAAATATATTTACCCAGAATGTAAGTGAAACAACTAAATCTATGTATATATATGCATATGTATATATATGCGTATCGGTATATATATATATATATATATATATATATATATATATATATATATATATATATATATATATATATATATATATGGGAATAGAAGGATGAAGGTAATCCGACGTGATGGTAAAATGAAAAAGGAAAACCAAAAACTGGATGTTTTTTTATGTGTACATCAACGTTTCGTCTTTATTTATAAGACTTCATCAGGATGATGATATAGGGAAAAGATATCATGCAAGCACGGATACATGTAGGGTAGACATGTTGGGAAGAAAAATAAAATAAAATGAAAAATAGAGGCAGCGTCTAGCTGGACGTCCGTACTTGTTAGAGAATGAAAAATGAGTGGGAGAAAAAAGGGGAAGGGTGGAGGGAGCAAGGACTACTGTGGCTGGCGATGAGAGAAAGAGGTGGGGGATGAGCAGGGGTAAAATGGATGGCAGAGAGAGATTGGAGGAAAAGGGGGAGGGGGTGTTTGACCAGATGGCTGTGGTCGAGATTGAAGGGGAAGAGTGAGTTGGAATGTTTGTGTGTGTGGGGTGTATGCAGGGAAATGGGGATGGGTAGAGAGGGAGGGGGGGGCTGTGATTTTGGTGGATGGGCGAAAGTTATAGTCTTAGAGAGCGTTTGAAGAAAATGAGGGAATTTAAGAAAAGGTATGGGAGAAAATGGATGAGAGGGGGAAGAGGGAGGATTTGTCGTGATAGGGTGTGAAATATTTGAAATATTTGGAAAATGATAGCAATGAGTGAGGGATTGGAGTGGGTGGGGGAGGAGGGTGATTGAAAGGGTGGGTGAGGAATATATTTGAAATATTTGGAAACATGAGAAAGTTTATTTGGACTGTAGTATTAAAAATGTGAGGGAAAAAAATGAGGAAAAATAAGAGAAGATTCAGGGAGAAAAGGGAAGGGTGTGGGTGAATGGAAGAGTGTCATAAGGTTAGAGATGAAAATAAAAGTTAGCCATGATCAGGCAAAAGACTTTGTTCTGTGAGGATGATCTTGCTTATTAAGGGTGATAGGTTAAAGAAACCATTTCGCTGCTTGATAGTAGTGGAGGATGTGATGAGTGCAGTTTCCAATAATCTTCGCCGAGATTTGTTGTGGATGTGTTTAGTGATTTTGGCTTGTTCAAATTTGAATGCATGACCATATTCTAGAGCATGGGAGAAAAGTGCACTAAGAGGGTTGTTGTTTTTTTTTATATCCCTTTTATGTTCATTTAATCGTTTCTTTAATTCACGTTGTGTTTCTCCCACGTAGAATTGATGGCGGTCATTGCAAGGGATAGTGTATAAGCCGGCATGGGATGTGGGTATTTTTTGGAAATGTCTGGATGTGTTTAAAGTTTGTTTTATGGATTGAGAAGTGGTTTGTATTATTGGAATGCCTAGTTTGTTGAGCGTGTTGCATATGGATGTGTTATTGGAATGCGTGGGTAGGAGAAGGGGTCTGTCTATGAGAGAGGTGTTAGGGGTTTGATTTTTTTGTGTGGTGTTTCTGGAGAATATTTGGAAGGCTTTTTTCTTGGCATTTAATATGAAATGTGTGGGGTATTGCAATGTTTTTAGGGAATTAAAAATGTATTTTATTTCTTCATCTATGTGTGGGGGGCTACATATTCTAAGGGCGCGTAGGAAGAAGCCTATAATTATACCCTTTCAATCACCCTCCTCCCCCACCCACTCCAATCCCTCACTCATTGCTATCATTTTCCAAATATTTCAAATATTTCACACCCTATCACGACAAATCCTCCCTCTTCCCCCTCTCATCCATTTTCTCCCATACCTTTTCTTAAATTCCCTCATTTTCTTCAAACGCTCTCTAAGACTATAACTTTCGCCCATCCACCAAAATCACAGCCCCCCCCCTCCCTCTCTACCCATCCCCATTTCCCTGCATACACCCCACACACACAAACATTCCAACTCACTCTTCCCCTTCAATCTCGACCACAGCCATCTGGTCAAACACCCCCTCCCCCTTTTCCTCCAATCTCTCTCTGCCATCCATTTTACCCCTGCTCATCCCCCACCTCTTTCTCTCATCGCCAGCCACAGTAGTCCTTGCTCCCTCCACCCTTCCCCTTTTTTCTCCCACTCATTTTTCATTCTCTAACAAGTACGGACGTCCAGCTAGACGCTGCCTCTATTTTTCATTTTATTTTATTTTTCTTCCCAACATGTCTACCCTACATGTATCCGTGCTTGCATGATATCTTTTCCCTATATCATCATCCTGATGAAGTCTTATAAATAAAGACGAAACGTTGATGTACACATAAAAAAACATCCAGTTTTTGGTTTTCCTTTTTCATTTTACCATATATATATATATATATCTATGTATATACATATATATATATATATATATATATCTATATATATATCTATGTATATATATATGTATATATATATCCATGTATATGTATATGTATATATATGTATATGTATATATATAAATATATAGGTATGTATATGCATATATATATACATATGCATATGCATATGTATATATGTACATGTATGCATATATATATATATATATATATGTATATGTATGCATATGTATATATATATGTACATGTATGCATATGTATATATACGTATATGCATATGTATATATTTGTATGTATTCATATATGTGAATGTATATATATATATATATATATATATATATATATATATATATATATATATTGAAACGCTAGCGTCTGTAAATATTAATACTTCAATGTTTATTTATAAATAGTATACTAAGCCCATTTAAGGAATTAATGTTTAGCACCCTCGGGGATGTTAAAATAGACTGTCAAAAAGCTCTAATGCAAAGTCATGATACGTTCGTCGAACACTCTCGACTAATCTTCTATATGTGCTCACTAGTAGGTACATATAGCTCTTAATTCCCCGTAATTACGTGGCAGTTTTCGGTGGCGTGAGTGTATATGACGACTGCTTGCAGATGCTAGGGTAACCCTGTGAACCCGGTTCGCGCCTCCCAACAGTGTTCTTGCACCGATAAGAGCAACACGCTTGAAACGCTAGTGTCTGTAGGTATTAATAATTTAATATATATATATATATATATATATATATATATATATATATATATATATATATATATTATATGTATAGTTCGAATTACTGGAGATTACAAAGAGATCTTTCACTAACTCATTTCTCTATAATTATTAATTAGTGGTAATGGTGGCCTTCACATGTCCGCTCAAAGTCGTGGACCTAAGACGTAGGTTTGCCAGACCTGCTGCTTCGTACTTAACTCAATAATCTTGTACCAGCAAAGCAATAATGTATGCTCTAAAAATATAGACGTAAGGGGCTACTAAGAAAAAGAAAAGGGGAGAAGGTAGGGGGAGGTCAACCTAGATTGGGATCTGCGCAGCGAGGTGTCTGTTTACATTAGTTTTACATTTCTGCATGTCTGTACTGTTGGGGAACAGGCGGCCGGGAGGGAGTTCCAGAGGCCAGCAGTACGAGGAAAGAATCTATTTGAGTAGAAGGCTCGGCGACATCTGGGGACCTCAACAGTGAATGAATGAGATTTAGTTGAGTGTCGAGTTAGTCTAGTGAATAGCCAATATATATATAAATATATATCATTGCGAGATCAAACACAGTTTGTTGTTGTAGATCACTATTCGCTGCTCGTTGTAAAATAATCGCAGACTTGGTATTTACAAAGTTAAATTCCTCCTTAATTCTAAGTTAATTTGTGGTGGTCAACGGGAAAACGCTCGTGACTGCGAATCAGTGGCAATTTGTGATCGAAGTTCGCACCCGCCGACCGTCGGAAATTATATTTCATGCACTGAAGATTGCGTTAGCATGAAACATCGATATCTGTAAGTAATAAATAATTAATATTAATTTATAAATATTATATATATATATATATATTATATATATATATATATATATATATATATATATGCAATCCATCTAAAATAACATTTTTAAAACAATAACTTGGCGATTAGAGACTTTTAAATCAATTTTCGAAGTTTAGTAAGTATGTTATGAACAATTAAGCATAATTTTCAAGTAACATCAGTAAAGGAAGAACCAGATAACACCATGGAGACAAATAGAGATTAGTTTGACGTTGCCATATCATTCCCATTATATTTGTATGACAGTGTTTTTCTGCTGTTTGACTGGGTAAAGTGAAATATGTACATCATAACATTCTGTATTAAGTAAAATATTAATAACTATTCCCTGGCTGAATCAGGTAAATAACAACATGAAATCTTCGATCCACAGTACTAAATATTTTCTTTATTATAACTTGAACTCATACTATAACGTACAAACGCTGATATGTACACCTATATTCAAGCATTTGCAATATCGATATATAACACCTTTATATAAAGTTATATACTACATTTCGACGTACATGTTTGATTTCATGAGGTAATATTAGTTGAAATATAAAACGGAAAAACGTTGTTTTCATCGTGAAATATATAAAAAGTAATTAATTTATACTTTGAATTAAGTGTAGTACCAACACAATGCAATCAGAAAACTAGTTTACTATATTATTTTAGGCCTTATGCAGCGTATATTGGTAAATATTAATTTTCGTGCATTTAAAGGATTCATATGAAATTGGCCGATGAATCTGCCAAACTTTGCATTTGTGTCCCAAGTACTTTCAGGCTATATATATAATGCTAATAGTTTGGAACTGATTATATAATTCCCGCCTAAACAACCTATAATACGAACACATGGTATTTACCTGATTCACTTAATTCCCTTGAAGATGGACCCGGATGGGACAGAACATACTTGGGACACAAACGAAAACTTCGATCGGCCAATTCTCCTCCGAAATGAAGATTCTGATTCAAACAATGGAAACGATATAGGAAAAGATATCTAGACATACGTTGTAGGTTATATTTAACAACACTTGCCTTCGATATAAGATGCTGCCTTGATACACACACACACCCACACACCCACACACAGACACACACACACATATATATATATATATATATATATATATATATATATATTGTTGTATGCACACGTTTCACTTCTAAACTAATTGTTGTTTACTAAATAGTCACGACTAATCGAGGCCCAACTGCTACACGAAGATAAGTGTAAATAAATCGATCATCATGAATCCGTCAAACATTGCTGCTAGGCGTAAGGATGTTAATGTAGACTCTATGTAGTTTTGTATAGTTTTATGCGCTGGGGTCAAAAGGGAGTAGAACACTTTTGTGAAAATTAAGATGCCTCCGCATTTTGTGAAATTTCAAAAACAAGTATTAGACATTCACAGATGTGATGTTGCTAGTCTCAGCCTTTTTTTTTACAAATACTATTATGGCTTGTGTTCTTTAACACTTTGTGATGTATTCTCCGCTTCTTTTGTACTGGCTCGTTTTACTCGTTGGTCAAATGGTCTCCATCAATTAGCTGTGTTAATACCTCATTGTTATACAGCTTCCTATTCCAGTAGCTTCTTTCGAAGAACCGCAGGCTTGTGGAACTATCTTCCCGCTGACTGTTTTCCTCCTACGTATAATCATGGTCTTTTCTAGACTAAATTCAATAGGCATCTTATGTCTTTAAGATAAAAATATTTGTTCTTTTTAGCTCCTTACATCAAGTTACTTCATGCCTTGTCTGGAGCGATTTTCTATAAGTTTTTATTTCTTTGAATTAACAGATATGCTCTTAATTTTAGTTTCATCGGAGTAATTAAAAGGGTTTGTAGAGATATTAATATAGAAACGACATCCGATTTGAAAATTTAAATATTTCAGATGTGCATTGATTTTCATCCATAGTTATCGAACACAACTTTAACAAGTTTCCCTGAATTTCAATTCATCTATAACTCTTACAAAGCTAAACCCATAAATTTCTAATATTTCCCGGAATGATAATCATGTAATCTTAAACAAGAATAAAACATCTAGACATAAGATTTCGTGCACTATCTTCATGTTCATCTTCCTATAGCTGACATGAAGATCCAACAAATTATGTCCTAGAAATTATTTATTTTTGTACTTCAGTATATCTTCAAATGAACCCAATATTCGGAAACTCTGACTCAACTAATAGCACTGCCTATTATTAGTTCATATATTATAAAATGATGTTTTCTAACTATGTTTTATTTAAATAGAGTTAGTTATCTTGTAACTTTGTCTTAGTTTATATCTAGTTAAATGACATTCTACAATATTAATTTGTATCTTGATATTGTCAGTTTGTTTTCCTTTAAAAATATTTCTTTTGCACAAAAATGAGTCGTTTTGTACTTTTTAGAATTACTGATACCGGTTCGGAAAATCGTTAAACCTGAGACATGTTAAATTACTCAATGTAACAGCATCTGCTGCATTGTCGTAAATTAAACAAAATAATAATTCTAAGTGTATTTATATATGTCAGTGTTCAAACACGCAATAATATCATATATAAATATAAACCTATATAGTTCTTACAATTATTTGTATCACATTTTAAGGTAGAATAATTTCATTTCTAACAGCAGCGTACAGTGTTTATTTTAAATGTTGAAATCGGCCTTGAGAAATCGTTAATATCCGTTTGTACTTATTTACGTATAATTCGGCCGGCAAATTTTATAGCAATTCAGTCATTGTTACAACATACAATAAAATTCGATTTACATGTGTCAGAGTCTTGTACAATATCTCTTATGAGTTCATGACACAAGAGACTAAATAAAAAATAGTTGTCTTCGTCATGTAGTAGTAGTAAGATTTTGTGCTTACATTTCTCAGTGTGTATGCTTCCCCAGCCTACATATTAGACTTTAATCATGTAATATTCGTTGAGATAGCAATTGATCTTGTGCTTACTGTTGTGAAGTAGTCCAACAGTAAAAAGAAGAAGTCAAGTCTAGGTTGGGTTAAGATAACAAGTGTATTAACATAAAAGGTACAAAAGTAAGGAAACTGACTGGCACTCGGCTAGACAGTTACAATACTGTCCTTTTCTCCCTGGTGATTGCCTACTCGCACTATTAATAATGAGAACCGGTGTAGTTTCTCTTCTGTTAGAACGGCCGGTGTAACACTTACATTTCTCAATGTGTATGCTTCCCCACTCTACATATTAGAATTGTATCATGTAATATCTGTTGAGATAGCAATTGATCTTATGCTTACAATTATCATTCTTTTAGCAATAATTCACGTGCAAGTAGCAATAAAGGAGTTTCGTGTGTAGGCCCATTTCTGATAATTGCCGAACGAATTCAATTAAAACGAGATGCATGGTGTGTATTCACCTTCAATATTTATTTCAAGAAACACTAATCCAAAATAAATACAGTAATTTGACTTTTGTGAATATTGATTGTATGGCATTGTTTTAACGCGATTTGAATTTATATTATATTCCATGACAGAGAACCAGGGTGTTATAAAGATAGAGCTTTCATGGGTATTGAAAAAGATTACCCGGCCAAATAATGATTAAATAAATATGAAAAAATGTAGCATAAGGGATGTAAACTCGAAAATGTTGAAGCCGATAATCGCTTAACAGAACCGACGGTTGTGTATTTATTAGGTATGTTTCCTTAAAACAAGTAGAACACCTACTGTCCAGAAGAGAGTTACGGGGGGATGAAGGTGAATTTACACATTCGATGTATTTATTCCGACATGGAAAATACATGTTGTTAATTGAAATGCTTCTTCTCGGGATGGTCCGCGACATTTTATTCTGCGGAAAAAAATTAATATATTTTCCGTCTTCGCTGGGAACAGAAGCGATGTCTATATTGATGCTTCCCATCTTCTTCATGAGAAGTAGATTTCCCTCAACGTAAAACACGACATTTTGTTTAAATTTGCAAACCTCGTGTGAAGACAAATGATTCAGAATCCGTATAAGAATGACCTATGCCATTTGAAAACCAGTTACATATTGTTACACGGACCAGTATTTTTTATTATTTTTATTATAAACAATAAAAATAAGAAAATCTATAAGGGAGGATCTTGTAAACAGCAAATCAAAATACAATTGTTTAAAATAGGGTCCCAATAATTTTTAGGGAGATACGCGTAATTTACGTCTAATATAACAAGTATTTCTCTGTCACGATGTCGAGAGTTATGTTTGTCCGTCGCCGAGAATTCTTGAAAAAGTAAGAAATACATTAGGGCGAATATTTACCACTTATTTCATATTAACTAAGAAATAAATAAACACATCGTTTACTGTCTGATTGGATATTTGGATGTTTGCCCGTCAGTAAAGGTAATCTCATTGATATATTATTCTGGCAAGTCGTATATATAGTCTACGAAAATTGGTTTCGAAAATATGCCTTTTTGTTTTCGAATTTATATAATTAATTTGTTTTAAATATCTAATGAATTAATATTCGGAAACATATAGATAAATTATAGTGTCGAATTTGCATATGTATTTATAGTATATTCATCCATAGTAATATTAATTAAACGTATTAATACAATTAATTAAATACATCTTATTCAAAAACGATCGCGTTTTTAAAGCATACTTAGACTTTCTCTTTCAAGGGAGACAATTACATGAACACTTAAATGTATTAATTTGGAAAAGTGCATACACCATTTTGAGAGAGAAGCGAGCATAGGGCATCGCCATTATTTATTTTTTATTTCTCATTAACTTAATTAATATGCATTTCAGTTTATGTAAAAAAGTTAAGTGGTTGAGAAATGTTACACAAAATACGACAATAAAGCAGTCTGGCAAGGAACACTTCAAAAATACGGATGTTTAATTCTGAAAAAGATGATGCGCTTCTCATTTTATTATGGAATCAAAAGTTAGCAATATATATATATATATATATATATATATATATATATATATATACGATAATTTTTAGTTACACAGATATGTACAAAATCTGCGACACTGGCATGTCGATGTTATCGATCAACAGTTATTATAAACTGAGATCTCACCAGACAGAGTTTGAATCCGATCATAACCTTATATCATATTTAGAAATATGATCTAAGGTTCAGACCGGATTCGAACTCTTCCTGATGAGATCTCAGTTTATAATAACTATTTGATAATGAGCACTTTTTATAAACCCGGTTGGAATTCTTTGGATTACTACCCTGCGGATGTTTTACCTGGATTATATATAGATATATATATATATATATATATATATATATATATATATATATATATAATGTAGTTAGAGAAAGCAAAAACTATCTTACTTTGCGTAGATACGAAATTGTTTACTGGAGCAATAATATTCTTAAGTAACGTTTTGTTTATATATTTTGTTTTCATATTTGAAAGCAAAAAATAATCTCCTTTATGGTGTGCCCCCACTCGATATTACAGATACAATTTCGAACGTATGTATGATAAACTTTGACCTCGAATCCATCTTTATGACAAGGAGTGGATTATTTGTGAAACTTTATATACTACTTCGGCTCGTAAAATCCAACCTGACATTTGACCTCACCGCCGATGTTCTATACGCGGACTCTCAGATAGAAAATTCGTTGAAATCTGAGTCCGAGTTGAAAGTGAAGTTTGGTAGATCAATTTCAGATAAATGTTAACCTTATTTTATTTCTTTCAGGAAGTAAATATGCTAAGATATCATTTTCACGTTTTCTACACTTTCATTTTCTGGGAAAGATACAATTTACTATAGTATTACATATACTGTTACTGACAATAATATATCTACACATATATATATATATATATATATATATATATATATATATATATATATGATAATTTTATTTACACAGACATGTACAAAATCTGCGACACTGGCATGTCGATGTTATCGATCAACAGTTACTATAAACTGAGATCTCATCAGGCAGAGTTAGAATCCGATCTTAACCTCAGATCATATTTGGAGAGAACGCAGTTAAAATTCTCTGGATTACAACCCTGTGGATATTTTTCACCTGGATTATTACCATTATTATATATATATATATATATATATATATATATATATATATATATATATATATATATATATATATATATATATATATATATTCTAGTGTAAAATATATTTATGTGCATATCTATACATACATATGTATGTACATTTACACACATATGCATTTATATCTTTACGGATATATGTATGAGTTATAAATACATTGCATTTAATGATTATTCAGAACGACAGCATCAACGCGCATGGGTTAATCTTGTCCAAATGGTTCAGCTTGTCGATCAGTGGAGACATTAGTGTTGGTTGACTTGCAAGTTGAGACAAAACAATGATCTCTGCACAAAGTTGAACATTCAAGATTTCCATAACTGTTTTATTTTCTTTCCTATTATATAAAAACAATTAGAGCCTTTGACCAGAAGTGAGGGGTAGCTCGAAATATTATATTATCATAACACCTAAAAATAAACATGTACTTATCTTTTCTGTAATACTGTATAGAAGAAAATGATACGAAATCTATCATTTAAACCAGGAAAGGATGATCTCTCTCTCTCTCTCTCTCTCTCTCTCTCTATATATATATATATATATATATATATATATATATATATATATATATATATATATATATATACAGATCTATATACATTCATGTATACACATATACTGATATATATACATACATATATACATACATATATATACATACATATATATATAGATACATATATATACATACATATATATATATATAGATACATATATATACATATATATACATATATATATACACATACATATATATACATACATATATATATATATATATATATATATATACATATATATATATATCGAGAGAGAGAGAGAGGTAGAAGGATGAAAAGGAATGATAAAAATGACGAAGGCAGATCTTTTTTCAATTCAGTTGCTCAATGCAAGATATCTTCCGCAAAAAAGTATTTGCTTTTTTTTGTGGAAGATACTTGCATTGAGCAACTGAGTTGAAAAAAGATCTGCCTCCGTCGCTTTTCTAATTCCATTCCATCCTTCTACCTATCTATCTGCTCTATCCGGTGTATTGAGCTGTATACTTTTCACAATAGGTTTTACCTTTCCTAAATGTTCGCATTTAATTCTCCACTCTTATATATATATATATATATATATATATATATATATATATATATATATATATATATATATATATATATATATATATATATATATAAAATATGAAGGTATATTCATGGTACATTAGCTACTCAGAGGTGTGCGCGTTTCATTACCGTAAGGACCTGCGATGCTAGATTCATGGAATTTGTGTTACTGATTCCTTTACTATACCCATATGGTGTTCAGTCTTGCTAGATAACTGATCAGGTTTGTGGTTATTCCCTTCCGACATATAGTATTCAAAGTATCTATGAACTAAACAAAGATGGCGTCTTTGTACCAAACTGAATCATTTTTTCGCTTAGCAACTGGACTACTTGAACGTTGCTAATTGAATGAACGCTTTATGCTTATGGAAATTAAAGTTTTGTCATCAGTTTCATTTTTCTTCATTTGAATCATTCTTCGACAAAGAGCAGATGACTGCTCACAATATCAGAATAAAATACAATATTTACAAAAAATGCAACATTGTGTAATGTTTTATACATCATACTTCTCTAGAAGCATACGTGGAAGTCGAACCCTCTCTTGGCGTCAAGCCACCGAATAATTGTTTAAATTATAACTGTTTATCTAGCTATTCAGCGGTGGCTGTAGACGTCGAGATGTCGGAATTTTAGGTGTTACATACGCAGAGCCCGAGGATTCGAATCCCGCGACCAGTAGATAGTAGTTATACCTATATGATTACGAACCCCGATTAAAGAACGAAACGTACACTACATAGATAATACACAAAACAAATATTTTATATATATGTTGTGATTATCTTTTTTTTTTTTTTTTTAAATTGTGATTATATTATACCGAGATCAATACTAGTGGAATCATTTTATAAGAGAAGTTTTCTGGTGTTACCAGTTTTATCATTAACAAAAACCGATTATGACAATGATAACGCCTGCCAATCATACCTACGATAGTCGCAGTGATAACAGCCTTAATAAAAGCCTTAATAAAAATAAAAATAAAGATAAATATAAATAAAATTAGAATAAAAATAGAAATAACAAGTTTGTAAGAATATTAATGATAATAACAATAATAATAATAATAATAATAATAATAATAATAATAATAATAATAATAATAGTATTAAAAAATAATAATAATAATAATAATAATAATAATAATAATAATAATAATAATAATAATAATAATAATAATAATAATAATGATAAATATCACCATCATTACCATCTTGCTACTTGTGAAGTCATTGGGCGAAATAAGTCGACAAGTGATGGTAGGCTTTTTTGTTCTACTACCAATGACAAGGACTAAGTACCAGTTAATAATTAAGTGTTCAAGGTAGTGATCGAAGGGTTAAGTAATTGAGATTAGATTAGTCCAAGTGATATCAGTGTTAATAGCTGTCCCAGTTATGGGTTTATGTTAGAATTGGTAGTATGGCGGAGAGGCTATTGAGGCTGTGCATTATAGGTAGTACGTAGAGATTTGATGTTATTGGTAGTTTAGAGGGGTTGATATATATTTATAGATTCATCATGACTTGTTGGGGTGGGATTGGGTGGTAAATTTGGGTGGGTGGGTAGGGCGTTATAGTGTGTTTTGGGAGAGTGTATAGTGGGGGTTTAATGTTATCATTCATTTTTGTAAAAAAAAAAAAAAAAAAACTTTTAATTTTATTTTAAAGTTATGTGGGGTTGATGTGGGGTTAAGGTGGGGTATGTGGGTTGCTAAGGAGGTAGAGTCTACTATGTTTACAGTTGATAGATGTCTCTTGTTTTCTATTTAAGAGTTTGTTTTTGTCCTTAAAGCGGATAATTTCCAGTTTTTCATTTAAGCATAATCTACATGGAGAGTTTATTGATTTGCAGTTGCTTGATTTTTTCAAGATTTTCCACTTTATTATGGGAGTTTCTTTTTTGGTTTTTATTTTGTGGTAGTGTAGTGAAAGTCCAGTTTGGCCAGGATGGTCTGGGTTGTTGAAGGAGAGTTTATTGTTGTAGAATCTTTCCTTGAAGTTGTTGCCTGCCAGATCCATATAATAGTTAGTCTGGGATGGGTTTTCAGTTGAGGAGATAGATGCCTCATAGACCACTTGGGTTGATAGGCACTTTTGATTTAGGGGGCAGTTTGATTTGTTATTACAGTTGCATGTTCTTTTAGAATTTGAGGTTACTGGGGTGTTTAGTATTTTCATGTTTTGCTTTTTTATGATTTTTTCTAAGTTGTCACCACAACAATAGCTGAGTTTTAGTGTATTCTTATTAAAAATTTTATGGAGTATGCTGTTATTGGGGAAATGAGTGTTTATTAAGTTCAGGAATTTATTCCCTATTTTGGTTTTAGTTGAGTTGTTAAATGGAGGTGTATACCAGCTAATTTTCCTATTTCTATTTTTGTTCCTATTAGGGTTATTTTGTGTAGTTGGAATATACTCTATTTTGGTATTTTTGTATCCACTCTCCTTTAGTGCTTTATTATAAAAGTTCTTATGTTTATTGAAGATATCTATATTGGAGGAGTTGTTGCTAATCCTTCTACTAATTGATTCTGGGATGTGTTTACTTACAGATCTAGGGTGGTTAGATAGTGGGTTGACATAAAGGGGGTAGGAATTATCTTTAGCATAGGGCTCATAAGTATCTCTATTGAGGTTGAAGGTAATATCGAGGAAATTGACCTGTTTAACATTTGATGTTATTTCAGGCTTTAGGCCTATTCGTTTCATTTCTTTGGATATTATTTTTTTGGTTTGTTCACATTTTTGTCCGTTTGTGTTTTTAACGTACATTAGGCCATCATCTCTGTAGAGGCCGATTGAATCGACTTCGAGACATTTTGTTAGGTTGTATAGTAAGTACAGGCCAACCAAGTCTGTTACCCCGGCAGAGGCAAGAGAGCCCATAGATACATCGAATGAAGAGAAATGGTCTTTCTTTGTCCATTGTTCCTTGTTATTTATTAGTACTGTGGTTCTACATTTTTTGATTATGTTTATTTCGTCTTTCGAGATATTAGAGAGGAGAGTGGCGAATTCTATGACATTTTCGAAGAGTGCTCTGGTTATTGAGGGGTAGTAATTAACTATATCGAATTGTATAAAAGAGCATTTATCTTTATTTCTAATTCTATTGAACCAGCTTATGGTTTATGCGGTATTAATCCACTGGTTTAAGTTGTAGGTGTTTTTAATTTGCTTATTTATTTTTTCTAAGATGTTTTTAGTGATTTTGCTTATCTCTTGTCGGGTAGGATTAATAAGCCTGGTTTGTAGGTTTAGTGTGGAAATTAGTTTTGTGATCTTTTAATAGTATATATGCTTCTTTTGTTTTTAGTTTACCTACTCTATCGCTAATCTTGAGTTTATCAGTTATAGTTTTACTATCTGAGTTGATTTTATCGATTAGGTTAAGATCAGATTTTTTATAATTTTTTGTGATATTTTGTGTAATTAAATTCTGGTATTTCGTTTTAGTAAGTTTGTAAAAATTATGAGTTTTGTCTGCTTTTACTAGCACAAGTTTGGAGTTATTAATTTCATTAACCATGTTATCCAGTTTTTTCTGGAAATGGATTTTTTTCTTATAGAAAGTAATATTTTGTATCATGTTATATAAGTCATCTTCAAAATTATCAAGTTGTTCGACCCGGAGGCCGTTACCTTTATTCTTGAATCCGTAGTAATCCGTTGAATTTTTTGTGGATCCTTTGAGGAAGAAATAGGTTTTCCATTTCATCCTTCTTAATAGTTCTTCTGTCTTCATGATCAGAATAGTAAGGTAATCCCGTTTGTTTATGGAAGGGATGTTCTTTAGTGATGTGTTGAGGTTAATTTTATCCATTTGGCATGGTATAATCCAGCGGTTTGGAGAGTGCTGAACTGGTTAGGAGCAGAGTATAATTAACTTGTTACAAATATCCAGGGGGTATGAATCCGAAGGAAGTTGAAACCTGGTTTATGAGAGTGCTCAATGAAAATTCAGAGCAAAATATATATTTTTTTAATGATTTTATTCCATCAGTTGCGACAAAACAAGTTTTGTTTCATTGGTGCAAATAGCGACCAATTTATCGGGCTGGCGAAGGAATTCAAATGGCATAAATGTTAACTTCACTCTAACGGGAGATTGAAAATTGAAAACACATTGGAGGGGGAGGGGGGCCGAGTTGGGGCTTTGTCTATAACGGTGACATGGGACATGAGACATGGGACATAAGAACTTTTATAATAAAGCACTAAAGGAGAGTGGATACAAAAATACCAAAATAGAGTATATTCCAACTACACAAAATAACCCTAATAGGAACAAAAATAGAAATAGGAAAATTAGCTGGTATACACCTCCATTTAACAACTCAACTAAAACCAAAATAGGGAATAAATTCCCGAACTTAATAAACACTCATTTCCCCAATAACAGCATACTCCATAAAATTTTTAATAAGAATACACTAAAACTCAGCTATTGTTGTGGTGACAACTTAGAAAAAATCATAAAAAAGCACAACATGAAAATACTAAACACCCCAGTAACCTCAAATTCTAAAAGAACATGCAACTGTAATAACAAATCAAACTGCCCCCTAAATCAAAAGTGCCTATCAACCCAAGTGGTCTATGAGGCATCTATCTCCTCAACTGAAAACCCATCCCAGACTAACTATTATATTGGTCTGGCAGGCAACAACTTCAAGGAAAGATTCTACAACCATAAACTCTCCTTCAACAACCCAGACCATCCTGGCCAAACTGGACTTTCACTACACTACCACAAAATAAAAACCAAAAAAGAAACTCCCATAATAAAGTGGAAAATCTTGAAAATATCCAGCACCTGCAAATCAATAAACTCTCCATGTAGATTATGCTTAAATGAAAAACTGGAAATTATCCGCTTTAAGGACAAAAACAAACTCTTAAATAGAAAACAAGAGACATCTATCAACTGTAAACATAGTAGACTCTACCTCCTTAGCAACCCACATACCCCACCTTAACCCCACACAAACCCCACATAACTTTAAAATAAAATTAAAAGTTTTTTTTTTTTTTTTTTTACAAAAATGAATGATAACATTAAACCCCCACTATACACCACCCCAAAACACACTATAACCAAATTTACCACCCAATCCCACCCAACAAGTCATGATGAATCTATAAATATATAACCACCCCTCTAAACTACCAATAACATCAAATCTCTACGTACTACCTATAATGCACAGCCTCAATAGCATCTCAGCCATACTACCAATTCTAACATAAACCCATAACTGGGACAGCTATTAACACTGATATCACTTGGACTAATCTAATCTCAATTACTTAACCCTTCGATCACTACCTTGAACACTTAATTATTAACTGGTACTTAGTCCTTGTCATTGGTAGTAGAACAAAAAAGCCTACCATCACTTGTCGACTTATTTCGCCCAATGACTTCACAAGTAGCAAGATCGTAATGATGGTGATATTTATCATTATTACTATTATTATTATTATTATTATTATTTTTTAATACTATTATTATTATTATTATTATTATTATTATTATTATTGTTATCATTAATATTCTTACAAACTTGTTATTTCTATTTTTATTCTAATTTCATTTATATTTATATTTATTTTTATTTTTATTAAGGCTTTTATTAAGGCTGTTATCACTGCGACTATCGTAGGTATGATTGGCAGGCGTTATCATTGTCATAATCGGTTTTTGTTAATGATAAAACTGGTAACACAAGAAAACTTCTCTTATAAAATGATTCCACTAGTATTAATCTCGGTATAATATAATCACAATTTAAAACAAAAAAATATATATATATATATAACCACAACAAAATTCACTACAAGTAATAAACAAAACATTAAAATAAAATAAATAAAATGCAAAAGTAGCAATTAATACCCTAAATTAAAATTATCAAACATTTTTATCCACATGATAATTACTTATTAGAATTAAAATAAAATAGGAATGACGGTTATAATCATAATTTTATTCTCATTTTAAATTTAACTCACTCTGGCCGTCGCTCCATCTCCCTTCCTCCCACCCCGGCCGAAATTGAGATCATCACAGCACAGACACGTGAAAAACCTCCCACGTAATAATTTGAAACACGACTTGTTGGGGTCCTCCCCCCTCCCCTCTCATGTCCCATGTCACCGTTATAGACAAAGCCCCAACTCTGTCCCCCTCCCCCTCCAATGTATTTTCAATTTTCAATCTCCCGTTAGAGTGAAGTTAAAATTTATGCCAATTGTAATTCCTTCGCCAGCCCGATGAATTGGTCGCTATTTGCACCAATGAAACAAAACTTGTTTTGTCGCAACTGATGGAATAACATCATTAAAAAAATATATATATTTTGCTCTGAATTTTCATTGAGCACTCTCATAAACCCGGTTTCAACTTCCTTCGGATTCATACCCCCTGGATATTTGTAACAAGTTGATTATATATATATATATATATATAGAAACAATGGCTGCGCTTCTCGAAAATAACGGTCCCGTTGACATTTTTCTTTAGATCTTTGGTCTTGTTTTGTATGGGTGCCCCTCGCTCCTCTTCTGAATGTGTCAACGTAACACATCTTATGTCTATTTGTTTTGTTATTCGTTGCTATTTTAAGTGTTGGTTTAGTTTAGTATCAATTTATTGATTTAGTTGCATGTATTGTTATCTAAAACTAAAGTTTATACCGTGTATACGATTGTTTTCTATATTACTTCCATAGTTTAGTATGTTTTCGGGAGCTTTAAAGTTTAGAGTTTGTAACTTCACATGACAACATAATCTACACCGACCGTCTCTCTCTCTCTCTCACTCGCTCTCTCTCTCATATATATATATATATATATATATATATATATATATATATAGGTATATATATAGTAAGCTATACAAAATATATTTATGGCAATCAACCTACACAGAGGTTCCCACGTTTCATCCCCGGGGGGATCTTCAGGCTAAAATGCCTGAAGATTGCCCCCGGGGATGAAACGCGGAGGCCTTTGTGTAGCTTGATTGCCATAAATATATTTTCACAGCTAACTATCTAGCACTCTTGAAGTAAATACTGAAAATTGATACATAAAAAATTATATCTCCTTATAAAATTTAATGTGGATACATGAAATACTAATTATATATAAATGTACATGTGTGTGTGTGTATATGTATATATATATATATATATATATGTATATGTATATATATATATATATATATATGTGTATATATATGTATATATGTATAGGTATATGTGTATATATATGTCTATGTCTATATATATGTATATATATATGCATATATATATATATATATGTATACATATGTATATATATGTGTATATATAATATATATATATATATATATATATATATATATATGCGTATTTAAATGTGTATTCATATGTGTATTTATTTACTTATTTTAATATTCTTATAATATAATTGTACTTTATAAATGTTGCTATTTTTCGAGATGGTAAAACTAAGTTATACTTTATATTTCCTAGCTCCGCCGTTAGAAGATGACCTCTAATTATTATAAGTGCAATCTTTGAAACTGTAATTTATTTACACACTATCAATGTTCGAGTGTGTTTTTCTTTTGTTTATTTTAGAACAGTGTTTGTTGACTTTTGAAAAGTCGCACGTATGAAAAATCAAAGGTATTACAATCTGTATCTCGTTGGTCGTAACGTTATTCACACTATTTGAGCAAGTAAGTAAAGTACTGTTAGTTAGACGAGAAAGGATTCATTAATGCAAGTTTGACGGCTTAACGGAGAGTGGCCGATAGGTGGCTGACACGAACTTGGATCGGATTGGATTTTACTTTTTTGTTCTGTTTCTTATAATCCTGTTTTTTTTCTGGCAACGATTTCAATGCCATGTTTTTTAAATGTTCATTTTCATTTAGTCTGTGAAAAGATATGATACGATTAAAACTACAATCGTGACTATGTGATGATATATATGTATATATATAGTTACACACACATATATATATATATATATATATATATATATATGTAACTATATATATACATATATAATGAGTCTATTGTCTCAAAGTAATGAATTGTATTGTCATACTAGTCACTCGAAACAAAATTCTACTATAAAAGGGCAAATGAAACTTTAGACTTTGTCATATATATATATATATATATATATATATATATATATATATATGTATGCACGTTTACATGTTTACATGTATATTATACAGTATATGATTTTTAAAAAGTATTTAGTATAACTACATATGGATATAAGTATATTTATTTATAAGAATTATATTGTTACGTATATATATATAAATATATATATATATATAAATATATATATATAAATATATATATATATATATATAAATATGTATATATATATATATGCTAATTAACTTTTCTTTAGAGAGAAAGTGTATCTCTATCAGATTGTACTGCACGATGTGGTAACGCAAATGACTCCGCAGCCTCGCTTTTTTGGCACCAGCTACTACAGATAGGTGATGCGATATAGCTTGCTTTTGTGTGTACGTTTCTATTTAATTTACTTGTTTGTATTTTGCGTAATTACATAATCTCATAGGATTTGATGTTAGTAGTAGGCTAGCCCTTGTCCGACATCTTCCAACGCAGTGTATTCAGTTCTAAGCTTAAATGTCGATTTAATATTTGGCACGAACATTTCCCACATACACGTCTCATGATTGAATACTGTAGTCGGCTTGCGTTAAATTTCACATGATCGTCACGATTTGTCTTCAAGTCAATATATCCATTCATATTAAGGGTATTACTGTTGTCGCTTACGTTTGGACGTTTGTTCCATCGGCAATTTCTCGTCTAACAATTGTTTATGAAGGCTGTGGGTGTATGGCTGCTTAGTGCATCTGACTTGCATAAATATGCCATTGACACACATGGGTTTAGATCAGCCCCGGCCGGGTTGAATGATGGCCTTGACGTTAATAAGATACATTGCCTGAAGCATACAAGTGTAACTATGTCACTGAACTACATTTTTATCAAAAAATAAATTACGTTTTTACTAGTAGAATATCAAAATTAATTTAAACAGATTAACATCAACAATTTAAAACCTCAAAATATACACTATCCGCTCATGCATGGGAGATTGTTGCCACATCTAGGGTGGTGCATAATCCACTAGTGTCCCCCTCTTGGACAAGGCCCCAAAAAGAGTCGCCAACTTAATAGGTCACTCACTATCCACTAAGATCCAGCCCCTGTCCCATCCCCGCAATGTTGCTTCCTTGTGCTATTTCTGCAAGTACTTTAATGGATGTGCTCTGATTAACTTACTGCTCTGCTGCTCCCACGACGAGAATTCACCAGAAAGCCCCGACAGTATGCCAAATCCCATCCATTCACTGTGGAGGTCCCCAGAGGCTTAATAGCTTTCTACCCAAAAAGCTTCTTTCCTCGTGCTGCTGGAAACTGGAACTCCCTCCCTGCTTCATGTTTTCCTGACGGTACTGACATGCAGAAATGTTAAACTAATGAAAACAGACATCTCGCTGCACAGCTCCGAATTAAGGTTGACCTCCCCTCTAAAAATATGTAACCCTTTTTCTCAGTAGCTCCTTACGTCTACAGTTACGGTCTGCCTTGTTTGGGGTGAACTATGTAAAAAGAAACAAATACATAAGTAAGTACTCATAGTTATTTGCTTGTAACACTTACGCTGAATCTAGGTTGTAATAATTAGAATTCCCACACACAAATATGGGCAGGATGTGCATTTTTCTCACAATTATCAATGTACACTCATTAGTGTTGTCTGAAACCTATAAGAAATGTTATTACTGGTTGTTTATATTATTCAACTCCAGATGATCAAAAAGGTTAACTTGTTTTATTATTGTTATAAAAGTTTTCTTTACATTTCATTGTCGTGTTAGTTTCTTTGTTTGAACGCATTTCTCTATTCTTTTCCATTTGATAAGTTTGTTCATCAATTCTTTTCGACAGTTTGTTCTTATTTCGATTCTCTTGCAAGACGTTTGCCTTCTAGTCACACGCTTTCGATCCACATTGACATCTTGCTGTAATTTCCACTACTTTGACTGTCACGATCGAAAAGGCGGTGGGACATAGATAGACATCTATTCACAAAATATCACACAACATATCGTTATTGGCGAATACTTCACAGAAAATAGGCAAACATTTATCTTTTCTTAAGAGATATGAGTTCACAATGATATCTTACGTCAATGGAATATATCGATGCAATAACTTAAGAATATCTTCATCAATATCTATTATTTATTAACGTAACCATGGGCATCTGTATGATTGCCTTGAAGCGTATTATTCGCAGCAGATATTAAACTGTGATTCAAATATTAAATCCGGCAATGTGTAAGAATATAACAAAATTATTATTTATTGATATGTCATTTTAAAGAATGATTACTAACGAATGTACGGTCCTTTTGTCGTCTAGTAATTCTTGCATATATTATGTTTATTTGCATACGTTTATGAATTAATGTTTATACATACAATAAAGAAAGTAAAGTTATACGATCATCAACAACTAATCTAAAAGATGTTATGTTTGAAATCAAACAAGTTCATCTAATATATATATATATATATATATAAACAAGATAATAAGGATATTGTGTATACTTTTCAAGTAGAACCTATCATGAAAAAGTTATGCTCGATATACAAGATAAAGCTATTATATCAATAAGTAAAGAATGGAAATAAAAATGGTAAAAATTCCATATATATTACGTCATCAGGTGTTCAAACCAAGTGGCTTAAAATAAAAGAAAAATATAATTCCATTCTAAAGCCATGGCATTTCAAATAAGTATAGCTTAGTACACACAAATATGTTAGCAAAGGGAAATTTCAAAATTTCATAATTTGAAAAATTAGAAAAATCAAGACAAAATAATTTTTTTAAATATACAAGAAAAGGTTGACAATATAGGAAAAAGTTCACCGTTGAGGGTGCCATGATAGTTCGTACCAATAAAGTATAATCTAGTCATATTTCATCAAATGTTTGCATTTAAAGTTGTAAAAATCCGTTAAATTTGTGGAAAAGGTAAAACCATTAGATTCTCCAGTTTGAATAAAGTTGCGATGTGTAAAAGTTTCGGATGTCAGTGGTGCATTAGACTTAAAAGAGGAATGTCCATGCAAAGAGAGTGTTTATAGAATTCTTCAATCCAAGTCCAATAATAAAATTTAAATGCAATCCAAAAAGCAAGCCGTAAGAATAGCTAGCATTTCAATTACAATAAAATAAAAATAGTAATGAGCTGTTAAAAATAGGCTTGTTTGATTTCATTTTTTAATGGTTCATTCTTATTTGTAGTCTATTTTTGTTTCAATGCTAGTTTTTCTAACGGTTAGCTTTTTGGATTGAAATTACAGTCAATACATGTTTAATGAACTTCAATCTGAATTGTAAAAAAAATGTATGTAGAGTTGAAGAAATACAGTAACATCGTTTATATATTTAAAAAAAATGGTGAAAGTTTTTAATTCTAATAAATTAAAGTGTGAAACATAAAATTGACTTATATATAACAAGAATACCTTCATGTTCCTTAATACATAACAATGATGCTAGTGCCATATGAAAAATGTTTCCACTCGGGCGTGATTGATAAGGATACTATAAAGGTAAGTAAAATACCAGTAAAAATGTGTATTGGCAATGCTTATATTAATAGTGCTTAAATAGTAACAATGTTTATATTTTTATAAGAAAAATTCTTACCAGTAAAATTCATAGCCCTGTAGTGCTCGCATACCCGTAATGACAATAAAAGTGTACACATTTGGGAATTTGGGAATTACTTAGCTTTTGTACATTAACAGCATATGATTTCAGTATACTGGCAGTTGTCATGGAATGTCACTACTTTTGTTAATACTGTGCCTCAATACAATGCCTTCTCATAACTGATATAGTTGGAAGTTGAACTAATCAACGTTTCTTCCAACATTTACAGGTAAATATTTTGTTTTAAATTATGATCAGTGTATATTTACTCATGATACAATTCAAACTAGAACACATTTTTTCACAGTTATATTAACTGTGAGTTAATCAACATTGTTTTCTCTAAGGCTTCATTATTCCTATGCTTAAATGTAACTTAGTTATGTGATTGAGTTATGTTTTAAAAAAATGTTTTATTATTATAATTCCATTATAATCTGTAAATATATATATATATATATATATATATATATATATATATATATATATATATAATAAACAATTATAGACAGATATATAGATAGAAGGAGAGATAGGTAGGTCGATATTTCGTTGTGATAAATTGAAAATTTTGGAAAGACTTTCGATTTCATCTGACAGGAAATCGTAATAAAAACTTCCTCACTCAATTAAATAAATTACATTTCATTGAAAGTTATTAAATGGAGTCAATCATCATTTGTTTTCATGAGAGAAAGTTCACTGAAAAATGCATTGTGTCTGTGTGTGCGTTGTTGTCTGTGTGTGTGTTGGAGTCAGTGGGTCTGTGTGTGCGTTGGCTCAATACAATGATCATTCTTAAGGTTTTTTGGAATTTTCTGGAAAACTAAGGTATATGGTAAACTGAAATTTAAATGCCATCAACTAGATCATAGAACCTCTATATCTGGTAAAAATCAGCTGAATCCATCACCTAGTTGATGAGATACAAGGTGGCACATACGTACGTACGTACACACGAATAACATGATTTCATGATCGAACTCTCTGGATATCTAGGTTGCCTTGACTAATGATACAGAAATTCTACACACTGATAGAACCTATCAAAACAAATTGTTGTGCAAAGTTTTAACTAATTTGTTTTATTGGTTTTTGAGTTATGATTGCTCAAAGAAATGAGATTTCCAGCATAGGCTGTTTTTAAGTTTCTATTAAGGGATAGAGCGCTCTCGCGCCTCCCTTGATTAGAACATTCGATAAACAAAGTGTATGCTATTGAGAACTTCCTATATATTTATTATTTTCCCATTACGCCTATTTCTTTTCCGAACTTTATTAAACCAATAATTAAACGCCTGCATCATTTATCGCGGACTAATGTTTCTGTGATTTGTAAGCGATTGTTCTTTATTGATGCAGTTTCGTTTTTTTAATTATATTCGCCTTCAGTTCTGGTCGGTTCTTTTATGTTTTCTCTTTACCTCATTGTGTTTAGGCTTTACTAGTTTTCTTCATTATTTGGTTGTATTATTTAGATACTGATCATCCGCTTCCACTTCATCTCTTTAACATTTAATTCCTCTTTATCTATCGGTTTGTTTCTTATTTTCCCCCTTTCTTAGTTTATCTTTAGTGTCTCTCTTTGCTTTTTGCTGACCCTCATAGACGGCTCTCTTCATCCGTACGGCTATTTCTCTGTTTATTTGAATGTGGATTTCCTGGGTTTTCATACCTTTTTGCTCTACTTATAATTGATGTGTGTATATTTTCCTTTCTCTATCTCTGTTATCCGTTAATCATTTTGTGCTATTTCTCTTTCTGAGATTTCTATACATTTATATTTGTTCGACTCTTTATTTTGTATATGTTTGTACTTTCCCCTGATATCACTCTCTTTCAAAGGTTTATTAAGTTTACTCCATTTCTCATGATCTGTCTCTTCGTTCTATACATTTATATTTGTTCGTCTCTCCTTCTTTTGTATATGTTTGTACTTTCCCCTGATATCACTCTCTTTCAAAGGTTCATTAAGTTTACTCCATTTCTCATGATCTGTCTCTTCGTTCTATACATTTATATTTGTTCGTCTCTTTCTTTTGTATATGTTTGTACTTTTCCCTGATATCACTCTCTTTCAAAGGTTCATTAAGTTTACTCCATTTCTTATGATCTGTCTCTTCGTTCAATACATTTATATTTGTTCGTCTCTCTTTCTTATGTATATTTTTGTACTTTTCCTTGATATCACTCTCTTTCTAAGTTTCATTAAGTTTACTCCATTTCTTATGATCAGTTACTTCGTTCTATACATTTATATTTGTTCGTCTCTCCTTCTTTTTTATATGTTTGTACTTTTTCATTGATATCACTCTCTTTGTAAGTGTCATTTAGTTCGCTCTATTGCTGATTTCTCTCGCTATTGTAAATCTTATTCCACTAGTCTCTGATTTGTTAGTAACACTTCCCTTTTCCTGATATCTCTTTCCTCTTAGAACCTGGTTGTCTATGTATTTCTTTCTGTTTTATCCTATCGTCTTTTTGTCTCATACTTTTCAGCTCTTACTCCTTACACTCTTTTAATTCTCACTCTATTTTGTTCATTTTATTTTTATATTTTATATCTCTTTCCCAACCTATGCTCATACCACTTCTCATGCTATTTCCCTTTTTCAAAACAACACATCTGTTTATCCTCTTCCAACCACGATATTTATTGTTTTGCTGTCATTTTATTCTCTTTATTTCGCCTTTTAATCGCATTAATTTGGTATCCACTTTGCTCATATTACGCTACGATTTGCATTTTGATTTGACTTCTGTTTTCTTTAATGTTTAATGCAGTTTATTGTAATTCTCTTCGTTCTTTCAGACGATTACGTTTTTCATCTATTTCTTTTAAAATGAAAATAAGTGCTTTCCTATAAAAGTTTGATGAGGGAACAGACGATACTTAATCGATGTTCTTAGTCTTTGTTTAAACAGGCTGATCATTAATTTTAATCTAATTAAGTTAGTGTGTCTGTAGTTTAGTGAAATGCTAGATTGAAAAGTTAATTAGTAAATTTAAAGAGAGAAACGAATAAAATAGTGGCTGCCCTTTTTACGAATTTACCATGTTCCATTAATCTAATAAAACACGAAAGATTATGTAAACATAATTACATTATTTTCAAAAGCAATAAAAAAATTTTGAAAGGTAAATGTAGATTGTCAATTACACAATAAATTAAAATATTTACATTATTTTCAAAGGAAATTAAAATAAAAATGAAAGTTAAATATAGATTCTCAATTTAAAAATAAAAATATATTTACATTATTTTCAAAGGGAATTAAAATAAAAATAAAAGTTAAATATAGATACTCAATTTAACAATAAAAAAATATTTACATTATTTTAGAAGAAAATTTAAATAACTAATTCTCAATTCGAAAATAAAAATATATTTACATTATTTTAAAGTATATTTTTATCATAATGAAAGTTCAATATAGATTCCCTATTTACCAATTAAGATATTTTAAAAAATTATTTTAAAAGCAAATTAAAATAATTGTAAAAGTTGATCACAAAGGCTCAATTTTACAGCTAAAAATATTTAACTTATTTTTAAATAAAATTAAAATAATTTTGAAAGTGTAATATAGTTTCCTAATTGTGATTCAAAATACTGTAATAATTTGCATATGTGGTGGGTTAAAGAATATAAAAACTGTACTTTTTTGACTGAAGAGCTGAGTTGAGTTTGGAAGAGAAGAGAGTTAAGATTTAAAAGAGAACTGTGAATATTGGAGGAAGAACTTCGAATATTGGATATTGCGATTGTCGGTGAAGGTAAAGAAACGCGAATTTTACTTTTGCAAGTTTGAGTTACAAGCTATTTCAGCGTGAAGAGGGGACTATGGAGCCCGGAATAATAAGTTTGAGCAAGGATGTGATATCGCCTTTTTGTGGAGAAGGTGGCGCAGTCGAGTGGATGAAAAAAGGAAAACTGGTGGCGAAACTACAGAGAGTGCAAGACCTGGCTAGTTTCATTACACTTTTTCTGCATGGGGTTGTGCTTGCTCTCTACCTCGAGATGAGTGATACAGACCAATTAGATGCAGAAATGATAGGGATGAGATTGTTGACAGCATTCACTAAAGGTCGTTTCGAAGCCTATGAAAAACTGAAACGATTCAGATGGATTGGAGAATCAGTGGATGTTTATGCCAACAATATAAACAGATTGGCTGGATTAGCTGGAGAGGTCTGGATCAGAGAGCCAAACTTCCGTTCATCACAGGATTTCCACATGACGTATCTGTGGCACTGCAACAATTGCATCACTTCGAGAGACTGGATGTTAGTCGACTGATACCCACTGCACGGCTATTGGTTAGCAAGAGAATGCGAGATACTGGGATGGTGGCAGCGACTGCATAAAGTACTACCCTGAGAAATGAGATACAAAGAGAATCTTCAAGCATTCGGTGCTTTAGGTGTCGAGGACCATATCTTATTAAAGATTGCACGAGGCAGGCTAGAGTCAGAGTAAGGTGCTATGAGTGTGGAATAATTGGGCACATTGCAGATATTGTACTCTGGCTCAGGGAAACGAGCAATGGGGAGCTTCTGCACCAGTAGCTAACCCAGAAATATAATGAAGGCGCAGTACGGAAATCTACCCATGATAGAAGTGACAGTAAATAATGCTGTGATGACGGCACTTGTTGACACTGGATGCACCACAACTCTACTTAACTCAAAACTTGTGAGTGGGTGTGGTAGAAGTGGCATGATAAAAAGAGTTGACGGTCGAGACGTAAAATGTAAAGGAGCCCGACAAGTGGAAATGAAAGTATGTGGGGTACGAGTGAAGGTGGAAGTGATTCTGATGGATCACATGATTGATGGAATCGATGTCATAATTGAAATGGACATGATCGATGAGATGGGAAGTGTGAGTATAAACAAAACTGGGTCAAGTTTGGAGATGTAAACTGTGTCATAGCTGCCCATCAACCGAACGTTTGCAGAATTGAGGATGAAGATTTCGAGGCAGATTTTGATGGAGAGAGATGGACAGTGAAATGGAAATGGATGGGAGATCATCTTGTGTTGCAGAACAATTAAAATATCATAAGAAGTCCCTTGATAGTGAGAAAAATTCAGAGTCCGAGAAGGAAGTGGAAAGATTGATAACAGATGGAATTTTTTATCATAGAAGGGTGAGGAAAAAGGTGTGTTACCGTTGATAGTAGTGGTCCAGGCCACAAAAGGTAAAGTGATTACGGTGTTAGATTTTCGGGAATTGAACCGTTTTGTAGCATGTCATACAAGGAGCGACCCAATAGATGTGTGTGATGAAAAGATGAGAAAATGAAGGCGGTTGGCAGGAGGAATTGCGATTGTGGGCCTTAAGTCTGTCTACTTGCAACTACACGTGGCAAAGGAGCTATGGCAGTACCAGCTAGTTTTCTATAAGGAAAGGACCTACTGTCTGACACGGTTAGAATTTGGGCTTAATGTTGCACCAATAATTATTGCAGCCGTTCTAAAAACTGTGTTAATGAAAGGAAATAAGACCACTGATTCGGACATTGATCACATAACTGTAGACGTGACAAAAGTATCGACATAGGAAGTGGTTGCGCATTTTAAGAGAGTTGGGCTGACAGCAAAGCCACCTGAATGCTTGGACGGCGGAGCGGCACTGGGACTCAAGTTGATGAAAAGAAAGACGGGTGACCTGATGTTCAACAGGGGCAACGAAGTCCCGGAGATGACGGAAGAAATGAATAGGCGGCAGTTATTCTCTATTGTCGGCAAATTGTTACTGTCAAAGTAATACAGGATATTCTAACTGATGTATAGGAGGACCCAGTTAGTGGAGCTTGGCACATACCTGAAACAAAAATAGGAGTTGTGTGATGTGATGATAGCAGTATTGCAACAGGCGTGGTTGGGGAGATTGGTGGTTTGGTGACGGAAGATGCAGGATGGCTGAGAAAAAAGATGACTGTAATCATATTAACGTGGGCGAATTAGATGCTGTTTTGAAAGGCGTCAATTTAGCTATAAAATGGGGATTGAGAGAGATTGAAACAAGGACAGATTCATCTACGGCACTAAGTTGGGTGAACTCTACAGTGAAGGAGAGTGGAAGAATACGAACCAAGGGTGCTGGAGAAATGATCGTAAAGCGGAGATTGGGAATACTTTGAGAGTTAATATCCGAATTTGGACTGCGAATAAAGGCAGTGTGTATGCCTTCACAGAGAGAAAAAGTATATGCACTAACCCGAATAAAGAAACGGTGATTAGTTGAGAAAGAAGAGGTCCTGGTATGCTGTTTAGGAACCGGAGAACTAGAATATTTGCATTGTATGCACCACATGGGAGTGGATAGAACATTATATTTGGTGTGGAAAGTTGATCCACTTATAAAACGGAAGAAAGTTCAGAGTGTGGTCAGGAACTAGGTTCGATGTCAACCAATCGATCCTGCCCCGAATATTTATGATCCTGGTGGAATTGGAACTTCAAATAATTAAACAAGATTAGCTATCGACATAACACACTATCTTGGGGCGCATACTTTTCAATGATTGACTTTGGGCCTGGGAGACAAGCAATATGGAAGGGAGTTACATGCGGAGACGGCAACCGCGATTACAGAGGAATTGGAGAAGGTGATGCTTGAACGGGGTCCGATAATGGAGGTGATAATGGGCAATGGCACCGTTTTTCGCTCAGAACGTCTCCAGACAATGCTAGAAAAATGGAAGATAAAAAAATATTACAGAGCAGTTTATAGGCCCGGGGGAAATGGAACAGTAGAGTGACATCATCGGACAGTGAAAGCGATAGCTGAGAGAGGAGGGATATCAGCAGAAGAGGCCACATTCTGGTACAACATGGCACCCAAGGTCAGACAGAGGGACGAGCCAGTGCCACATAGATCCATTTTTAAATATGAATGGCGACATCCAATAGATATATCCTCAGAAGTCGAAGAGCAAGGATCAACCAGAATCCAAATAGGAGAAGAGGTTTGGGTGAAGCCACCAAATGCTCGATCTACAACGCAATGGGGAAAAGGAGTGATTACTGGAGTGCAATCCCCTAATAACTTGAGTGTCGATGGGATGCCGCGGCATATTTTAGATTTGAGGCGTGCGGTCCAAATACACGATGGAGATGTAAGCGCCGGGCATGAAGGTTAGGCGATCGCGATGCAAAGACCGCGGAGAAAACGTAATGCTCCGATTTGGGAACACGATTATGTGATGGGAAATGAGGATCATGTAGGCGTGTGATTAAAGATACTGCAATCATTTGCATATGTGGTGGGTTAAAGAATATAAAAACTGTACTTTTTTTAACTGACGAGCTGAGTTGAGTTTGGAAGAGAAGAGAGTGAAGATTTGAGAGAGACTGTGAATATTGAAGAGAACACTTGGAATATTGGAGATTGCGATTTTCGGTGAAGGTGAAGAAAAACAATTTTAATTTTTTCTAGTTTGGGTAACACTAATTTAACCTTTAATATATTATCAACATTTAAAAAAAAATCCAAATCAAATATTAAAAGTGAAATATAGATACTCAATTTACACAATAAAAATTAATATTATGATCAAATCAAAATAAAATAACTTTGTAAGGTAATAATAAATTCTTAATTCAATAACTAAAAAAAAATATTTATCTTGAATGTTATTTGAAAATTTCGTAATGTAAAACAATGTATTTCCGAAAACACAAAACTGAAAAATAAATTTGTGTACAATTTTTTATCGTAAATATTGTTTATTACATTACTATATTAAAACTTATGTGTTATTGGTCGAACTATTTGTAATTAATTGCCGAAAACTTTCATGTATACTGAATTATTTAATTCAAAGATTGTACACGATCTAATATGGATTTATAATATCAACCGGTATTACGAAAGGAGATGAATGATCTATTCTTAACCACACAGTAAATATGAGGTTTTAATTTATGTTTCAATAATACATTTATATTTACTGAAAGTGATATGTCCCAATAATAGTTTTACAGGGTGACTCCAAAAAACGGGCCCCAAATCTAATTAGGCCCAGTTTCTTAGTGTTTTGTCCGAATGAAATAAATTCTGGGGCATAACTAGTTTATTATATTCACAACATCATATCAAAACACTAGGGTATTTGGCCTTTTTTTTTCTCCGTTCTACAGCATGTGTTCTAGATGGACTCCTTTTAGCTCCGTGCATTTCTTGAGGCGCAGAACGAAGTTGTCCATGACGTTCTTACAGACTGAATTCGGAATGGCACTCATCTCCTCCCTGATGGCTTCCTAGAGTTCCGTGATATTTCTGGGTTTTCTTTGCGTACATTATGCCCTTAAGATAGCCCCAAAGGAAATAATCTGGGGTGCTTTGGTCCGGGCTATGGGGTGGCCACTCAAAATTAGTCTTGAGACTGATCACTCGGCCTCCGAAGTTCTCTTTCAGCCAATCGCAGGACAGGTTTGAGGTGTGAGAACTTACTCCGTCATTGCTGGAACCAGAACTTGCTCATGAGCGACGGGTAGAGAGTCTGGAGCTCACTCTTGAAGGTTTTAAGGACCTCCACATACCGCTCCTTTGTAACTGTCACTGCTGCGCCACATTCTTCGATGAAGATTGGTCCGATGATGCCTCTGACCGAGATTGCAGCCCACACGGTGCAATTAGGAGAGTGCAGGGGCTTGGTGACATTTGTCTTGGAGTTCGCCTTTCTGTCAAGATGGAAGTGGGCTTCATCTGAGGTCAAAAGGAGGTTAAGGAAACCTGGTGTCTCCTCGACCTTATCGAGCATCTTGACTGCCATAGCGCTCCTCTGCTTCTTGTCTGAGGCTGTAAGGGTCTGCAGCGGCTGTATTCTGTATGGGTAAGCCCTGATATTGTTCACCAGCACTCTCCGGCAAGTCTTACGGGAGATACCGAGGGGCTGACGTCGCTTACGCACAGAGCGTTTCGGACTCTCCTGGAGAGACTCTCTCACACTTTCGACCAGCTCGGCTGTTTGCGTCTTGGGACGTGCCGAGTGGTTTGGACGGTTCTCACTGGTAGCGTTGAAGTTCTCCACGGTCCCATACTTCTCGAAGTGGTCCACCCAGTTCTGAATTATGCTTTTGGTGGAGCTTTTTCACATCCGAACTGATGCATGAAACTGTCCTGGGTTTTCTTAAACGAGCCTGTCTTGTAGTAAAATTTAACACAGTGTATTCTTTGTCCTAGCTCCCACTGAGGTATTGGTGTACTCACGGTCGTTGATACTGCCATGCCCTGTAAAATAAGGGCAATTGATGAATAAATAAAGGAGATATCACATAAATCGTACACGGGGCCCGTTTTTTTTTTGAGTCACCTTGAAGCACAACACTTCCCAATCTGAGAAATCCCTCTGTGTTCGCAATTCCCGTAATATATTTCCTCATTGCATATACATGAAACGGATGTTAACGATATACATTAAACACGTGGTGACAGATAGCGTATATATAAACATTGAGATCTCAATTTAGTGAATGATTTAAAAAGTATTACTGATATTGCGTTTAAATCATAACAAAATATTATGAACTCTATATCTATAGTGTTGTTTTGGAGCTTACTTACCTGGGGTTTCACTGTTATTATATTTACCTTTAAATAGGATTTTCAATTAAGTTGTTATCCGCTAATGAATTTCTCAATCTCAATGTCACTGTTCCCTGTTCACTCTCTACCGTCACTAATCTAGTAAGTGTCTTTGCTTCACGATCTTTCTTAAATCAGTTGCTCTCCTCATACGCAAGTGAATGACGCATATACAACATCTATCATGAACACATTTTTCTCATCTGAAAATCGAATGTTTTTTTCATGCGGAACGGTTCACACACTTCAAAGCTGGTAACTCTTCATTTTTTATTCCATTTTTACCGCAGTTATTTCTTTGTTTCTTAAATCGTATTGTTTTTTTATTATATGAATACTTTAGTTTCCATGTTAATTTATAAACTTATAGTATGCGAATAGTCTCGAAAATGTTATACGATAGTGATCACTTGAAGTAGCATAATTTGAGCGATTACTTAGGAGTGAAAAGAGATCCATTTTGCTACTTAAGAGTTCAACGTCAAAGTGTACAAAGGGTATTTATTATTGTTTACCCCCCTGTAAACGACATAATGCGTTTCATCTCGATGTAGTTGTTTTAAATTGTGAAAGAATTAACTAACTACAATCAATTGACTGACTCTTTTTGTTATTCATTGTTGAATTGCTTCTATTTGACCGCAGATCTAAAAGTCTACAGCAGGGCCAGGCAACCTTTTTAGAGTGTGGGCCAGATGAGACTTTCGGAAGGAGTGAAAAAGGAAATCTTAGAATTACTATATTTTGCTTACATGAATAAATTGTACAAACATTACCATTGTACACTCTACAAATCTGATATTATTTCTCAAGAGACTTCTGTATGTGATGTTATAAAAGGCGCCGACGAAGAGCCATTTTGGAATCATGTAAAATAATGACGGGGAAAGAAGCAAGTTGATCCAGCATTCGTTTTGACACACTTCACATAGCTTCTATGTTTCATGCCCTTTCCTCGTGTCTCGTTTCCTCTTTGCTTCTCTCTTTCTCTTTTTCTATTTTTATCTCAGACCAAGGATTTGAAATTAATAGTTAAAGAAAAATGAAATATCCAACAATCATCGCTCGCTGATATTCATACATTTTTATTTTACCTTAAATCTTAATTGAAACCTACTTTTACGTCTATGTCACAAAATGATATGAGTTTTACTGGGAGGTCCGCGGGTCGGATTGCAATAATAAAGCATAGCAGGGTGGCGGGCCGGACGCTAAGCCTTTGCGGGCCGAATGTGACCTACGGGCCGGAGGTTGCCCGCCCCTGATCTAAAGGGAGTAACTAACAAAATATTTACAAACAAGACTGAGTGAACAACTTTAATCTAAAGAGCACGCAGTAGTGACGACACAGTTTAGGTATAAAATATTGGTACAAGATAATAAAATTAAAAATCAAAAAATAATTATGAATCGAAATTATAATAAAATCACGCTCGTAACTTGATCGAAATTTCAGTAACGACCTTTAAAAAAGCTGAATACATTTTCAAACATTGTTCTATTGGATGTGAGCAGACTCTTTTAATTCTTTCTTCGTTTTCTCAGCGATCTTTACTTGAAGACGTATTTTGCAGACAGTGAGTTAATTTCCAATGCGAACTTGCTCTCGACTGATTAACTGTGCAACATTCAATTAAAATTCTAATAGATTTTATGGAAGATTCTGCCTCAGGTGGTCGACATCACGAAATCTCAAGTCACGCTTAACGTGTTCTCTTCGAAGATTGCATTTATTTAGTTTTTCTGATGTCGTCACGACCGGACATATCGCCCAACGTTCACCGACAAACTAACGGTCGTTTTTAAAGCTGAGATGAGAAAAAAGACCAATTCATTCACTTTTTTAGTAATCGTACCTTATTTTAGAAAACTTACCCAACTTGAAAGCATAGATGTTGGTGTATATACGTAATCACTAAAAAAACAACAAAAAAATTAAATATATCAATACGTCATTTAAAATGTAATTTCCTCTCGCGTATGCTTTTTCTTTATATCTCTCCCTCTCTCTCTCTCTCATATATATATATATATATATATATATATATATATATATATATATATATATATATATATATATATGAATTAAACTGGAAATAGAAAAACTAAAAAAATATTATCTATGTATTCATCAACGTTTCGTCTTTATTATACTACTTCCTCAGGCTGTCTTAAGGAAATCGTAAAATAAAGACAAAACCTTTACGAATACATAAATAATATTTTTTAGTTTTCCATTTTAAAATTCCCAGTTATATATATATATATATATATATATATTATATATATATGTGTGTGTGTGTGTGTGTGTGTGTGTGTGTGTGTGAGTGGGTGTGTGTGAAAGAGAGAGAAGGAGGGATAGATAGAGAGAGAGAACGATAATTTAGTTGTTGAATTGCTGAGCATTGTAATAAGATATTAAGAAGGCAGAACACAATGCCGAGAGCCGGATTGATGATAAGCTGGAAAGAATAAAAATAAACAATCGAAGGTGAGATCTTACAATTATCTATTTATTTTTTGCTCAATCTTACATAATAAATGAAAAGTATAGTATGAAACGTGTATAGTCTTCATATAATTAGAAATTATTTTATAATCCGGGAGACTCTTCCCCTTGTAAAAAATAGACACAAAATAATATTGCTTGGTTTCCGAGAACCCAATCCAATATATATATATATATATATATATATATATATATATATATATATATATATATATATATATATGCATATATATATACATATATATATATATATATATGTGCATATATATACACATATATACATATATGTATTATATATGTATATGTATATATATATATGTATATGTATATATATGTATATGTATATATATATGTATATGTATATATATGTATGTATATTTATATATACATATATGTATATGTATATGTATATATATGTATGTATATGTATATATACATATATGTATATGTATATATATATATATACATATATATATACATATATATATATACGCATATATACATATATATATACATATATATATATATATGTATATATATACATACATAGATATATGCATATATATACATATATATATGCATATATATACATATATAGATATGTATATCTATATATACATATATATACATATATGTATATATATAGATATGTATATATACATATATATACATATATGTATATATATAGATAAGTATATATATACGTATATGTATATATATATATGTATATATATGCATATATATACATATGTATACATACATATGCATATATGTATATATATATATATATACATACACATATATGTATACATAGATATATATACATATACATATATGTATACATATATGTATATATATGTATATATATACATATATATATGTATGTATATATATATGTATATATATGTATATATATACATATATATATGTATGTATATATATATATACGTACATATATGTATAGATACATATGTATATCTATGCATATATATATGTATATATATATATATATATACATATACATATATGTATATATGATACTATTTGTTTAAGAAATCGATAAGAGGGCAATGCTTTTCTTTTGTTTATATAATAAATCTAATATTTTGAAGGAGCCGCTCTTTTTCATTGAAAACAAGGATCCAACACTGTTTTTTATATATATATATTTGTATTTTGTATTATTTACCACTCCTAAACGGCGACGCTCTCTAAAATAAGTGGAGACAATGTTATGTCGAGACAGTGTGATGTTAGCAGTAGTGAAAACCAGAGTCGATGCGATGAAATGTTATAATAGAATGTAACTAAGAAGTGAAATTGAATATGATCATTATTAACGATCACTTCTAAGTTTCAATCTCTCAAGGGCTAATTATAAACAATAATAATAGATTAACACTTAAACTCGGTCATGGTTGAATGAACAATAATTATTTAGCTCTTTTGAGTAATTAAAAGGTGCGTCTCGAAATATCGAGTTCGATATACACATTTTCAATTTCGATAAGTTTCAAGACAAAAATCAATAATATCGAACGATACGTTGTGAGAATAACAAAAAAGAGAACTTTGTAGTCCGATAAATCGAAATAATAAACATTACCAGTCTTCATTTCGAAAATTCCTAAACATAATCCAATTAATATTCATTTACGTATCAACCTCATTCGGGTCCACGTCATGAGTCTGTCGTCTATCGATAATTATAGTAAGATAATTGTGTTCTTCTGTGCGATGACGACATTTCACTCATGCAAATGAGAATGCTTTTTTCATGAGCGAATTTACGTTTAGATAAAAAGCGTAGGTACTTTCCTCCTCGAGTGAAAAGTTGACGTGACAAGTTTAAACCACATAAAGTATTCAACGAGAGAAAAATCGATAATTAAAGAGATACTTTTTCAGGTGCGTATATTTTTATATAAAGATGACGATGAGACTTGGTGGTAAACAAAGAAAATGTATTATTAAGTATTATAGGAAGTCATAAAATATAGTTGAAGTCAAATAGCTTTTCGGAGATTAAAATAAAATATCTCCGCAACGTGCGACTTATCATCAGTCAAAATAAGCTAGATATTTGAATCAGGTGTAACAGTTCAGAAAATCTGCATGAACGTTTCAGAAAAGCGAGCATATTTACTTAAAGCTGATAGAAAAAAAATCAAAACGTGATAGAAACATATGCGTTCACAACTCTCGCATCGATTTTATTTTAATTTTAGCTATTTTTTCTAACTGTATTTTGTTAATTTTCTATCTTCCATCTTTAATATTAATGAATCCACTCTAGAAAAGATGCAATCCAATGAGTTGAAAGCTAGTGAAATGTAAATACGTTGAGACAACTAGTCTAGCAATTCTTTGTCGTCTGTGTATTAAAAATGGGAGTTTTAATATAAAAGTAGATTAAGTAAAAGCGAAAATGACAGTATCTTGTTCCCTACGTGTCACAAACAAACTCTCAATAATAATTAGAGTGAACGTGTTTGCTATTCAGGACATGTGTAGTGACACGTAGGGAAGAAAATACCGTCATTTTCCTCTTTAGCTGGCGGTCTGGGATACGATCGGACGTGCTTTGGAGCATTCCTTCTGGTACAAAAGTGGAGTGTTATATATAATGTATGTTACACGATTGTACTGCTGAAAATCAAATATATCTGCATAAGTACATGAATGCCATAACGCAAACACTAATTTTATAAATTGTTTTTTTAATTGCTAGAGTTATACCCGTTAGCAACAAGATACGTAAGAGAAGGTAAGAGAGAACGAGATCAAATCTACACACTGCCGAAAGTATCGCTACCGCCTCTATCTAAAACAAAACTGAGTGAGCTGATCACCTACAACGTGTCAACAGAAATTCAGACTGCACAACAGATAATGCTATACAAAACTAGTTGTTTTACAATTATAGGATCATATAAATACATGTTGTTCGTTATTAAATGCCTTAGAAATGCGCACCTAATCAATAAAGCTGTAGGCATATTTTAACATATTATTTCCTACTGTTGTTAAACGTTGTTGCGATCTTAACTTTTCTCCTAGGAAAATGTTTTCCTTATTTGATTAAAAGAATGACTAAAATTATGTAATTTAATAATCGTAGACGTTCTTCTTTCATTAAATAGTTATTATAGAAGTAGATTCTGTCTATGAAAGTCACTATATATAGTTTATAAAAGTGAGTAGTTTGTAACTTATAGTCCTGTTACTTTGACCT
>OY744540.1:75566715-75619215 GCA_963556195.1 Sepiola atlantica | reverse complement strand
AAATCCATTGTCAGATGGCATGCTAAATTTGTGAAAGATGGGTGTTTGTGCCCAAGTAAGCGAACAGGTCGCTCTTCAACTTCAGAAGATGCAGTTGAGCAAGTTCGGACAGCCTTTCAGCGGAACCCCCGTAAATCAGTGAGAAGAGCCAGCAGGGAACTTCAGCTTGCTCCAGCAACTGTCTGGCGTGTCTTAAGGAAACGACTGCAAATGGTACCTTACAAGCTCAAGTTGGTCCAAAAGTTGAAGGACACTGATAAGCCACTTCGCCGTGACTTTTGCATTGCAATGCAAGAGAAGTTGGAAGATAACGGCTTTGATGACCGGCTTGTTTTTAGCGATGAGGCGACCTTCCATCTGAATGGCAAAGTTAACAAGCATAACACTCGCATATGGGGTACTGAGAATCCTCATCAACTTCTTGAGCACGAGCGAGATTCACCAAAAGTGAACGTGTTTTGTGCAATTTCCAAGAAAGGTGTCTATGGACCGTTCTTCTTTGAAGAGGCAACTATCACTGGTGAATCCTATCTCAACATGCTGGAAGACTGGTTAATGGCTCAGTTGGAACAAGCAGAATCTGATGACTTCATTTTTCAACAAGATGGTGCACCACCACACTGGAGTCTTAGAGTAAGGCAGTTTCTTAACACAAGGCTGCCTGGTAGATGGATTGGGAGATCTGGGCGAGGTGATGACGTTCTCATGCCCTGTCCTCCTAGGTCTCCAGATCTTACCCCGTGTGACTTTTCCTTTGGGGCTTTGTCAAACAACAAGACTATGTGCCGCCCCTTCCAAGAGATATTGACGAACTAAAGGCTCGAGTAACGGCAGTTGTGGGAACCATTGACGTCAAGATGCTGGAACGCGTTTGGCAGGAAATGGACTATCGACTAGATGTCTGCCGTGTGACGAATGGTGGTCATATTGAGCAACTTTGAAGATTCCCCACAAAACTTGAAACTTTAACCTTTCCAACGGTATCAATTTCATTTTTCAACTCCTAATAGTTTTTGAGTTATTAAAAATCGTTATGTTCCCAAGACTTTTGAAACACCCTGTATATACATACATATGTATATCAATACATATATATATATATATATATATATATGTATATATATACATGTATATATGTATATATATATATATATATACATATATATATATTATATCATCCTCGAAAAATGATTAACCGTTCTCGATGAGTTAATACTTATTCATTTTATTTAATTAGACGCAACGGTCGTCTTTTCTAGGAGAAGGGATCCAGCTGCAAGCATAGCAGCCAATAGTATTTATTTACCTCCTCTCCAGGAGGTTAGGCACAAGGCCAGTTTTATCATACTCCTACAAGGTAAGATGTGACCCAAGGTGTGGTCGGGAAAGTGGGACTTGAAAAGCCAGCGCCCGAGAAGGTGAGCACTCTGGGCATTAAAAATTGCCTGTGCAGCCATTTCGGTATTCCCCAGTAGGGGCGCTTCAGACAGTAAGCAATAAACTTACTCCTCGCCAAAGAGGGGAGGCAAAGCCTGGGAAGGTGGACCTCCTTAAACTGTACAGTACAGACCTATAGACCGGCGTAAATCAAGCCCCGAAGGCCAAGACCATACCAGTTTATGGGGTGTAGTATCCATCGGAACAAAGGCCGATCAATGATTTGTGTTCATTATAAGATATTAACAAGTATAAGTTTTTAGTACACTCATGACTATGACTATGCGACGCGCCATCATGAATTAAGTAAAAACATGTTCATACTAAATTAATTAAACATGTTGTTATGATAATGTTGATTAAGTAAAATTAAATGATAAACTTTTGAGATATTACTGGTACGATAGTTTTCTAACAAATAATTTACAGCTACTATTGTCTTCAAATATTTTTTTAAAATATTTAGCTTGAATATTACACATGCCAATAGTGTGATTGAGTTTTTATGTATAATTGGACGTGATTAATAGGAGTGTGGTGGAAAGTTTACCAGATGCCAATAAGACATGCATGTTTACTAACTATAGATATCTTATAAACATACAGATGTTGCAAAAATATGATTAATTATTTTTCTGGTCCTAAAAAGACTATTGTCGCTAATGGTTAAATAATATATTTTTCAGAAGTGGTTGTCGCTGAACTGAATTAAAATTGAAAGTAAGGACGTATTGTAAATTTAATATTACGTCTGACGATTTTAATTAAATCTTAAAATCTCTTATTTTGTATAATTTCATTCTCTTCATTTATGCAATATCGAATTCCACATGAAATTGAAGAAAGATATGCATGATTCATGACTTGTTAAAATCAAGCTGTTTTGAATTTAAATTGATATTTTATGATCGACCCAGGGATAATCTCCCCTGGCATGTGCCATAAATAAACCATTCTTTAAGTAATGCGGAGATATAAATGAACTAGAAATATTTATTTGAAATCATAATTTTCTAAGGGATTCTATCTTATTTTCATTTAATTTGTCAAACGTTTTATTTCTAACACGTCAAGTGCAATTCATCCCATCTTTTAAATTGTCGATTTGAATTACATGCGTGTTTATTCTTAGGATGGTATTTTTGCGTATCAGCAATTTGTATCTACTTTAACAACTTTGCTGTTATATTGCAGTGCTTGTCAACGACAATAATTCAAAGATTAAAAGATACTTTCAAAATATGTTTATATATAATAAAACAACGCTGACCTGTTCTGTCAGCCATTTAGCTTGGGTAAGATCGTTTGAATAGGAAATGGAGTCGGAGTGTAAAGCCAGCGAAATATTTAAGAAAATATATACAGAATTAGTCGCTTTCTGCTCGTTATACCGCTTCTATCCCCGTCTTTCTCGGTGTAGATTCGGGTTAAATTATACCAGTGATACCTTTATAACTCTATTTCAGGAAGAAAGGCTACTCATCCTGTACCTTCTGCTATATTGCTGGTGTTATATAGTCTCATAGTCTCACTAGACGCATGTGTCGGTCGAATCATTCATTGCTTACTGGACCAGAACTTGTCTAGTTAGATTTTTAAATTATTAATGTAATTTGCATTTACAACTGAGTCAAGGGCTCATTCTAGTTATTCACTACTCGAAGTCGGTTAGAATGCTTTCTGTGTTTAAGTTTGCTGCGCTTCTTTGTACGTTTTAAATTATTTCCCCTTGTTTTGGAGTTTGTATTGAGTAGTAGACGCTCTTCTTGGTTGATGTTGATCTTGCCTGTTTACATCTTGCCCACTTCTATCAATCACCTGTTTTACGTCTGTAGTTCCCCATCTCTTAAAGCCTCTCCTCCTGACAGGTGTTTGATTGAAGAATACTACGTGGTTGCTTTTTGCTGAACTTCCTCGATTTTGTCGTTATTTCCGGCATTTCTCTGGATTCTTGCGGCGTTTCCATATTCTAATATTGGCATTAATATGGTTGCGTATAATTTCTTCTCACGACTAACAGACGTTCTTTACATCAGTACTTACACAAAATTCGCTTTACTGACGTCTTCATCAACATGTTGGTGAAAAGAGACTTTGTTGTCGATATGCAATTCCAGGTCTTTTTACTTTTCCTGATTACTTGTCTCTCATTGTTTATGTGTTCTGTTATTGCCGTGTCAGAAATGAATTTACTACTGGTGATATTTAAATTTTTGTATAATGGACTACTTTAATCTGTTATTTTTTCTGTTTTTTTTTTAGTTTAACTCCATCATAATAGCGAGATAGTCAGAAAAATGATACTTAGAGATACCGTATAAAATCAGGGCCCTGGTCACATATAATACACATTTAGAGTGTACGCCTGAGAGAAAGAACATTTTCAAAAGATGGATCACTTGCGGAGTGATTGAACAGATAACACTTTTGGAATTATAACTCGATCCCCAGACTGTAAAATATTTCAGCATTTTATGGGATTGTGCTTTTTTATATTAGGCCCAGTGCTAAATTTGACCCAGTCGTCAGGGTATGCTTGACCCAAGAAAAGGGAGCTTTATATAGTCATCCACATACAGGCTGTTTCGCTTTATCACAGCTCTTCAGTGCGGTTAGACCAGCTACTGCTTCAAACCGGGATCGAAACTCAACCGTCGAGCTGACAGTCGGCACCTCTACCCCTGAGCTATCATACGACACTGACTGATTCGGTAAATCATCAGCAAGATATATTAAATTAAAATCCATAATCCATTGTCCTAATAAAATACCTTAAAAATAGTATAAAAGGAAAATGTACATGCTATTGAATTATTATTAAGATAATGATGACAAATCTAGTTAATAATTACATAGCTCGAACGGATGGGTTTGTATACTTCCTGTTGTGCGAGAAAACGGAAGTTGACCACAGATATGATAATCTATAATGTAGGAAATATCTATATAACAAAAAATGATGATTAAAACCTGGATGAAAAGAAAATAAATAGGTAAGATCAACAGAAAAGCAGTTAGTAAAACATTTATTTATATTTTCTGTGAGTTCTTAGTCGACGACGACGACGAACAATTAAAAAAAACTTATAGAAAAACGTATATGGCGTGTGGATGCCGCAACCTGAACATTTAGGAGTTAACAGCTTCATTACAAAAAAAGAATGATGATTAGTATGGACTGTAATTCAGGCTTCCCTTGCCTGAATTTGTTTTCTTTGTTTATATATAAAAACTGAAGATACCCACAGTAATGAAATAAATGCATAAAATATAGGAGCATTTTGTAAATATCTTGGTAGTAAGACGAAACAATTGTATGCTGGAAACATAAACACTTTTTATTTCATGAAATGTGTAAACCTGTTCCCCCTAACATTTGGCGTATTATAAATTAAATAAAAATATTTATACCATAATACTGGCCTCCCACAATTCCGAAATTACAATTTCTTTATGTTATAACATTCATATGTTAGATATAAAAACTTTAAATATGAATGCATACACATAATTTTAAAGAATACATATATTACTAATGTCAATATATAAATGTATAGAACCTGCTTGATGATATATATGTATTTATATAGTGGTGGTTTATACACATACACATATAATTATTAATATGCAAAATATTTATATAGCTAAACGCAAATGTATATTTACACGTGTATATATGTATATATATATATATATATATATATATATATATATATATATGTATGGAATATATTCTTCTGTAATATCACTATGAAGACCAAAATATGCTGGTAATAAAAACAGTTTTTGTTTTGTGAAATGTGTAAACCTATTCCCTCTAACATTTGACGTAGTATAAATTAAATAAAAATATTTATACCATAATACTAGCCTCACACAATTCAGAAATTACAATTTCTTTATGTTATACCATTCATATTTTAGATATAAAAACTTTAAATATGAATACATACACATAATTTTAAAGAATACATATGTTACTAATGCCAATATATAAATGTATAGAACCTACTTGATGATATATATTTATATGGTGGTGATTTATACACATACATATATAATTATTAATATGCAACATATTTATATAGTCAAACGTAAGTGCATATTTACACATGTATGTATATATATATAAATGTATATATATTCACATATATATTCACATATATATATATGTATTAGTATGGAATATACTCTTCCGTAATATCACTTTATATTAGTATGGAATATAATCTTCTGTAATATCACTTTAAATACCAAAATATTGACGGCAAAACGATGAAGGTGTCGAACTCATCACTTGTGTTTCATCAGATAAATATCGATTTATTCTCTCCTATATAATTACTTGTTGCTTTTCAAAGTATTTGCGAATATTTAAAAAGAAAAAGTTCTTCCTATTAACGACATCTTGGAAGTAATCACGGATGGAAATAATCTTCCTTTGCTATCTCGTCATTTTAGTTATTCGTTTTGTTAAGTAAAATATCTACTTAGAATTTCCTTAAAGGCGTCATTAGTAATGAGAATAAACATGTTATAGATGCACGTGAAGTAGACACGTAGTTATCGATCGAAGAATTATCGTGTGATTAACCTTTACAAATAATTTATTTGCTTCAATCTTGGTCTTGGATTTATTTACCGAATGAGATTCCTGTTGTTTGATATTAAACATTGAACCAAAATTACAGCAGCATCTTAAAATTTCATCTTCATTAATTTATATAATATGAGAAATGTCTTAGCCGTTAGACCGGTATTGTCCGGGCCTTCGGGTCTTGATTTACGCTGGTCTATCGGTTGCCCGTCCTGTGCAGTTCTAGGAGGTGCACCCTCCCAGGCTTGGTCTTCTCACCCTTTGAGAGTGGGTTAGTTTATTGCTAATAGTCTGTGGCGATCCTACCGGGGAATGCCGACGGGACTGCCCAGGCAATTTTTAAATGACCAGAGCGCTCAAATTCTCGGGCGCTGGTTTTTCAAGTCCCACTTTCCTGACCTTGTGTCACATCTTACCCTGTGGGAGGAAGATAAATAGAATCAGTTATTTGAAAAAAGTCAACAGTGATGATCACTTTACAAAGTACTCTTATCTTATCTCTCACCCCCCCCCCCCAAAAAAAAATCAGTTTCTAATTCTAATATATATACATATATATTCTTGGAAGTGTTTCAACCATTAAAACTATATGGAGAAAAATAACAACTGTTAGTCAAAAGTCCTTCGTTGGAAAACTACTTTGCTTGTATATCAGTTATTTTTTTTTGCAGTCACTACACTAGCTGTCTTCCAACAATGGTAATATCATTTAAACGGTGCATCAGTTATTTACAATGTAATATATGCATATATGTACATTAGCGTGTTTTTTATCATTGAAAGTATTATGATGCATGGAGATCCGATATTTAGTTAGATTTGAAGTGGAGCCTACATTGGGGAATATTTCTATTTAATCTGTAATATTAGTATTATTAGTGTTAACATTGATATAATTAGTTATGCTCTTATCATTGTTCTTACTGCTATTAGCAGTTATATTACTATCAATATGTATACTGTTATAACTGCTGTTATAATTGCTATTATTTATGATATTCGATTTAATTATACACCTATAAATTACGTCCCTGTAAATACATGCATTACCTTAAGGGCATATACTCTTATTTATACAGTTACAGTTTAAAGATTTAAGGTGTGACATGTTATAATCCAGTTCTTTGAGGGATTTTTATTTTTATAATTAGATGGAATTATGTTTGGTTTAGATTAGGGATAGTTCAATAGGATATTCTTGTACTTTTATTTGAAATTTTACTGTACCTATGTGGGGCTTGGAAGTTATTATGTACTATTTTCTAAAATACATTTGAACGTACGAATAATTATAAGAATTAATAAATTACTTAAAATAGAAACTCACTGCTTTTTTTGTTAATCAACGGATTGCTAACAATGCAAAGATAAAAAAATATATATCATCTAATGCAAAATTCCCATGAATTATTCTAGATATTTATATGCGTAGTATAGGTTCAAACGTTATCATGATTGATAATACAACACTAAATCAAATGCTCATTTAGTAAATATTCCTGAAAAAGTAAGCGATCGTCTTTACAAAGAAAAATCTGATCACGTAACAACGATGGTGTGGTTCTTTGTTTATTTAGACATGATTAATTGGTGAACACTCGAACCTAGTTATAGTAAAATAGCTAATGTTATTTTTATAAAACTATAAGCGGAAATGTCTATTGGATTGATGAACTCGGACATGAAATGTTTTAGTATTGGATCCAACAATTCTAATACTTAATGTTGTGGACCAGTTTAGGGGCCAGAGTGAAAACACGAATACGGGGTTTAGCGAAAATAAGTATATTGAAGAACAGTATAATACAACAGAGAAACAAAAGTAGTAGTACGTCAGTCTTGATTGCTAGTATAGACTGAGGTTTACCCAACAGTAAGAAGCTTATGCTTCCAGTATTTATTGTGAATGGAAGTGTCCAAAGTCCATTATATGTAGAGTACCATGATAGTAAAACTGCTGCTTTTTTTCTTACGATTATTTTTTTTTTAGTAATACTACAACATTATTTTAATTCGTTATTACGTAGGAACAATTCAGTCTAGGATTACTTTTTACAAATATTAAGAAACATGATATTTTTATTTTTTATTGTTATACAAATATATAATTGGGAAACCGCATAATATCGTTTGAATAACAAAGATCTATTGACACGTAACGCTTCTATTAATCTGTAAACTATGTTTTTCCAAAAATTGATATGAAAACACGTATTTCCTAGACTTTAATGTAAATGGCGATATTTTCGTTTGTATGTTTAAAATAATGCCAAATAATGTTTAAGGAGTTTACAAAGGCCGTGTGTTCTTGTTATTTCTTAAGAATAATACATTAAAGATATATCTTATAAACTATGTTTAAATATATTCAGCCAATAGTATTTATTATTTTTCAAGTAAATATTAAGATTCTGCCTATATAAGAGTCATATATATGCAGACATTAAGCACGTGTGCCACATCAGGGGAGGTGAACTTACAACACTCGTCATTGTATTGGCAGTGTTCCAAATTAAGTCAAGACTATAGTGCTGGATGATCACTTCTATTTTCTACAACCCCGTGTGCACAGAAGATAAAACAGGCTTGCTTGTCTCTATACTATTGTTAGAACGATACTTGACTTAAATATATGGGTTCTCCTTGCGAAACCTCACAGTAACAACATTTCTTGGAACTACCACTGCATAGAACGTCATATTTCCTAAGTGTGCTTAATGACAGATGTAATTCATACGAGCAGAATTTATTTTCAAATACCTCCCATCTGTCGGGAATGTTGCCACAAAGTTACTTCCATGAGATCTCTTTCTCTACTATTTTCAAATCCAATGCCAGCAGCACCTGCCAGACACCATTTTAATAATTCATTATTCTTTTTTTGATTAATTATTTTAAATCCTGTCATACTATTCATTATAATTATAACTGTAAATCTATCAATTTTAAAAATGTTATACTCGAATTGATTATATCCTTGGTATCTTATTAATAAAAATAACAATTCTTATTCTGTTGAGGAAATGTTATTTCAAGAATGTTTATTGGCTCATATTTTTTATCAAACTAGAAAGTAAGTGCGACATTTTACTTTTACTGAGCTAAATTATTTTGTTGTGATCCAAATTTTATTAATACTTATCACATAATAGAGATATCCCTAAGCTTTTTTCTCTATACATGTAGTCTAGAGTTTACCCTTGCTATTTCATTAAATATTTAAATAATGAGAAAATCAGCTTCCAAAGTCTACTGTACAGAGTTCTACCGACAATCTACATCTGAAAATACACACGAACTCTAACTAACACAAATAACCTAAAATACGTCATTTTTCTTGTCATTACATTTTATCTAACCGCAAATATATGCGGCCTTCCGGCGTATTATTCATTTCAGTATTTAATATTTATACGCCTTCTCTTCTTATCTTCGAGTCCAAATCTCTAAAGAGTATTGATTTACTCCTCTCCAGGAGTTAGGCACAAGGCCAGTTTTTATCTTACTCCCTCAAGTAAGATGTGACCCAAGGTCGGGTCGGGAAAGTGGGGTTTAAAAATTGCCTGGGCAGCCCCGTCAGCATTCCCCGGTAGAGGCGCCTCAGACAGTAAGCAATAAACTTACTCCTCCCCAAAGAGGGGAGACAAAGCCTGGGAAAGTGGACCTCCCAGCACTGCACAGGACAGACCCATTGACCGGCGTAAATCAAGACCCGAAGGCCAAGACAACACCAGTATGGGGTGCAGTATCCATCAATCTTAGGTCAAAAGGTCAAATCTCTAAAGAGTAGCCACAGGTTTCCTTCTATTTCGCTGCGTAAGGCAAATCTTTATATCCAGTTTTCAGAACGTTGACCGCTATTCAAAAGTGAACGTACAGTGTTTGATTTGATCCACTGTTTACTAGGCCAAGTGTTATAGTTACATTTTTTAGAGACCACCATTAATGTATAATAGAATCGAAATTAAATGCTTTAACACTTACTATAGGGTTGATCCACGTTTTACCCTTGATCCGGTAAGTGACTGTTGTCAAGGGTATGTACGCGTTGAAATGATGCTAAGCGGGTTGTGTTCAAATCTTTCGGGATATATGCTTCCACTTTCTCTAGCAATGTTGGCAAATTTGCAGGGATTTCGTCTGTAAGAATCTGATCTATCGGCAGAAATCTATTCAAACAAACAAGAATCAATAAAGTAAATTGCAGTCTTTTCATAGGTCATTGAATTAAAATATGATATCCGTTGTTTCTGGTTAAGCTTTAATTAAATTCAGTTGTAGCATAATGGGGGAAAGACGACTCATCGTAGTCGGGACAGAGAAGAATAGTTTTGATTCGCTGATATGTATTGGCATTGTAAATGTCAAAACTGGAAAGAGTAAGTTGAGTTAAAAACTTCAAAAACGTATTATCATTTAATACATTCACGACAAACTTTGCGAGAGATAACAACTGTTACTCTATCTGTAATTATCGCTGACGTAATACTCGCCGTTTAAACTGATATTATTTGAATTATTCGAACTACTGTTCTTTTTTTAAATGTTATTCTCCGTACTTTTCGCCCAATACAACCTCTTACCGTCCTTAGGCGCCTCCCGTCGAACTCGAAAACCTTTAAGCTGAACCTGGAAAGTTATGCGGAATTTACCAAGAAACCCTTAACAGACGACATGCAGCTGAATATAGTCGACGGTTCCATTGATCGAAATAATTTGAGAATAAACCTAAGATTACAATAATCGTACGAATAATCCAAATAATGTAAATTATACAACCATCATACAAGAAACTGCGACTAGCATTTGTACTCGTTAAGATAGCCGTGTATAATTAACACACTATGTATTATTTTCCTGCACGATTTAAGATGCGCATTTTTCTTAATGTTGCCAACTCATCCATAATACACGAAATTTTTAGGCAGCCTCTCTTAGTAAATATTTAAAACAAACAGCGTATATCTCGAGAGACTGATGCTCCAACACGTTCGTTTATCTCCTGGATACGTACACCACTTTACCCAGAATTTCAAAGTACAGAATTCACTCCTAAACTAATTAACTGATCATTATGCCATTTGGAATACATCTGTAGGCATAAGGGGGTCATAATGTGGACTATATACAGTTTAATTTAGTTTTATTGAAAGGGGTTAAAAAGGAGCGGTACCGCTTCATGAGATAGGCATTCTTCTAGTTCCTTTATAAAAATAAATATTCTGTATGCAATTTATACTAAAATCTAACCATTGTAACCCTAACCCTAACCCTAACCCTTACCCTAACATCTAACCATTGTACCCCTAACCAAAACTATAACCCATACTTTCTAAGAAAGTATTAGTAGTTTTCCAGTGTGTTACTTTGTGTATTTTTAGTATTTTTACACGCATGTTACTTATTTGTTATTTTATAACAGAAATTTAGAATTGTATTCCCAGTCCCACTGTAAATCATGTGCATGATTTAATTGCGATCCCATAATTCATAGTTATCGAATTGGGAAGTTCTCTACTTTGCTACATTACCGAAGTTTCCGGACACCACAAATATTGAGATTATAAAAAAATCAAAAACTTTCCCGTTTAATTTTAATATTTACGATATGTAAGTTTGGCATGAGTTGTATAAAAAAACATGTTTTTGTAGATGGTTAACTCAGGTTTAGCTAGCATCGTGCATTACAGGGGCTTAATTGCTATTAGATGAATTAAATTTAATAATCAATCGGTTTAAAGTATTTAATCTGAAGAATTAGATGTTTTTTTCACACAGGTTTATAAGTAACCCTGTATAACATATAGCCAAATACACAATTGTCACGGAATATTATATATATATATATATATATATATATATATATATATATATATATATATATATATATATATATATAAATATATATATATATATATATATATATATAAACAAGAAGCAGGCACCTGTGTATTGATATTTGATTCTATGACTGCTTTCGGACATTTCTTATTTGCTTAATCGTCGACACACACTATGTAATCCAATACGATGAGTTCGGTTTTTGTACGATGTATATTGACCATTAAAAAATAGATAGCCATTCAAACGTATTATTAACTGAATAACAATATTTCGAGAGGTGTAACCGTGTAACTACAACTCTAAAATAGGTAAGAATCAAGTGTATGCAAAAAAACGAAACGAAATAATGTAATTAGACATTAAATAACCGAGTGAGAGTTTATATTTATACTACACAAATAACTAACCGATCATGAAACCTCATTTTCTAGTGTGTTTGAGTTTCGGTCCCATACCTGCACTCTAGGTTGAGCGACAGAATAAGTAAGATACTATAAAAACGTGTCAACATCGATTTACTTAAAACCGTAGTATCTAATTTTGAGATAATAGATGGGAATGAGATTACCTTCTCTTGATAAGTAAAAAATAATGTCCCCTCCGGTGTCAAAATAATTGCGGTATTCGCAAAGTACATTGATGGGAGTATAATTAAGTGAGTGGGGAATTGCAGACCTGATTGAAAGAAAGGGTTTAAATGAAAACAAAATACAAAAGAAAATAATAATTAATTTAATGGATATTCTCAGCGGAAATTAAAAGTAATTAACAGAGGAGCAACACAGAAAGAAAATGGTTGTATTATTTCGGAGTTTTTTTAGATGAGGATTGATAATTTGTATGATTTGGGTCATTCAGACATTATTCGGACTACTGTCCTCATATTGGATACTATTATCACAACGTCTCGACAGTGGCGAACTTGTTAATCTTCATGTTCATTTTAGATAAAGAAATTTTGGAAAAAAAAAAGTTTAGATGGGGATGGGGGGGGGGACATTTAACATTTTTTTTAAAATTACCTGGAAAAGGAATTTGGCAAAGGAAGCGGGGATCACGTTAAAGTAACTAGGTACTCCCCTCCCCAATACATCTAAACTATTGGATAATGTTTTTTGTTTTTTAATATAATTTGAAAATGTATTTAAAATAAATAGTTACCTCCCCTCTTTTGGTAAAAGAAGAAAGAAAATATGAAGATCAACTTTAATATTTTTTTAATAACTTTTAGTTAACATATCTGCCATCTAAAACTATAGACAATTAATTACAATGAAGACTTGTTTTCACAACATTAAAATCATTTTAGTAAACAAATGGCATCTGTACGAATTTATGAACACAACCATTTATTTTAACAAAAACACTAACACACAAGAATAGGTTTAAGGCTCCTATAATTCATACTATAATAGTCCGCAATGACCTGGTGTGTAAGAGATATAAGTGCAACGTAATAAAACGTTCTAAATGCTAGCTTTCTGGAGGTTGAAGGGTCAATTAAGAATACAATTACAAATTATTTAAGAGTTTTACCCTGTTATGGCTGATGAAACGAAAGCTAGCATTCATCGATGATTGAATAAACGTTACATTTGAAATTCCGTACAAATTCAATAGTTCAACATAAACATTCGCGAGTTTGAGAGGAATCACCTGAAGAAAGAGCACATCGGCTCAAACGTTGTGAGAATAAAATCATACATTAGAACAGTAGTCTGAATAATCAAAATAAAACAAACCGTTTATTTTGGTGAAAATAATTAATTAGGATGGGATAGTTATTTAAAGAATAATGGTTTAGAGTGAGAGTTACGCAGTACAGTTTTGTAAGAGTGGAATTGAGATTTCCTGGTTACCATAATTGGGGAATTAGTAAACAAATAAATAAATTTACTTACAAACGAAAACATTATCAATCTCTCAATAGTGAGTTTGGTGGTTTATATCTTAAGCTTGTGCTACCAGTAAGACAAAGTTAGTGGTTATGTGGCGCCAGAGTTCTGATACACGTTGTTGATATTCTTGCTATGTTTAGCTATCCATAAGTCACCAAACGAAAACTAAAACAGTTGTCTCTAACCCAATTCTTACATTACACACACACACACACACACACACACACATATATATATATATATATATATATATATATATATATATATATATATATATATATAATGTGCTCAATTGTTTGGATTAAAATTCTTTGGATTACCACCCTGTGGATATTTTTCACCTGGATTATTACCATTATTATATATATATATATATATATATATATATATATATATATATATATATATATATATATACAGAGAGAGAGAGAGAGAGAGAGAAAGAGAGATAGAGAGGGAGAGAGACGTGTATATATATATAAACACACCAGGCAAAACAAACTCCATGCATAGCCTGACGACTCCCTACGGGGATGAAACGATGTAGCCTCTGTGTAGCTTGAATGACATAATATTTATTCATAACTTACTACCTAGCTCTACTCACGTATTGAGCACTGTGTAAGTAACTATTGAAAATTGATACATAAAAGATTATTTTTCCTTAAAACATTTATGTGGATACATGAAATATATATATATATATATATATATATATATATATATATATATATATTAAAGGTAATCGGACCTTTTTCTGAGTGAAGTTCAACCATTAGCTAATAAAAACAGTAACCTTTGATAGAGGAATAACACATACTCTGATTGGATAGTTAGCTTTATCAACATTATGTGGAAATATAAAACCACTTAATAAAAAAAAACATATTTGCATTTAGCCTTACGTCGTCTGTGTAGCTTGAATATTTGCTCATATTGCTGCTAAACTATACTAATATATTTAGCACTGTATACATAATACTGAAAATAAATACGCAATATAGTATATCACTATATAGTATTATATGTTTATATGCATAAAATAATGATAATTATATATAAGTAGTTTTCAACAGAATTGACTTCATGTATTATTATAGTACATGGCAAACGTATTTACAATTTTGTAGTTGAAAGCTCTTGAAATATGATAGTATTCTAGCAGCATTTAAAGTTCCTCATGCATTGTCTAAATAACGTATCGGTGAGATACACAAATGCACATATTCGTTGTTTATAAAAAAATTTTCCAGCGTAATTGTTGTGGGTGAACTTACCTACCCTTTAATAATAACTAATTGGTAGCAACCGGCTACCATAAATACCGGTTTTGCCGGGAGAACATTTGGAGGCACATTTAGGCACTAGCACTGCCAACACTGACGTGTGTATAATTTCTCTGTTCAATACAATTCAGTATTATTATCTCTAAACCTGTTGTTCTTTTATTTCATTGTTGGTACCCCTAAACGGGTCCACAACAATAATGATATACTAAACACATTTACGTAAACAGATTGCTAGTTGTTTTTTTAACATAACTTTGGTACATTTGTTGAAATCGGAATCGGTATCGTAATTGTATCGGAATCGGGAATTTAGTACAGAATCGGTAATTCTATGTGAATCGAGCAAAATATTGGAATCGTCCCATTACTAGTCATAATACGTCTTAATGATTTGTCATTTTTTGTTTTTCAGCATTTATCAAATTTTCCATTACACATGATTCACGATTTATATATTTTTAATATATATAGTTGATATCTGTTAACAATTCATGACGCAACAATATTCAAAACTACACGTTGCTTAATATGACGTTAATTTATGGCTTGACAAAAGCTAAATTGTGAATTTCACGAGTGATACTGCAAGTGTTTTGTAAGTGATGTCACAAGGTAATTTTTATAAAACACAAATGGATGTCCTGACAGTCATTCATTTTATAAGGGCGAAATTTCCATTACTACATTTTGTAAAAACAAATTCTTTACAGCCCTTCCTTCAGACAGATGTGTGTATATTTAGAGTGGTGTTGGCTTCACTGTAAGAATTGGTAAGATTGTAAAGCATCGCTCCTAATACTATCATATTTCAGGGGTTTTAATAGAAAAAATAACTTTATTTCATTAGATGTTCACACTTTTTATACACTCTCAACGCAAATATAGTATGGTCTCATATGAAATGAATCTTCCAGATTCATAGTAATCTTCTTCAATTATATAATTTGTTGGTGTCCTTTAGAATGAAAATGGAAAATAAAACATTCTTTGAGATTCGGTTTACATTGAACTGTAGACTAATTTGTTTTTTGTGACTCTTTAATGAATAATTTCTCTGAGATTCGCGTGCAGCACTGAAGGAATGTCCAGTCTTAACCGAGGCGTTATGTCTAGTAGCAAAGATAAATAAATTCCTGGGCCATCCGCCGCACAATTATCCCTATTTAATTGGTAAACGTGGAAATGGTTGGCTGGAAGTAAGAACAACGTCTACTGATATAATAATACGATTGGAAAGAATACCCTGAAGATGCGTCTCTTCATTATGCTCATTTAGTAAGCAACAGTCTTAATCCTCACAGACCGATGCATGAGCGATCGATCGATCGATTTACCAACAAGCCCGCCAAACCTAACACGGAGCCTCTATAGAAAGACGCATATAAAAAGTATAAAAGTCAAGAACAAGTACTAGCATATAACATAGATTTTTGCGTGTTTTATATTTGCTTGGAATATAAAGAAACGACAGGATGACGACCACAATATGTAAATAATCGAGAAAACAAACAAACAGTGGTACTTTATTGATTAATTAGAGTTAGCGGATTTTGGATGTACTCTGTCAACCCAAATAGGGAATGTCAAGTGGGCTGTCCGGAATTTTTGAAAACCATACTGCCGTTTTTCCAGTGCACTGACTTTTCAAACCCCCAACTGACCTTGTGCCTAACATTTTGATGAATAAATATACACGATTTTGTTCGACAAATTACAGAGTTACTTTTGAACAAAACAACTTTTGGCCGTGGTATTGATTCAAATACACTATGGATCGAGCTCTCAGTCATTTGCACTCTTCATGACGTGAAATAAAAATGTGTTCAGTCGAGAATGATTACCCCAACTTTGTTTTAATGGCACAACTCACATTAAAGACTTGAATGACGAAAATACCAGCAATTGTCTTACCTTAGTTTATCTATACTTCCGGTTAGCCGAACAAGACGCCATATTATTATGAGTGAGTTTTAAAAATTTTTAAATTTGTTTTTCTGATGTGGTTTTCATGTTTTTAGTCCATTTTATTTTCATTTTATTTTTTATTCTTGCTCTTTGGCGCCAATTTTGATGTCTTATTAATACTTTTTTTGTTTTTTATCTGTTTTTTTATGTTTTTCATGTTTTATGTCAATGGTTTTTTTTGTTCTTTGGCGCAAATTTGAATGTGTTTTGTTGGTTTGTTAGTTATTTATTGGTTTTTTAATGTTTTTTCATGTATTTTGTCAATTTGTTTTATTTTACGTCAATGTTAATGTTTTTAATGTGTTTTATTTGTTTTATGATCTTTAATGTTTTTTGTCAATTCTATCTTTTTATCTCTTTTTTGTGCCAATTCTGATGTTTTTTATGTTTTGTTTAGCCGAACAAGACAGCATATTATGGGCAGGCAGTTTTTCGCAGAAGGTTTCGAATTACTCTCTAGGCCTCTCTCCTTACATTGAACCAGGTGTGAATTAAGCATTAAAAACCCTTTTGGACACAGGTCGCTTGTATTATGTAGCGTAAAAAACGGTAATTCTAACCGACAATATTACAAAAAGAACCATGAATATTGGAATAACAACATATTACGGACATTCTTAAGGTTAATCCATCTAAACTGCGTATTTTGCGATGAAAATGTTATTTTAAACGTTAATATACATTCCATGAAAAATGCCAGTATACTGAAATCATATGCCCTTAATAGGGTTAAGATTAACATTCATATACACTAAATGTACAAAAGCAAGGACATTTCCAAATGTTTACACTTGTATTGTCATTAAGGGTTTGCGAGCACAACAGGGCTATGTATTTTACTGGTAGGAATTTTTCTTCAGCGCACCTCACACACTTCATCCACTCATGCATAGAGATGCATACTGTGGTGATGTGATAATGAAATGGTTTGGATGATATGTAGTCATACCCTTTATTAATGGCAATAAAAGTGTAACAATTTGGGAATTTCCTTGCTTTTGTACATTTAGTGTATATGAATTTTCATCTTAACCCTATTAAGGGAATATGATTTCAGTCTACTGGCATTTATCATGGAATGTCATTACTTTTGTAAAGGCTATGTCTCAATACAATGGTCATTTTAAAGTTTTTTTTTGAATTTTCTGGAAAACTAAGGTATATGGTAAACTGAAATTAAATGCCATCAACTAGACCCTAGAACCTCTATCTCTGCCAAAAACCAGCTGAATCCATCAAATAGTTGATGAGATACAGGGTGGCACATACGTACGTACGTACGTACGTACGTACGTACACAGAGATTACATGATTTAATGATTAAACCTTCTGGATCTCTGGGTTGCCTTGACTAATGATGCTGAAATCTTACACACTTATAGAACCTTTCAAATAAAAATGTTGTGCATCAAATAGTTCATGAAATGCAGGGTGGCACATACATACGTACGTACGTACACACAGATAACATGATTTCATGATTGAACTTTCTGGATCTATGGGTTGCCTTGACTAATGATGCTGAAATTCTACACACTTATAGAACCTATCAAATAAACATTTTGTGCAAAGTTTTAACTAATTTGATTTATTGGTTTTTGAGTTATGATTGATCAAAGAAATGAGATTTCCAGCATAGGCCATTTTCGAAGTCTATTAAGGGGTAGAGCGCTCTCGCGCCTCCCTTGATTCGGACTAACCGGCATTATATGTCATAGATATTCATGTACGTATCAACCAAAACACAAACTAAAATGCAAAACTTAAATGCGACAAACTAAAAAAGTATTAATCCAAACCGACTGCTCTTCTCATATACCCTGATCTGTGATTTTAAACTTGAGCGTTATGCAACGATGATGGACCGACAGAGCACGTTATAGACATGAATGGACGCATTTTAGATGAGATCTTTCTATGTTATCTGCGTTTTGAACGAGAGAAAATCTTGTTTTAAACTGAAAGCGTGACATGTAAACGGTCGGTTTGTCACATCTTGGATGTAACCACATCTACAATTCGTTTTAAGTTGAGAGGTGTTAACAATCTTTGTCCCTGTTTATTCTAGCATTGCAGCATCCACTTTGTAGGATTTACTGGTCCCAGAAAAAAAAAGCAAGAGGTGAAAGAGATTCTGCCAAGAGTGAAACGTTGTTTCTATTTGTAAACTGCCATTTTCAAGAGATAAAATCCTTCGTCGAATCAAAGCGAGAGAGAATAAGCGTCAAACTGGAAAGGGCTTAAAAGCAAACAGTGATGTTTAATGGAGCCGTTCTTTACTCGAAGGCAAGTAACACGAAATATCCTTTCAAGTGACCGCGATTTTAGGCTTACATTGAGAAGCAGCAAAAAGAGCCGAAGAGTCGATCATTCAGAAGTTTTATCGGTAGAAATTGGTTATTTTTTATACAGCCACCGAAAATAAAATTGTGGTTTTCTGATTCGGTAGGGTTTAGATACACACAACCACATAGGCATTACTATTATAAGGATAATTGCAATATATATATATATATATATATACATACAACACAGAATATGTAATGCCCATACATGGATGTATGTATACAATTATATACTATGTTATTTAATCCTTTTTTTTGATAATTATATTGTTTGCGCGGATAATATTTCTAAACAAGCAATTATTTAATCCGAGGGGCTGGATATAAGCAAGGTAAATAACAAAAAAATAATGACACTTTTAAAGTGTCTCATTATTAAGTGTGTGGCATTCCTTGGTTATATCAATAGCACAGGAAGATATAATTGTCGGTTTATATTCCTAAACAAGCAATCATTTAATCTGCGGGGCTGGATATAAGCTAAGTAAACCAAATAGAACATGATGACACTTTTAAAGTGTATCATTATTAACTTTGTGGCATTCTTTGCTTATATCCATACCAGCGTCCCCACAAGTATTCGGAATAGGTTCTGACAATAATTCTATCCCATTAACCCCTATACATGAGTGGCATATGGCCTTGATAAGTGATGACCTCCTTTTGAGTAAAAAGGATGCGACCGAAAAGTAATAAAGAAAACACGTGAAGTAGATATCTCTACTCTCCCCAACACCCATGTTTTCAAAGAATATACGTTGCGAGTCTTGGCATTTTGGCTAAGATCAAAGTGTAGTATCTGTTCCGATGGATACTGCATCCCATAGATCGGTATTGTATTGGCCTTCTAGTCTTGATTTACGCCGGTCTATGGGTCTGTCCTGTGCAGTTCTAGGAGGTCCATCCTCCCAGGCTTTGCCTCCCCTCTTTGGGGAGGAGTAAGTTTATTGCTTACTGCCTGAGGCGCCCCTACCGGGGAATGCCGACTGGGCTGCCCAGGCAATTTTTTAACCCCACTTTTCCGACCCGACCTTGGGTCACATCTTACTTGTGGGAGTAAGATAAAAACTGGCCTTGTGCCTAACTCCTGGAGAGAGTAAAGCAATACTCTATCTTTATTTCCATATAAGATGCCCGACTGAGCTCCAGTCTTTGGTTTCTCCTTGTAATACATTGGCTACAACAACTCTTCTACCACAACGTGCCTAGTGTCAGATGGAATTTCCATGGACAAAGCTTATTTGCAATGGCTTCCCACCATTGGAACACATTGCCGTGGGATTGCTTTATTTGCTAATTAAAACTCGATCGTCTTCAATCAAATGTCAACAATGTCTTCTTATGGACCGCCCCCAAAGTAATCAAATGCAGTTTATACTATTGATCAATGTTAGTACTCCCATAGTACTCCTCATCTTTCGGCTGGCATTTATTCCGGTCCCATTAACCATTATCCTCGATTAGCTCTTAGCCTTGATGAGTGGTGACCCTATAATAATAATAATAATAATAATAATAATAATAATAATAATAATAATAAAAATAATAATAATAATAATAATAATAATAATAATAATAATAATAATAATAATAATAGTAATAAAACTATATTACGATCGCTGCGACCTCATTTTTCAAAATATGACTCAGTATCTCTCAACTGTTTTTACCCTCCTTCATTCTGTAATGCAGGTATTCTGTCAATCGTCGGTTTGTATTCCTAAATAAGCAATTTAATCTCTATCTCATATATATATATATATATATATATATATATATATATATATATATATATATATATATATATATTAAACATTGATGTCCTGACGATCATTTTGAAGTTCAGGATCAGAAGGCGTTCTTTGCGTCCCCAACACCTCAGATAATTTCCTTATCTTAAATATCACAGATTCACCAACAGAATTAACAATAGGTATTACTTGACAACAGGCGAACGTCGGTCGGTGATCTGAGCCATAACATTTGCAGAGATAAAAATGTAATAAAATATTGAAAGTTCCATCTCCAAGAATCGGATTCATTATCAGAAGGTTTATCGGATTTCCACGCCTTCGTGGGTTTCACGAAAATAAAACAAATCTAAAACTAACTGGAAAATTTTCAATAAAATTGCCTCTTGTTTTTCGAAATGAACAAATATTTATCTTCATGGAAATCAATATATTTAGGTAATAAAACGAAGAAATGGCTATTGATCTAAGCTGGTTTAAAACTCCGAGTGGACATATAACACCGCCCTTGAAGTGCTATATAAGGGTTTGGCATATATGTATTCTTTATATGCTAGTTTTAGGTGTCTCGTTGCGCGTATATATAAAAACATACACACAACAGACGTATTCAGTGTGTATGTGTTTTTATATCATTTATTTCTGTATATATATATGTATATATATATATATATATATATATAGTATACATATATAATAGAGAATGGTAGTTTGCTTGAAGCATTGCTGAGAATAGTAGTAACATGTTTAGAAGGCTGAGGGCAATGCAGAGTACCAAATAAGTTGTAAGAATGAAGGAACAAACATTAAAAAATCGCTATGGAAGGAATTACTATTTTTATTTAAATCTTACATAACAGCAAGTGTTGTGTCTACTTTTGGTGCGTTGTCCGTATGGTGATTGCAAATCATATATTTAATATTTCGGGAAACTCTTCCCTTTGTCAAAAAAAATAAATACCAAAGGAAAAATCCGTCTATGTAGAGAATTCATATGATGACATACTTCGAATTCTTAATGTTCGACTATTTAATTCTGCTATGAATATATGGTTATATGTAAATCATTTTGGATTCATTTTAAATAGCTTTAAAAATATCGATTTTATTAAACCCTAAAATTACGTTACGGTGTCACTAATGATCTCTCACACATTTTTGACATAATAGTTATTTTGAAACGGACAAAGTTTACGGAATATACAGTAAACATTTTTTTTTTAATTTTTACTTTCTGATAATCAAAGTATATTCGGAGTGTGTCCCTGTTAATCACCCTGTAGATTTCGGTTAGTAGTGGGTCTTTATTTTAGCACATCTTCCAAAGTTGCGAATCTGTATTTTATTTTCGTGGCGTTGAATAACCGTGTGAATCTAAGGCCTTTCGGCTCGGAGCAACATGTAGAATTTGTTGTTCTTCTTCTTTCGTGTGAATTAGATGATTCTGGTGTTGGACTTAGTCTCCCCGATGTTTTTCTGGTTAGAAATCTTACTGGAAAAACATCGAATACTTACGGGAAGGACCACAAGAAAGTTGCCAAAATCCCTAAGTGAAAGTAGTATTGTGGGACCGACTGGATTCGAACATCAGTCCGTATCAGTATCCACTTAACCACCATCACCTCCCAGAATGTGTTCTGATACTAAACTTCACTCTTTCTTTCGTCGGTCATTGAAGGAGAAACATTTCTGGAGTAAAAACATACTAAGTTTAGTACTAAGCGAGAAAACCTCTTTTTAGGGAGTGGGATTTTTCTCAATATACCAAACCGACATTTTTACTAACTCTGCATCTTAGAGTAGTCATTTTATACGGAACACTGCGTGTGTGTCTAGGGTGTTTAGCTGAACATACTATTCGCGAACAAACTCTAAGTCGGTTAATGGTTGGACAATAATCACAGATAGACATCGAGTTGGTTAGGTATCTGAGATTTTTAATGTAGTTGATGTTGATGGGATTCCTCGTACTTTATATAGTCTACTTATAAAGACGACATAATTTTAGTAACATTTAAAGTCACACACCGAAACCACGACATTTGCTTATACTTTACTGACGCAGGATGAAATTATATAAACCTCTCGGTCTTACTAACATCACTAATTCTTGAGGAAGCGTCGGAATAACTCTGAATTTCCCTAACAATTCTATATAAATTATTCACACGGCGTAAAGAAATGCTTACTTCTTTACAGCAATGCTAATTTATTTTTATTTCAACAAGTAAAATAAATGTAATGTCTGAAAAGAAAATCATGTCAGTTAAAAACAACGGACAGAGTCACGAACTGAGTCTTTATTGAAAAACCATTGGCACGTGCCAATGTGTAAAAGATTTTAAAAATGAACCTCGATCTTCTCAGTTGTCTACGAAATGTTGTAAATGTTCGCAATAAAGAAATACACATCCTGAGAACGGGATAAACCGATATTCATGCACACGTTGTGGCAAGCTGTTTCATTCAAGAATCTTAAGAGTTTTCCCGCCTTTTTTGTTGTACAAGAATAGTTTGACTTTTTTTTTACTTAACGATAGAAACGTCTGGAATAAAAGGAAACATATGTTCCAGTATTTGGTAAGAAGTGCAATTAAATCTTGGAGAGTAAGTTGACGTCAAGCAATAAAAAGAAAAATGCGTTTTTATTCTCCAGAATTACGTGGAATATTTACCGTTTCAAAGACTATGTCTGGAACCATTAAATATAGAATAAGAAGATCTACACTGACGTATTTATTTATTTATTTCATTTGATCATTTTATATTGTTGATCTTATGCAACAAATCTTTTAGACGACTAATCAAATGTTGATGGTTAGGAATATCTTCAGAAAAAAAAACATTTATTAAAAAAATTCAGAGAGTTTCAGTCGGTCGTAATTATTTTTTTTTATGGAGAATACTTGGGTTTGTAATTCTTGTCTTTTACATTATTTGATTTTTGTCGGTTGTATTGTAAATAGCAAGTGTGTTTTTCGTATTTTACGTCAATGATTAGGGCTGTGACTTTTAATTTGTTAATAAGGTTTTCATTTGTCTGTGAAGCTTCCGGTTAGAATTACATTTTATTAAATCTGTTACTTCAAACATTCTACCTGAAACGCTAAAGTTTTAGATAGCGTTTCTGATAAAACATTTGTAACTGCATCTACATATCTTAATTCAGGTTTTGTGTGATGTTACGTGTTTCAAGCTAAAAGTGTTCATAGCATGTACCTTTGTCTATCAGGCTTATATTTTCACGATGAATTGATTTTGTCTGCAGGCTTAAGTCTAGAATAACATGTTGACATGTGTACACGCATCTCTATAGAAGAATCCATTTGTCGTAGAGTTGAAAGCTATTATAGCTACGCTTAATTTAAAAATAATTATACCAAATGAGTAGCATTTCTGTCTCGGTTGGTAAATTCTTACGAAGAAAAAACAAAAGGTGAAGATTAAAGAAAAAACAAAGGAGTGTGTCTCTCTTTTCTAATATTAAACGTCATTTTTTTTATTATATAAGTGAATGTGTGAAAAGAAATACACAAATAAGAAAGCGCTACCCAACATTTACAACGCTATACCTATACTATTGCAACTTTCCATTCTTTATGAAACGGTAATTATAAAATATATATAAAAAGATATGTTATGTCCGCGTTATTCTACATGGTTTGTTTTACTAAAAATGCACTAAATCTCAGCAAATTATGTTACTTATTAAAACCACGTAATACCGTCTTAGATAAAAAAAAAATTGGGAGGTGACGGTGGTTAAGTGGATACGACACGAACTGAATACCTGGGTGTTCCAAATTCGAATCCAGTCGGTTCCACAGTACTACTTTCACTTCGGGGTATTGGCAACATTCTCGTGGTCCTTCCCGTAAGTACCCGATGTCTTTCCAGAAATATTTCTAACTAGAAAAACATCGGGGAAACTAATGCCAACTCCAGAATCATCTGATTCACCTGAAAGAAGATCAAACATTTAAGCGTGACAAAGCATCGCTCAATAATTGAACACATATATGGCGCAACTAATGCAAAAGTACATATAATGTTATTAACCGGCAAATAGAATGTGTCAACATTTGAGCCTAATTCTATTATTAGTACTACAGTTATTTAAGTGAAGCTGATATCACAAATGTTTAAAAAAATAGACACATCTAAAATCAGTGTATTTATAAATTATTGATTTCTGATAGAAGAAATGCTGGTAAAGCATAGCAATGGTTTGATAAGTGTGAATCGGATGTTGCTAACTCAGAAACAATGGTTAACCCGTGATATACTGACTTTATACGCAGTCGTACAGCACAAATAATCCTGAATGGTCAGGTCGCCCAAATTCAATAATTGTCTCAGAAAACACAAATAATGCCAGTAGGATGATTTTGAACAATCGCAAGTTCAAGTTTTATGAGATTACAGAAGAATTTAAGATATCAAACGGGAGTGGTTATCATCATTTTCCAGAGCGTTTTTATCATGTTTGAAGAAATAATTTTTTACCGCCATTGTTTTACACTTCATGCAACCCAGATCCAACAATTTATTCTGACGTAAAATCACTAGATAACTGAGTTGATAGTAGCATTATAAAGCCGTCCAAAGAGATAAAAAAGCAAACATTAGTAGGAAAGATGTAGGTTTCCTTATTTTTTAGATGTGCAAGGTATTTTCTTCATCGATTATCTTAAATAACTATAAATCATCAATATTGGAAAGTACATATAATTTATTTGAATGAAGAAATGGGCAATGAATGCATAGAAATGAAGTGCGTTTTCGCCAAGACAATACAGCGTGTCTATTACAAAGATGTAAAAATACATGTTTAACATTTCGACTGTCTTCCACCTTTTTCTGAAGATATACGATTACCAGCTGTTTGCAGACGTCAAAATAATTATTTTAAGAAACATATTCAATAAATTAAAAACTGGGTCGTATTTTGAGGCTAAATACACACCCTTTTAAAAAACAGTCCTCAAATAAATGTGTGCTTTAAAACATAATGGCTAATAAGATTAAGAAAATAAACAAATTCAGAACGTTTTAATGTAACACGTTTTGGGTTTTTTTTTTAATGATATAAGGTGGTTTACTCACGTACAATTATTCCATAAAGAGAAAAAACAATAAGGTTTGACACAATTGTCAGAGAAAGAAAGAGAGAGTCAACAGATGACGATTGTCAAATTGTTACAGAAGCGTTGAAATCAATATATTATACTAAAATGGAACTGTGTTGATAAATACATTCTAATTGTGTCTAAACGTTGTTGTTTTACTAGTTAGGCCCTCTACTTATTGAGGTATGTGTAGCAAGCGTCATTCACATAATTGTCCTATTATAATTGTCAGTTAAGGAGTTATAAACACCATACACACATATGAACATCTACGTTTAAATTAAATAATATTTCATTGCTTTACTGTACATGATTTTATTGGCTTGTAACTACTTGAATTCATTCGTTTTAAATAATTAAAAAACACAACTTTTTTAGAAGCACAGGATTATCTTGAAATATATATTAAACGACTTGTAACGGAACGATTGACTTATACGTTCCTATAATACAACACAGATTAAGTTCCATTAGAAAACTACAAAATATAATTTTACAATTTTATGCCAAGAATACTTCATGAAAAAACAAATTAAAGACAATAAGAATAGCTTCATAATTATATTCGATAATATTGCCTATCTATACATAATTCACCGAATGTGAAACTTCAAACAGTGTATTTAATAATAGCATCATCACACAAATGGAACTAATTAGCGTTAACCAATAGATTGTGTTCGATGTGCATGGTTCCAGGTAGAGCGTATAAGGGATTTCGGTCGAATTAACGAGAAAATGTAATAGTTATATTTATATAAATGTAGGTATGGGTATATGTTTATATATTCTTACCTATATGGTTGAATCGCAAACTAATTAACCGATCATTATGAATTTCGGAACACAGCTTTTAGGGCTAAAAATGGGTAATTGTGACTATATTTAGGTTAATTTTAATTAATTTAATGTGGATAAAGAGAGGATGTATGCCAGTTGTCAAAATTCAGATATATCTGAATTTTTGGTGAACTTTTGAAAAGTATTCGACATCAATTAATATATATTTTACAAATTTACGATTCTTAACAGAATTTTGAACGGTGTGTAATCTAAGTGTACATCTGTTCCGATGGATACTACACCCCATAGACTGGTATTGTGTTGGCCTTCGGGGCTTGATTTACGCCGGTCTATTAGACGGGCCTGTGCAGTTCTAGGAGGTCCACCCTACCAGGCTTTGCCTCCCCTCTTTGGGGAGGGGTAAGTCTATTGCTTACTGCCTGAGGCGCCCCTACCGGGGAATACCGACGGGGCTGACCAGGAACTTTTTTGTAGGCCAGAGTGCTCACCTTCTCGGGAGCTGGCTTTTCAAATCCCACTTTCCCGACCTTGTGTCACATCTTACCTTGTGGGAATGAAGATAAATAAAATAATATGGGCACAGCCACCTATTTGCCAATTTAAATACTACAGATCTGCATGAAATTTATTTGTTTATCATAACGAATTTAGCAGCTTCAATCGTGATTCCATTTAGTAAAAATACATACGACAATGTTCTCATCTAATCGTAACCAGAGGATTATTTTCATTTAGATTTAAAGTAGATGTAAAGGTCCATTAAAATCCTTGTAATGTCCATATATAATTGAGAGAAAAACACATTATGTATGTATCCTCGACTTAAGTTGCCCATAAGAAATATCAATTGTTTGTGAAACTTTTCTAATTGCGAATTGATAGAACCTAATTTTAAGCAGCAATTTTAAGAAAAAATGCTTACCAAACCGACCGGAGTATCTCACAAACGTTGGGCAACCTTTAAACCCGAAATCTACCGTTGATAAAATTAACAGTATGCACGCACTTAAATTCAAACGATATACTTATTATTGATATTATTTTAATGGTGTTGATTCAAACGATATACTTCTGATTGATATTATTTTAATGGTGTTGATTCAAACGATATACTTCTCATTGATATTATTTTAATGGTGTTGATTCAAACGATATACTTCTGATTTATATTATTTTAATGGTGTTGATTCAAACGATATACTTCTGATTGATATTATTTTAATGGTTTTGATTCAAACGATATACTTCTTATTGATATTATTTTAATGGTGTTGATTCAAACGATATACTTCTGATTGATATTATTTTAATGGTGTTGATTCAAACGATATACTTCTGATTGATATTATTTTAATGGTTTTGATTCAAACGATATACTTCTTATTGATATTATTTTAATGGTGTTGATTCAAACGATATACTTCTTATTGATATTATTTTAATGGTGTTGATTCAAACGATATACTTCTGATTGATATTATTTTAATGGTGTTGATTCAAACGATATACTTCTGATTGATATTATTTTAATAGTGTTGATTCAAACGATATACTTCTGATTGATATTATTTTAATGGTGTTGATTCACACGATATACTTCTGATTGATATTATTTTAATGGTGTTGATTCACACGATATACTTATTATTGATATTATTTTAATGGTTTTAATTCAAACGATATACTTCTTATTGATATTATTTAAATGGTGTTGATTCAAACGATATACGTCTGATTGATATTATTTTAATGGTGTTGATTCAAACGATATACTTATTATTGATATTATTTTAATGGTGTTGATTCAAACGATATACTTCTGATTTATATTATTTTAATGGTGTTGATTCAAACGATATACTTATTATTGATATTATTTTAATGGTGTTGATTCAAAGATATACTTCTGATTGATATTATTTTAATGGTGTTGATTCAAACGATATACTTATTATTGATATTATTTTAATGGTGTTGATTAAAACGATATACTTCTGATTGATATTATTTTAATGGTGTTGATTCAAACGATATACTTCTGATTGATATTATTTTAATGGTGTTGATTCAAACGATATACTTATTATTGATATTATTTTAATGGTGTTGATTCAAACGATATACTTCTGATTGATATTATTTTAATGGTGTTGATTCAAACGATATACTTCTGATTGATATTATTTTAATGGTGTTGATTCAAACGATATACTTCTGATTGATATTATTTTAATGGTGTTGATTCAAACGATATATTCTGATTTATATTATTTTAATGGTGTTGATTCAAACGATACACTTCTGATTGATATTATTTTAATGGTGTTGATTCAAACGATATACTTCTGATTGATATTATTTCAATGGTGTTGATTCAAACGATACACTTCTGATTGATATTATTTTAATGGTGTTGATTCAAACGATATACTTCTGATTGATATTATTTTAATGGTGTTGATTCAAACGATATACTTATTATTGATATTATTTTAATGGTGTTGATTCAAACGATATACTTCTGATTGATATTATTTTAATGGTGTTGATTCAAACGATATACTTCTGATTTATATTATTTTAATGGTGTTGATTCAAACGATATACTTATTATTGATATTATTTTAATGGTGTTGATTAAAACGATATACTTCTGATTGATATTATTTTAATGGTGTTGATTCAAACGATATACTTCTGATTGATATTATTTTAATGGTGTTGATTCAAACGATATACTTCTGATTTATATTATTTTAATGGTGTTGATTCAAACGATATACTTATTATTGATATTATTTTAATGGTGTTGATTCAAACGATATACTTCTGATTGATATTATTTTAATGGTGTTGATTCAAACGATATACTTCTGATTGATATTATTTTAATGGTGTTGATTCAAACGATATACTTCTGATTGATATTATTTTAATGGTTTTGATTCAAACGATATACCTCTTATTGATATTATTTTAATGGTGTTGATTCAAACGATATACTTCTTATTGATATTATTTTAATGGTGTTGATTCAAACGATATACTTCTGATTGATATTATTTTAATGGTGTTGATTCAAACGATATACTTCTGATTGGTATTATTTTAATGGTGTTGATTCAAACGATATACTTCTTATTGATATTATTTTAATGGTGTTGATTCAAACGATATACTTCTGATTGATATTATTTTAATGGTGTTGATTCAAACGATATACTTCTGATTGATATTATTTTAATGGTGTTGATTCAAACGATATACTTCTGATTGATATTATTTTAATGGTGTTGATTCACACGATATACTTCTGATTGATATTATTTTAATGGTGTTGATTCAAACGATATACTTCTGATTGATATTATTTTAATGGTGTTGTTTCACACGATATACTTCTGATTGATATTATTTTAATGGTGTTGATTCACACTATATACTTCTGATTGATATTATTTTAATGGTTTTGATTCAAACGATATACTTCTTATTGATATTATTTAAATGGTGTTGATTCAAACGATATACGTCTGATTGATATTATTTTAATGGTGTTGATTCAAACGATATACTTATTATTGATATTATTTTAATGGTGTTGATTCAAACGATATACTTCTGATTTATATTATTTTAATGGTGTTGATTCAAACGATATACTTCTGATTGATATTATTTTAATGGTGTTGATTCAAAGATATACTTCTGATTGATATTATTTTAATGGTGTTTATTCAAACGATATACTTATTATTGATATTATTTTAATGGTGTTGATTAAAACGATATACTTCTGATTGATATTATTTTAATGGTGTTGATTCAAACGATATACTTCTGATTGATATTATTTTAATGGTGTTGATTCAAACGATATACTTATTATTGATATTATTTTAATGGTGTTGATTCAAACGATATACTTCTGATTGATATTATTTTAATGGTGTTGATTCAAACGATATACTTCTGATTGATATTATTTTAATGGTGTTGATTCAAACGATATACTTATTATTGATATTATTTTAATGGTGTTGATTCAAACGATATATTCTGATTTATATTATTTTAATGGTGTTGATTCAAACGATACACTTCTGATTGATATTATTTTAATGGTGTTGATTCAAACGATATACTTCTGATTGATATTATTTCAATGGTGTTGATTAAAACGATACACTTCTGATTGATATTATTTTAATGGTGTTGATTCAAACGATATACTTCTGATTGATATTATTTTAATGGTGTTGATTCAAACGATATACTTATTATTGATATTATTTTAATGGTGTTGATTCAAACGATATACTTCTGATTGATATTATTTTAATGGTCTTGATTCAAACGATATACTTCTGATTGATATTATTTTAATGGTGTTGATTCAAACGATATACTTCTGATTTATATTATTTTAATGGTGTTGATTCAAACGATATACTTATTATTGATATTATTTTAATGGTGTTGATTAAAACGATATACTTCTGATTGATATTATTTTAATGGTGTTGATTGAAACGATATACTTCTCATTGATATTATTTTAATGGTGTTGATTCAAACGATATACTTCTGATTTATATTATTTTAATGGTGTTGATTACAACGATATACTTATTATTGATATTATTTTAATGGTGTTGATTAAAACGATATACTTCTGATTGATATTATTTTAATGGTGTTGATTCAAACGATATACTTCTGATTGATATTATTTTAATGGTGTTGATTCAAACGATATACTTCTGATTTATATTATTTTAATGGTGTTGATTCAAACGATATACTTATTATTGATATTATTTTAATGGTGTTGATTCAAACGATATACTTCTGATTGGTATTATTTTAATGGTGTTGATTCAAACGATATACTTCTGATTGATATTATTTTAATGGTGTTGATTCAAACGATATACTTCTGATTGATATTATTTTAATGGTGTTGATTCACACGATATACTTCTGATTGATATTATTTTAATGGTGTTGATTCAAACGATATACTTCTGATTGATATTATTTTAATGGTGTTGATTCACACGATATACTTCTGATTGATATTATTTTAATGGTGTTGATTCACACGATATACTTCTGATTGATATTATTTTAATGGTTTTGATTCAAACGATATACTTCTTATTGATATTATTTAAATGGTGTTAATTCAAACGATATACGTCTGATTGATATTATTTTAATGGTGTTGATTCAAACGATATACTTATTATTGATATTATTTTAATGATGTTGATTCAAACGATATACTTCTGATTTATATTATTTTAATGGTGTTGATTCAAACGATATACTTATTATTGATATTATTTTAATGGTGTTGATTCAAAGATATACTTCTGATTGATATTGATTTAATGGTGTTGATTCAAACGATATACTTATTATTGATATTATTTTAATGGTGTTGATTAAAACGATATACTTCTGATTGATATTATTTTAATGGTGTTGATTCAAACGATATACTTCTGATTGATATTATTTTAATGGTGTTGATTCAAACGATATACTTATTATTGATATTATTTTAATGGTGTTGATTCAAACGATATACTTCTGATTGATATTATTTTAATGGTGTTGATTCAAACGATATACTTCTGATTGATATTATTTTAATGGTGTTGATTCAAACGATATACTTCTGATTGATATTATTTTAATGGTGTTGATTCAAACGATATATTCTGATTTATATTATTTTAATGGTGTTGATTCAAACGATACACTTCTGATTGATATTATTTTAATGGTGTTGATTCAAACGATATACTTCTGATTTATATTATTTCAATGGTGTTGATTCAAACGATACACTTCTGATTGATATTATTTTAATGGTGTTGATTCAAACGATATACTTCTGATTGATATTATTTTAATGGTGTTGATTCAAACGATATAGTTATTATTGATATTATTTTAATGGTGTTGATTCAAACGATATACTTCTGATTGATATTATTTTAATGGTGTTGATTAAAACGATATACTTCTGATTGATATTATTTTAATGGTGTTGATTCAAACGATATACTTCTGATTGATATTATTTTAATGGTGTTGATTCAAACGATATACTTCTTATTGATATTATTTTAATGGTGTTGATTCAAACGATATACTTCTGATTGATATTATTTTAATGGTGTTGATTCAAACGATATACTTCTGATTGATATTATTTTAATGGTGTTGATTCAAACGATATACTTATTATTGATAGTATTTTAATGGTGTTGATTCAAACGATATATTCTGATTTATATTATTTTAATGGTGTTGATTCAAACGATACACTTCTGATTGATATTATTTTAATGGTGTTGATTCAAACGATATACTTCTGATTGATATTATTTCAATGGTGTTGATTCAAACGATACACTTCTGATTGATATTATTTTAATGGTGTTGATTCAAACGATATACTTCTGATTGATATTATTTAAATGGTGTTGATTCAAACGATATACTTATTATTGATATTATTTTAATGGTGTTGATTCAAACGATATACTTCTGATTGATATTATTTTAATGGTCTTGATTCAAACGATATACTTCTGATTGATATTATTTTAATGGTGTTGATTCAAACGATATACTTCTGATTTATATTATTTTAATGGTGTTGATTCAAACGATATACTTATTATTGATATTATTTTAATGGTGTTGATTAAAACGATATACTTCTGATTGATATTATTTTAATGGTGTTGATTCAAACGATATACTTCTGATTGATATTATTTTAATGGTGTTGATTCAAACGATATACTTCTGATTTATATTATTTTAATGGTGTTGATTCAAACGATATACTTATTATTGATATTATTTTAATGGTGTTGATTAAAACGATATACTTCTGATTGATATTATTTTAATGGTGTTGATTCAAACGATATACTTCTGATTGATATTATTTTAATGGTGTTGATTCAAACGATATACTTCTGATTTATATTATTTTAATGGTGTTGATTCAAACGATATACTTATTATTGATATTATTTTAATGGTGTTGATTCAAACGATATACTTCTGATTGATATTATTTTAATGGGGTTGATTCAAACGATATACTTCTGATTGATATTATTTTAATGGTGTTGATTCAAACGATATACTTCTGATTGATATTATTTTAATGGTTTTGATTCAAACGATATACCTCTTATTGATATTATTTTTATGGTGTTGATTCAAACGATATACTTCTTATTGATATTATTTTAATGGTGTTGATTCAAACGATATACTTCTGATTGATATTATTTTAATGGTGTTGATTCAAACGATATACTTCTGATTGGTATTATTTTAATGGTGTTGATTCAAACGATATACTTCTGATTGATATTATTTTAATGGTGTTGATTCAAACGATATACTTCTGATTGATATTATTTTAATGGTGTTGATTCAAACGATATACTTCTGATTGATATTATTTTAATGGTGTTGATTCAAACGATATACTTATTATTGATATTATTTTAATGGTGTTGATTCAAACGATATACTTCTGATTTATATTATTTTAATGGTGTTGATTCAAACGATATACTTCTGATTGATATTATTTTAATGGTGTTGATTCAAACGATATACTTCTGATTGATATTATTTCAATGGTGTTGATTCAAACGATACACTTCTGATTGATATTATTTTAATGGTGTTGATTCAAACGATATACTTCTGATTGATATTATTTTAATGGTGTTGATTCAAACGATATACTTATTATTGATATTATTTTAATGGTGTTGATTCAAACGATATACTTCTGATTGATATTATTTTAATGGTGTTGATTCAAACGATATACTTCTGATTGATATTATTTTAATGGTGTTGATTCAAACGATATACTTCTGATTGATATTATTTTAATGGTGTTGATTCAAACGATATACTTATTATTGATATTATTTTAATGGTGTTGATTAAAACGATATACTTCTGATTGATATTATTTTAATGGTGTTGATTCAAACGATATACTTCTGATTGATATTATTTTAATGGTGTTGATTCAAACGATATACTTCTGATTTATATTATTTTAATGGTGTTGATTCAAACGATATACTTATTATTGATATTATTTTAATGGTGTTGATTAAAACGATATACTTCTGATTGATATTATTTTAATGGTGTTGATTCAAACGATATACTTCTGATTGATATTATTTTAATGGTGTTGATTCAAACGATATACTTCTGATTTATATTATTTTAATGGTGTTGATTCAAACGATATACTTATTATTGATATTATTTTAATGGTGTTGATTCAAACGATATACTTCTGATTTATATTATTTTAATGGTGTTGATTCAAACGATATACTTATTATTGATATTATTTTAATGGTGTTGATTAAAACGATATACTTCTGATTGATATTATTTTAATGGTGTTGATTCAAACGATATACTTCTTATTTATATTATTTTAATGGTGTTGATTCAAACGATATACTTATTATTGATATTATTTTAATGGTGTTGATTAAAACGATATACTTCTGATTGATATTATTTTAATGGTGTTGATTCAAACGATATACTTCTGATTGATATTATTTTAATGGTGTTGATTCAAACGATATACTTCTGATTGATATTATTTTAATGGTGTTGATTCAAACGATATACTTATTATTGATATTATTTTAATGGTGTTGATTCAAACGATATACTTCTGATTTATATTATTTTAATGGTGTTGATTCAAACGATATACTTATTATTGATATTATTTTAATGGTGTTGATTAAAACGATATACTTCTGATTGATATTATTTTAATGGTGTTGATTCAAACGATATACTTCTGATTGATATTATTTTAATGGTGTTGATTCAAACGATATACTTCTGATTTATATTATTTTAATGGTGTTGATTCAAACGATATACTTATTATGGATATTATTTTAATGGTGTTGATTCAAACGATATACTTCTGATTTATATTATTTTAATGGTGTTGATTTAAACGATATACTTATTATTGATATTATTTTAATGGTGTTGATTAAAACGATATACTTCTGATTGATATTATTTTAATGGTGTTGATTCAAACGATATACTTCTGATTTATATTATTTTAATGGTGTTGATTCAAACGATATACTTATTATTGATATTATTTTAATGGTGTTGATTAAAACGATATACTTCTGATTGATATTATTTTAATGGTGTTGATTCAAACGATATACTTCTGATTGATATTATTTTAATGGTGTTGATTCAAACGATATACTTCTGATTGATATTATTTCAATGGTGTTGATTCAAACGATACACTTCTGATTGATATTATTTTAATGGTGTTGATTCAAACGATATACTTCTGATTGATATTATTTTAATGGTGTTGATTAAAACGATATACTTCTGATTGATATTATTTTAATGGTGTTGATGAATAAAGCTATAAGATATAATTTCGAACGTGGGTGCGTATTTCTCGTCTATAACTTTGAAAAATGAACTTTGATTTCTTTTATTTATTATTGACCGACTATTAATTGAACCCTCAAAATATTCAGTAACTAAGAATATTTTTATAAAAGTGCTAGACATGGCTATATTCGTAATTTTGCTTTTCTCGGAAATATGACACACCTTACAAATACCATATAAATACACCTTTTTTGTGCATTTTGAAATTGTTCATTGCCAAATAAAATATTAGCGTTTTAATGTTAATAATATATTTGTTATTGATATTCCCGTTAATGCCTGTCGCTTTCTCTGCATATACACAATCAATGTAAATATGTTCTTTTAGCACAGAGCGCATTAAAAAAAGTATCCTCTGCTAATGTTTGTGTATTTTTATCTTTATGTATATAATGTGTGTCTGTAAATATTTTTAAACAGATTGCATGTTTTCAAAAATTTACCTGTTTGAAAACGTTGATGTATTTGGATGTAAGGATTTTTTAATAGCAAACATCAACGTTAAGAATTTTTGTCAATACATTAGAATACATATATGTTTATCTTAATATATGCACACAAATTATTAACGTTATTTTCATTACTTTAAAAAAATCCTTACATTCAAATACCTCAGCGTTTTCAAACTGCGAACCTCTATTTTCATCTAGAAACATAGCAACGTGAACTCGCACACGGAACTAGACATTTCAAAACCTCAGCTGTGATAATCCCATCACGCGGAATTATACTCGCCTGTCACAATATGGTTCGGACGTAAAGATTTCAAAGAATAAAAAGAAAACAGGAATTAAATGCCTATTTAGTTTTGATAAGGGTTATTCCTCACCGAAAGTCTCAAGACCTTAAAAAAGATACGTGTTTATGTTAATGTATATAAAAGCATCTTACCGTTTTTTTTGGCTGTGAGAATATCCTAATATATTAATGTTATTGTTTTTTTCTTTCTTTTCCCCGTGCTGAACTCAATCATGTTCTGCAAATCCAAAAGGAAAAAAAACATTTGTTTCCAAAACAGCACCCACCAAACAACATAAGTAACTATTTTAAGATATAAAGAACTTGAAGCATAAAAGCTTTAACTAAAATGATCGGATTTGGCATGAAATAGCACGCAACGTGCAGATATGTTGTAAAACAAAACAACCCAACACCCTTGCTCGGTACTTAATAAGTATGTGCACTTTGTTACTATGCACATAATACTATATTACTTTCTTTTTTTCTTGACTACTCATCCCGTTTCGCCTTCTAGTAAGCTACAAAAAGAAGTTGAAATGTTGTAAAACTCTGATACATGTGGCTTAAATTAGATATACGTATTTGAATTATTAAAAGGGTTCTACCATGATGGCTCACTTCAATGTGAGAGTACGTTGATATTCAGCTTCAATTCGTTTCCATGGATAATTTCATACATATAGTTTAAATTTCTTAAAAAAGATATGTTTGGAGTTTTTTCAGGGGAGTATGCCTTATTGCCGTTTCATGATAGTACTTAGATATGAGAAAACATTCTTGCTGTAAATGTTACATACGAATACACTTGTAAACTTTAGGTACAGTCTCTACCCGTTCTTTGCATAGTAAACACATAACTATCAGACAACCACACACTTAAACACTTACATTGTATTATATATATATATATATATATATATATATATATATATATATATATATATAATATTTTAATGTTGAATTAAATAACGATAATTGAATTATCGTTTAATGATACTAATCTATCGTGATAGTGTAAAGCTCAATATATTAAATAGAGCAATTAATTTTAGAGGTGAAAGATAAGAATAAAGAATTGTAAAGATACAATAGTTATTAAAACATCAAAAGTTCAGAGCAAGAAGCCTCACTTCCTTAATCCATGGATTTTCAAAGATAAACTCTTCTCATCAGAGGATAGGGAAAGTCGATAGTGCAGTTGTAAATATTATCAGCAACTTTTGATGTTTTAATTAATATAGTATCTTTACAAATATATATATATATATATATATATATATATATATATATATATATATATATATATATATATATTGAAGAGCTGTCTCTATCAGTTTCATACCTTATTGCACCTCGCTATCTCCTTTTTTCTTTCTTTCTCTATTACTAATGTTGTCTGTCTTTTCCTGTTTTCTTTTTCTCTACCTCTCTCTCTTTCTCTCATATATACAAGTTAGATCATTAGAAATACTTAAAAATAAAGACAATTATTCTAGTCGTGTCTGCCATTAATCACTAGTTTTTGTTTTTTTCATTTACATTGTATTCTATTATATCACGGACATAACACCTTATTTTTTAAATACCTACATTGTGTACCGGAACATGAGAATTGTAGAGTGCAAAGTCTGAGTCTAAAAGAAAATCGTTAATTACTCACTTTAAGGCACGCGCTCTGCATCTCTTTTATCGAGTGGCAAAGTACTTTAACAGATTTCTTATCGAGACAAAAAAGAAAGGGGATTAATCATCATCTTTCATTAAATATTCGTGTTTAGAAAATCACATAATATCCAAAATGTATACGTGACAAATGAATGAAGATGTCATTGGCATTATATTTGGTTAGCTTATAGGTGAACATTAATAATTTACATCATTTCGACATATAACATAAAGGGTATCAGCGTTGATTAACGATCAGCCCGCAGTAACAGTCTGCTGAAGCTTAAATATTAAAACACATCGATTATAACTAAACACAACAGGAATTAACACGTTTCTCTTGTCATAGCTAACAGAATGCACAGAATTTACGGATTAAATACAGGGTGAGCAAAAATAAGGGTCCTATTTTTAAAAATTCATAACTTTTTTATTTATTGATTTTTTAATTTTTTTTTTTTTAGAATAAGTAAAGGACCCCTTCCGAAGCAAGCATGAGCCGTATTAGCCCTAAGGAACGTACCCTCATTTAGAAAACATTATTTTTGCTTAAAAAACTCAAAACAGTGTAAAAAACAATACTTTAGTTTTTGTAAGTTTTAAGAAGTGTTTTTCGGCTAAAATTTGTTTTGTTTATTTCAAAAAATCTCGGAAGGGTCAGTCTACACACACATAAAGTTTGGTGAGTTTAACTTTTATTTTGTGGAAGTTATTCAAATTCAAGTTATTCAAATTTAAAGATAGGACCCTTGTTTTGGCCCACCCTGTATAAGTGTATGTTTGATATTCAATCCAGGTTTCAGCGTTCGACATACAGATTCCCGCGTTCGAACATATAGAATGTTATAGATAGAACCATCAAGACGAGAATAATAGTTGGAATAATCAAAATAATCAAATACTGTGATTTATACATGGGCCTGTTAAATCGATAAAAAGACAGCTATTCTAGATTTATGAGGAATAACGTTAGAAAGATAGGTGTGAATTGCTCACCGGCTGCCGTGAAAGAGGAGTATGACGTCATGAGTCAGCTAATTCCGTTTTCTAGTAGATTCGGTCTTTTTATTTCAAGGTTTCCATACGAGTCGGAATGCGTCAAATCCTCCCTCGGATAGTTTAAATCAGGGCCGGGCAGCCACCCTGTTATGCTTTATTATTGCAATCTGACCTGCGGACCTCTCAGTAAAACTCATATCATTTTGTGACATAGACGTAAAAGTAGGTTTCAATTAAGATTTACAGTAGGATAAAAATGTATAAATATCAGCGAGCGATGATGCATGTATTTCATTTTTCTTTAACTATTAATTTCAAATCCTTGGCATGAGATAAAAATAGAAAACGAGAAAGAGAGAGGCAAAGAGGAAACGAGAGACTAGGAAAGGGCATAAAACAGAGAACTTATGTGAGGTGTGTCAAAACGAATGCTGGATCAACTTGCTACTTCCCCCGTCATTATTTTTTATGGTTCCAAAATAGCTGTTCATCGGCGCCTTTTATAACATTACATACAGAAGTCTCTTGAAAATATTATCAGATTTGTAGTGTTCAATGCCATTTTTGTACAATTTAATCATGTAAACAAAATATAGTAATTCTGAGATTTCGTTGTTTCACTCCGGCCCACGATCTCCTTCCTAAAGTCACATCTGGCTCTCACTCTGAAAAGGTTGCCAGCCCCTGGTTTAAATCGACAATGGCTCACAGAACTTTACTTCTTCCGGAAAAAGAAATGAACTTATTGAATTTATTTGGGTTTACTTATGGGTTTTTTTACACCTTTCCTTTTCCATCCTGATAGACTGACAACTTAAAGATGACAACGAGATAGGCCATGAACCAGTCGTCATCAGACAAGAATCGAGGCTGTTTAAAGTATGGGGCCCAATTAAATAGCAAGCAGCCTATATACAACATGAGGATTCTTGGACGCGTTTTACATATGCTGTGTCAATTAATATGAGTTTGTTCATGTTAATGGAATTTCAAACCTAAATGTGACATATGAATAGAAATAGCATTTTGTATTTTACTGTGACCAACGAATATAGCACGATATAGTAATACTAAGTCGTACCTAATATAGGTTACATGTATTCGAGCTGCACGTTGGCTGATGGTACTTCTATTTTTAGTGAGAGACACATTCAATTGATATACATGCGAGGTACAACACTAACAGCAACCCTTTACCATTTCATTCTAAAGGGTGACGAAAGTTTGCTTCCCTTATATTATCTTTCCTCGGACCGCTTACCTCTTTAATTCCCTACCTGCTCACTTTATCTCCGACCGTAACAATATGCAGAGAGTTAAATATAATAGGTCTCTAATGAAGGATATTTTATCCGAAAAAATAAGACAACGGTCACAACATATTTATTTCAAGTATATCATTCAACGCTGTTAGAAATGTTGTTAGACATTAATAAATACAACTTATACGATACAGGCATGAGCTGAAGTAGATTTGTACAATGATGCAAAGCAGAAAGATTACGGATTTTATTAATTACTAGCGGAACCGACGGCGTTGCGCGGGAGAAGTACTACTTATTGAATAAAAAAGAAACCGCCTATTGTTCTCCCCCCCCCCCTCTACCGTGTTGGTGAATGTTTTAAATTTTAAAAAAAGAAAAGTAAATGGTTTAGAGCAGAATGTGATCGAACGCCGATACCGGCGATAATGAAACCTCCCTTCTTAACAATGGCGCCACAGTTACTACTTGAAAAATGCATGTGAAAATATGCCAGTTAACGTAAGCTTGTTTACTGGCAGCTTCTGGCAGCGAAAAGTAAAGTTCAACAATGACACGGTTTATGTCATATATTTGGGAAGGGTTAAAGGTATATGATTTTGAAAATATAAATGTGTCGGGGTCTAACAGCACCTTGGCGGCTATTGAATTAAGTAGGAAGTCGATTTAATGAAGGAATTGTAGCCGCCATATTTGAAGAATAAATGTTGCAAGAACTGTGTTCGTTAATGTCATTCGCTTGATTCCGGAATGAATGTAAATGTGGAAATCATAGTTAGAAATAGGAAAAACGTAATCTGATATTTGCGGAATATAATAGGATTCAACGGGAGCGGTCATTATTTGTTTGCCTATTGTTTTATATTATGTAGTAAATTCATACCAGGCAAATAATAAATAAGGACGGACTGTTTTGTGAAAAGTAAACTGTGTTTATTAGTTCCCGGTGTCGATGAGTGTAGTCACAGTACACAATTGTTAGGGGGAAATGTCTTTGCTACCACCTATATGGTGTTGGTTTTTCGGAGAGACATTGATGGTGGGCCAAATGTAATATTGAGTGTTAGGTTGGAAAAAATAATAACAACTTTACTAAAACACGCTCGAGTGAATAAGTGTAGTATAGCGGTGAGTTTAGTAGCCTGTTTTGTATATGGTTATTTTCCTATACTCCGAGAAGGTACAGGGGAAAAACGTCTCTACTTTATATATTAGATTACATAGGGGGACATCTTTTGGTCAAGTCATACTTTTGATTTTATGAGATTTCAAATATACTAGTAGCACACAAAATACAACTGACTCCCAAACTAGTTCTCCTTTTTCGATAATTCAAGCATTTAATAAAGATTCACGATTTAATTTTCTATTGTAGTAGGCCAACAAAATACGAATTAACTTCAGAAAATTATTGTAGATCTCTATTTTCACAGATAATTGAGCATAGATATATGTTATCATTCGCTTGGTGCAAAGTCGTAGTTTAGCTATTCCAGTTGGCAAAAAGTTGATCTCCTAAACTAACCATTGGGTTGTTCTGATGAGAAAGGGATCAAAACCATATGTAATTCACTGAATTCTTTATCGATTTTGAAACTTTGAGAAAGTTTTTCTAATTCTAGTAAAACTAAATAGAAGGCAAACCCCAGAGAATTATTGGAAACAAAATAATTAAAATTATTCCAAATGCATCATTTGAGTTATTTTTTATTTACATATCATTTTTATTTGAAACCATATTTCTGATTTGCTTTTTGTACAATTTTAAGTTGGGCAATTTCAAGTTAAATGTTCTATTCCAGAAAATAAGACAATGTGATAATCCTAATCTCTATGAAAAGTGGAACGCTGATGCGACGACGATAAGAATTGTTACTACACTTTGATCCTAGCCCGAAGGCCGCATGAAGTGTGTCTCATTATTCTTAACAATACTTCAGAAAGTTATTCGCTGTACAATTAATTGTTTACACGAATAACCCGCTTCCATTGTCCGAGTCATCTAATTAGTAGAGTTCTAATTGTTTATTTGTATCCGATTTTCTGGTTCAGGGGAGAATCGATTCCAACAGAGCGTAAACTCCGAAATGAAGCAGCTTACTGGAAAACGTCAAAACAAGAAGTCTGAATACCAAAATATTAAGATACCGAAGAATATTTAGCCACAGTGTTTGAGTGAATGATACGGACGTCTTAATAAATTATTATGTTTAGGGACAACGTTGAATTTTGTCAAATTTAATTGCAGAATAAACGACACCTGCAATTATACGCTTCCGAAATAATCATAATAATACGAATAATAATGATGATGATGATGATGATGATGATGATGATGATGATGATGATGATGATGATGATGATGATGATGATGATGATGATAAAAAAGGGCGGAGAGTACTGTGACCTTGAGAGGGCTTTTTGCCACCAAAGTGCCAGTAAAGACTAATTGTCGTTGCCAGCGAGAAATCAATGGTAAGCGGCTCTTGCAAAAACGCAAGGTAATTTGCACAGGTTATCAACAGAGGTAGAGAGTACTGGAAATCTAGGATATATTGGTTTTCGCATAGACTCCAGGGGACACCACTAATTATTTTCACAGAGTAATCTCTGGTGATGTCCTGTGTGAATACTCTTCGTTAGTCAATTAATAATAATAATAATAATAATAATAATAATAATAATAATAATAATAATAAATATTATAATACTGCTACTACTACTACTACTATTGGTAATAATAATAACAATATATATTACACGGAACTTGTTAGAGAACTGAAAGATATATGGAACATGAAGCAAGTCAATATAATACCAATAATCGTATAAGAACTAGGAGCAGTCTCGAAAAAAAAAACTGGAAAAATTACTAAGAGAATTGGGACAAAAGGTAATACTAAGAATATACAACGGACGACTTGTTGTCAACTATTTTCTCTGATGATGACCTGTGTGAGAACGCCTAGTTATTTGATAATAATAATAATGATAATAATAATAATGATAATAATAATAATAATAATAATAATAATAATAATAATAATAATAATAATAATGATGATGATGATGAATATGATGATACGGATATGTTCTGTTGAACTGACCCCTGTCCTCACCAAACTCTACAAATGATGCCTTGCCGAATCGTGCTTCCCTGATAGCTGGACAATTGCCTCTGTTGTACCTATCTTCAAGAATCCTGAAGATAGACCTAGTCCTCGGAATTATCGCTCCATCAGCCTACTCCCAGTCTTCGCTAAACTATTTTAATCTCTAATCAATCTAGCAAGCATCAGGCACCTTGCTAAACTTATTCGTGATCATCAGTATCAATTTAGTACAAACACAGTCTACTGCCGATATTCTAACGGTCATCTCTGAACGCATATATCATACACTGGTCAAGGCAGGTGAAGCTAGTGCGTTAGCGCTTGATATATCTAAAGCCTTTGACAAGGTATTGCATAAAGGTCTTCTAATAAAATATTAATTCATATGGTGTTACAGGCCAAATCTTTTATATAATTAGATCTGTCCTAACCAAAATATAGAGCAAGGTTGATCTCGATGGCCGTTCATCCAAACAATATGACAACAATGCATATGTACCCCAGGGACCGATCCCTGGACTGTTATTGTTCCTGATTTTTATAAACGATCTCTCTGATTGCATTGTGTCTAAGATTGGTATTTTGCTGACGACATTACGCTCTACACTCGTCATGTGGGTAAAACAGACGCGCACATATTCAAGGCAATGGCTGATCTATAGAAAGTGACCTCCAGGCAATGGGGGAAGAGGGGTAATAAATTGATAGTAACATTTAATGCTACAAATACAAAGTTCTTTTCCTAAAAAAATACAAACTTATGAACCATTAATTGCAATTAAAATTAATACCCTACCTAAGAGTCCAACGTTCAAACTCATCGACCTAACAGTCAAAGTGACATAAATTAGAACAAATACATAGAAAACATTGCCATGATTGCTTCAAATGAAGTGGGCTCCCTCTACCGTGCTAGAAAACTTCTCGCACTTGATATTATCCTATATCTCTGCAAAGCTACCATCCGCCCATGCATGGAGTATTCTTGTCAGATTTGGGCTGGTGCCCCATCGACCAGTCTCTCCCTATAAGAAAAAGTCCAGAAAAGAGTCTCTAATCTAATAGGTCTCTCGCTACCCACCAAGCTCTACCCCTGTCCCATCGATGCAATGTTGCATCCTTCTTCTTGTTTTACAAGTACTTCAATGGAATGCGATCCGATTAAGTCTCTGCTCTGACTCCTCCTGTACGTAAATACACTCGGACAACCCAACAAACTATCTGGACGCTATCCATTCTCTGTGTAAGTGTCCATGTCCCAGAGAGCTTTCTACTTTAATTGCTTCTTTCATTTGGAACTCCCTCCCCGCTGCCTGTTTCCCCGAATGCACTGACATGCAGAACTTTAAAACTAATGTGAACAAGCATCTCGTTGCTCAGCTCCTAATTGAGGATGCCCCCCCCCCTGAACTTACACCTAATTCTCAGTAGCCCCTCACGTCTACAGAGGCAAGTTAAAAAAATAAAAAAGGATACTAATATTAAGTTGTACTTGAACTGTAATATTTTAAAAAAACATATTACTTTTCATGTCACATATCCGTTCAAAACATGCAAAACTGTGAAAAAGGCGTTATACCGTGAGGTGGTTATTATGATGATAATGATGATGGCGATACTACTGCTGCTGCCAATTATGATGATCATCATCATTTAGCGATGGAAAGATCTGCATGCTAAAACACGTTAGGAAGTTGATAACGTAAGTATAAAAGCCCAAGCCTATCATTATACAGAATACAGCACGAGACTATTCTATTAATTAATCATTTCAATTTTTTAATTCGAGAATATTTTAATATGACTTGACTTGACTTGGTCCCTTAACCCCCTCCTGGGTCGTAGGGGCGCTGCACCAATGAACTCCACACCAGCTGTCTCCACTTCTGACGGTCATGGGCAATGGACTGGGTTGTAGCGAAGTTGTAGCCCGTCCACTCTTTGATGTTGTCCGTCCATCTTTTGTGTTGTCTACCCCTCCTTCTCTTGCCTTGCACTGCTCCCTGCAGGATGGTTTTGGAGAGACCGCTGCCCCTTGTCACGTGACCATACCATCCAAGCTTTCTGTTCTTTACAGTTGTCAGCAAATCTTCGTAGTTGTTCAGATTTGCGTTGATGAGCGCGCGAACTTCTTCGTTTGTGACACGGTCTGAGTACGAGATGCCAAGCACTCTTCTGTAGCATCTCATTTCTACCGTTTGGATTTTTCTTTGGAGCTCGGCTGTCAAGGTCCATGACTCGCATGCATACAAAAAGATGGATAATACTAGTGTATGCAGCAGCTTCAGTTTGCAACGGAGACTAATGTTTCCGTCTTTCCAGATTGATTTCAGTTTTGCAAGTGCTGCTGCCGTTTGTGCTGCTCTTGCCAGGATTTCAGTCTTGGATCCTTTGTTGCTGAGTATAGCGCCAAGGTATTTGAACTGATTTACGGTTTCCAGTTCTTGGCCGTTGGCTGTTATCGTTGTTGATAATGGTTGTCCACTATTCGTCATCAGCTTCGTTTTTTCAGCATTGATCTCCATTCCGTACCTCGTGGATGTTCTGTCGAGGCGGCTCACCAGACCAGAAAGTTCTGTTTGATTTCCGGCAAGTCCATCAATGTCATCGGCGAATCTGAGGTTTGTGATGGTTCGTCCACCAATGCTGACTGTGCCCACGTGACCATCCAGGGCATCTGACATGATTCGTTCAAGGAGGATGTTGAAGAGTGTTGGCGACAACAGACAGCCCTGGCGAACACCAACCGCAGTGTGAAACCAATCCCCCACTGAACCCTGAACGAGAACTGCACTTGTGGCTTTAGTATACAACTCCTGTATTATTTTGATCATTTTTTGACCCATGTTGTATTTCTTCATTGTTGACCACAGTGCGTCATGCCAGACCCTGTCGAAGGCTTTCCTGAAATCAACAAATACATGATATAATTCTTGTTGTTCTTGTCTGTACTTCTCGCTCAGAACTCGTAGATTGAAGATTTGTTCTGTGGTGCTTCTACCCCTACGGAATCCAGCTTGTTCTTCAGCGATGATCTCTTCTGCTTGTGGTCTAAGTCTGTTCAAAATGACCCTCAGCATTACCTTGCTGGCATGGCTGATAAGACTAATGGTCCTGTAATTTTGACACAGCTGTAGGTTACCTTTCTTGGGTAGCGTGATGATGAGTGACTGTGTCCAACTTGATGGCCACTCTCCAGTCTGCCAGATTTTGTTGCAGATTTGTGTTAGGATATCGGTTACTGTTGTTCCTCCCTTCTTAATCATTTCGGCTGGGATGTTGTCTACTCCTGCTGCTTTTCCCGTTTTCAACGATTTAATAGCATGTACTACTTCTTCCCGTAGGATTCGGTGGTCATCACTGTTCGTTGACTCCTGACTGGTTAAAACACTGATATCACCGTTGTTCTGGTGGTTGTACAGCTCTGAGCAGTATTCTGTCCACCTGTTCAGGATGCATTGATTTTCTGTTAGGCATCGGCCCTCTTTGTCGTGGATAGTGTTGGCTCTTGATGGTTTCTGCTTCGTCAGGTCTTTCACTATTTGGAAAGCCTTCTTGCTATTGTTGTTGTTTAGGTTCTCTTCGACTGAAATGCATTGTTTGTCTATCCAGTCTTCCTTTGCCTCTCTCATTCTTTTCCGGATTTGCTTGTTGATCTTTCTGTATGCTATCACTCCTTCTTCAGAGCTCTTGGTTTTCTTTAGCTCTCTCCTAGAGTCGAACATATCGAGGATTTCGTCTGTGACCCATGGTTGAGTTTTCCGGCGCTGTTTCCCCAAGACTTCGTTCGCTGTTTCGGTCATCAATAGGCCAAAGAACACTAGATTAAAGTTCAATTTAGACAGACTGAAAGATCCCGACATACTCGAAACCTTTCAAGCAACAATTGGCGGTAAATTTGCTGCTCTCCTCAAGCTTGAAGAAGATACGCAAGCACTGACCACCAAATTCAATAAAGTGATGACCGAAACATTTTAATATATATAATAGAATATTGCGAATTAACAATAGTTCTCATCTCTTAAGAATTATTGAAGGTCTCAATGATTGAAAGTGTATAAATCTGTAAACTCACCCTGATTGCAAGATAAATAGTATTGTGTCACATCTGTGATCCGTAGGGTGGCCGGGAAATACAAATAAATATTAATGGTATCACTTTTTAAAAAACTAAATCTAACACTAGTATCAGTCACAGCTATACTTGTGTTTAACTAGAAAGGAACTTATTAATATCTATCTATCTATCTATCTATCTATCTATCTATCTATATATATATCTATATATATATATATATATATATATATATATATATATATATATATATATATATATACAGAGACATGTACAAAGAGCCGCTACACTGGCGTGCCCATGTAATCAATATATAGTTATTAGAAATTAATATCTGATCATCCGGAAAAAGTCTGAACTTTAACACAGATATGCATATTAATAAGCTAATATTTAAATGAACATCTGAGTGAGAGATCAGATTTTTTCCGCTAAAAGAGAGCTTAATTCAGTAATACCGATTAATCGATAATATCGACATGCGAGTGTAGCGTCTTTTTGCACAAGTCTGTACTAATATTATGTTAATAGCTCTATTTTCTCCTGAGCACATTTTATGAGCTCAGCTTGAATTCTGTTGATTTTAATCTCGTAGATGTCTACTTAATCTGGATTACTATATATATATATATATTGTGGATTACTATATATATATATATATATATATATATATATATATATATATATATATATATAGAGAGAGAGAGAGAGAGAGAGAGAGAGAGAAGAAAAAAGAGTGATAAATATGCGACGATTGTCCAAATTTATTTCAAATTTCAATTGTTCAATGCAAGGTGTATTCAGTAATAAACTAGTGTTTATTATTCTTTCCTTAAGCCAAGGCTTTTCAAAGATCGACATCTTATCATCAGAAGAGAAATACAGATGGATAAGTTGGCTTTCGAAAAAACCAAAGTTCAAATATTTGAAAAATATGAAAATTATTATTAGAGGAATTTTTGTTAAAAAAACGCAGTGAATGAAAAGAAAAATTCCGTGAAAAATATATGCAGATTGTCCGAGTGATAAATTTCCGTTGAAAAGAAGTCATTGGATTGTAGAATGTGAGGAAAACTAGTTATATATATATATATATATATATATATATATATATATATATATATATATATATATATATATATATATATATATATATATATATATATATATATATATATATATATGTATATAAATATATTAATTAGCTATATATATATATATATATATATATATACATATATAAATATATTTATTAGCAATATATATATATAGATATATATATATATATATTGATAATAAATATATTTATATATATATATATATATATAGCTAATAAATATATTTATATACATATATATATATATATATAATTGATGAAGAGTAATATATAATTAATAAATATATGTATACATATATATATATATATAATTAATAAATATATTTATATATATATACAAATATAAACATCTATATATTAATACGCTAAGGTGTACGTACGTGTGTCACGCTTCCGGCAAACGCTCTGCGCATGCGTGCCGCACCTAGATTATTGACAACATTTAATTAGCTTAATTTCTGTATCATATTTTAATTCTTTCTCTTTAGCGTAACGGTAAGCGACGTAATATTTTTGTCTTTGGCCCGACTGGTTTATAGTTCGATCCCAACCAACCGCTAAGATTTTTTTTTCTACATTTCGAGCGGAAGGGGAGGAAATAATACATTTTTTTAATTACCTGGTCAAAAAGTACTTTTTTGTGTTGCTTAAAACTTAAAACTATTTTTTGTTTTTTATTTTGGCGTTTTTAGGGCATGTCTATTATTTTTTGTCATTGTTGTTGTTTTTTGAACGGACGTTAAGCAATGTTTCTTTTTTCAATGATAGTTTGAACTAAGTATTTATTTTTTATTTGCACCACTTCTTAAAGTGTTAAAAAATTTATTTATTATTTTTGGAGGGTAAGGGACAGTATTTATTTTTTAAATGTTTTGAACGGACAATAAGCAATGTTTTATTTTTGTTTATTTTTTCAGTGAAACACCGAGAGCGTGGTCGAAAGAAAGAGAGAGTGTGTGTTCGTAAGAGAGGGAGAGGGGGGGGGGAATAGAGAAAGAGTGAAAACGAAATAAAAACAAATAAATAAATCGCAAAAAGTAAACTTACTAACAAATAGAAGGTGCTTTGTTACATTAGGACCCGCGCTAACTTTGACCCCGTCGTTAGGGTTGGGGTTAGGGTTAGCTATAAAGTTCAGGGTCATTGGGGGTTAGGGTTAAAGTTAGGGTCAGGGCCAAAGTTAGCCCAATGTAACAAACTACCAAATAGAGACGTAAAAAATAAGACAATGACAATGACAATGATATTGTATAGTTAACATCTGAGAAGTTAAGTTTCTTATTTTGTGTGTCACGATCTGACACTCCCATTTAATAAGATTTTGCCCCTGACAACGGGGGTTGGGAGTCGCGACCGATAGTGATTGCTGAAGAGACAGCTTTTACCCCGACAACCGAGTAATATAATAAATATATATACTTCCATCCCGTCACGCAAAATTTTGGTGAGTAAGATATGTGCATATTTCTAGCCACCGGATAATATTATTAACAGTAAATTATACAGATTGATGTAGAAAACACTGTGGGATTTCTTTTTTTTTTCAGTGAAACATAGAGAGCGCGTACGAAAGAAAGAGAAAGTTTGTATTCGTAAGAGAGAGATAGAGGGAGAAGATAGAGAAAGAGAGAGAGAGAGAGAGAATAAACGTAATTGAAAAGTGAAAAAGCAATAAAAACAAATAAATAAATCGCAAAAAGTAAAACAAAAAATTAACAAAAACGAAAGTGAGGAAAGTCGTGATTCAAACCAAAATAAAAAAGAAAATCTAATCGAAAAAAAAAGTAACAAGTATAATTTCGTTTTCTTTCGGAAGCCTGCCACTTCTTACGGTATATCAACCCTTTTTAATAGAGTGTCCATCGTACACGCGTTATTTGAATGCAAATTATTATTTTTTTTTAAATATTTCACTCTTATCCGGGGGGTGCTCATAATTAAACAAGCGTAACTTACTAACAAATAGATGGTGCTTTCTTAGATTGGGACCCGTGCTAACTTTGACCCCGTAGTTAGGGTTAGGGTCAGGGGGGGTAGGGTTACCTATAAAGTTCAGGGTCATTGGGGGTTAGGGTTTAAGTTAGGGTCAGGGTCAAAGTTAGCCCGGGTCCCCATGTAACAAAGTACCAAATACAGACGTAAAAATAAGACAAAGGCAATGATATTGTATAGTTAACATCTGAGAAATTATTTTTTTTTATTTCAAATAGTTATTTAGTTATATTGTCAAATTCGTCAAACAAAAATGGCGTTCGCTTATTTTAGGTGAGGTGGTCGCTAATTTCAGACTTTATAAAAGGCTAAATTGTCCGATTACAGTAGAGGATCTCTTTACAATAGCGGCTAACCCGAGATGTAGGGGAGGGCGCCACTCTTTTCCCAGGACTGCTTCATTGTCCTTGATCCTGACCTTATAATACTGAGAGTTTTAGCAATGTTTGTTTTAGTCTTTGCTATGACTCAACCGAGGATAGAACTCTGGTATCCCGTTTCATTAGTAGAAACGCTTACCAAATGGGCCGGTTTCAGGCTTACGGTATTTATTTATTTATTTATTTATTTTCTTTTTTAATATTTAAAATTTCTTCTTCTTCTTCTTCTTCTTCTTCTTCTTCTTCTTATTATTATTATTATTATTATTATTATTATTATTATTATTATTATTTATATATTAATACGATAGAGTGTGTGTTATTTATTTTGTGTGTCACGATCTGACACTCCTATTTAAGAAGATTTAGTGAAGAGACAGCTTTTTCCCCGGCAACCGAGTAATATAAATAAATATATATACTTCCATTCCGTCACGCAAAATTTTTTTGAGTAAAATATGTGCATATTTCTAGCCACCGGATAATATTATTAACAGTAAATTATACAGATTGATGTAGAAAACACTGTGGAATTTCCACAGGGTCCCGCTAGTATATAA
>OY744540.1:75554215-75556715 GCA_963556195.1 Sepiola atlantica | reverse complement strand
CTAATATTACCAAAATAACTATATATATTTAAAACGTGTATTTATAACTTTTTCATCCGAATATTAAAGCGATCTTATTTTTGTTAGTAACTCGCACAGAACACTTTCTTGCGAATCCAATTAAATAAGAAAACAATGGTGCATGTTATTTTGTACATATATTGTTATTTATACACATCTATATTTATGAATAAATTATTCAAAGTAGAACACAAAGGCAATGATGTATTTATTTATTAATTCTGATAAATATATTCTACGGACCCTATTCTGTGAACTACGCTTTAAAAAACGCTAAAATAAAAGGGGTATTCGTTAACTGAACGTAACAGTTATTTGATAATACTTTGTAGTTACTGTTATTCATTCAATGTAATTATTCTGCCATTTATACATATAAATATACGGCAGTCATTTTTATGTGGACGAAAAGAATTCAGTTTCTGCTATCTATTTTTTCGGTAAACGCTCAACACTTTGTGCGAGAAGCTCAAATAAATAAAAATTACATCTTCAAGCTAAAAAACTAGCCAACGATACATATTAGATGAATAGATTCCAACCAAGAAAACAGCAATTCTTCCCCCTATTTCAAGAAATGTCGTTTATTAAATGCGAATATTTCCAATGAAAAAATGTATATGGAATATATAACATTAACTGAGATTTTCTATCTCATTTATCATGCTGTAAAGAAATGCACATATTCTGTGTAAAAAAGGTCACATAAGCCGCAAATAAATCCAACCATAGGTTAATGGGTTCACTGGTTTTTAAATTGAGAAAAGGTCAAGGATCTGTCTCCAATTCCGTTATTGGACAGAATTTTCTTCTTCGTTCATATAATCCCTGCTACCCACATAACCCTTTCTATTTATTCTTTTGTTTATTCAACCACTTCGTTATATAACATTAAAAATAAAGACAGTTTGTATATCATGCTGTCAAAATGCACTCAATAACTGACTACGCAGCTACGTGTGTATACAATAAGGAATACCTGAACAAAACACCATTTATAAATATAATACATTGTCCAATGTCCAATTTCTACTTCTCGTAATGCTTTTCATATTCTAATATGTATGTTCTTATTTTTCTCTTTGATGTAGTTTTCAACATTTTGTGAAAAGCGTGTTTCACGAATTAACGATATAGACATTTTTGTAACACACTTTTTACATTAACTATCACGTGTTGACGAACACCGTTTATTTGACTGGTTTTTGTTGGTTTTCTTCTTCGGTCCCCTTCAGTGTAATTTCCGTATTTTTAACTTGTTACTAAAACTTACGGATTATATGAACGGGTTTTATCATGAATATCATATAATAGTAACATTGCTAGTAGTGCTATGTTCCTTAGTTTGAAATCACATAAGGTGCGCTGTTTATCCCTGATCTTAAAGCCTCAAGTTGAGCAAGATGTTATACGATGCCCAATTAATATTGTAATGACTTTAAACAAGGGAAAGATATATTCATGTATCTATACATATCTGGAAGATATATGACAACAATTAGCTTAAGAGACAGTTGGCGCACCTATAATCGTTAGATGATCGAAGTTGATACTCTTCAGTGTTTTTGCTATACTTTTCTATAAAACCAAACACTCCACCTGGGTCTAAAAATTAGTAGTAGCTATGTTAGAATGCGTAACGGACCCCAGACGAGCATTCTATCCATCTACAAGACGACGATTTTCCCGTACGTGGAGTATTATTGCTACTTCTTGATTTCTATATAAACCACTAGCCTTTCTCTTTCTGACAGGTTCGAAAAAAATAGTCTAACGTAATAAATGCTGCAGCACGTGTACAGGTTAAGTCGTTGTCGTTATACTGCAGTTTAGCATCCCTGTGCTTGTTTTACAAGTACTACCACACAATTTACTCCAATGAACTTACTACACTTGTAACCTTTAACAACAGCACCCGACCCCTTCATTGTAGAGGTCCTTAAATACACGAAGACCTCTGCCCTAAGATTTTTCTTGAAGTTCATACATTAGATCTATTACTCTTTCTGTTTCTCCTGAAGCCAGTTCTCTCTATTGCTGCAAACATGTTTTCACACATGAGGGCATTCTCTATAAAATCTACTATAAGATCATGTATAGAGCACTCTTGTCATTTCTAGGCTGGTTGATATCTGTCTAATTTTATGAGGTGCAGCAACGTATCTGTAATGTGTTTGCCCCCACCTTTGCTCATTATATGAACCCTCTCTCTCTCTCTCTCTCACTGCCGTTATGTTGCTAGTCTAACCCTCACCCTAACCCTAACCGTTATGTTGCTAGTCTAACCCTAACCCTAACCCTAAACCTAACCGTTATGTTGCTAGTCTAAACCTGACACTAACCCTAACCGTTATGTTGCTAGTCTACCCCTTACCTTAACCGTTGTGTTGCTAGTCTAACCCTCACCCTAACCCTAACCGTTATGTTGCTAGTCTAACCCTAACCCTAACCCTAAACCTAACCGTTATGTTGCTAGTCT
>OY744540.1:75549215-75551715 GCA_963556195.1 Sepiola atlantica | reverse complement strand
ATCGAGAATACAGTGGGTGTAGTGCTGCGCTATTGCCACTAGGCAACACAGCTCGCTAGCAAAATATAGAATACGATATATCGCACATAAATGTAATCAATTTGTTTGTTGTTGTTTGTTGCGATACTGACAAATGAACGTATGAATATATTGGGTTAAGTAAAAGGATTACCTAAATACTAATGAAAGAAAACGTCAGCTTTATCACCGATAGTTTTCTCTATTAAGTATTAATACGGCGCACATTACTATTACATTATAATATAAAATAGAGCTATTATATATGATTATTTTTTATTTACACAGACATGTACAACATATGCGACACTGGCATGTCGATGTTATCGATCAACAGCTATTATAAACTGAGACTTCATCAGGCAGAGTTGAATCCTATCGTAACCTTAGATCATATTTTGATCATATTTCTTTCCAAATATAATCTTAGGTTAAGATCGGATTCTAACTCTGACTGATGAGATCTCAGTTCATGATAGCTGTTGATCGATAACATCGACATGCCAGTGTCGCATATGTTGTACATGTCTGTGTAAATAAAAATAATCATATATATATATATTTTTTTTTCTTCGTATCTATGTGTCACTCCCTTATGGCTTTAATTGAATGTAATACATTAATTAGCTACTATATATATTCTATAGAGTATTACTCTATGTTTTAGAGTTTCTAAACTATACGTCTCGTATTATTTACTGATAAGTCGATGAAATTTAAATAAGTGGTGCTTGATGTGAGACCATCTTTATTCAAAACTATACTTTATCGAAAATAACATCATCTAAATATTTATTACGTACCTTTGAAATGTATTTTCATTTAGCTCTTAAGAGTAAAGATTATGAGAATGAAACTGCCCATATGAATTATATATGAATTTGGGGAAACAGTTGCACAGTGGCAACTAAAGCTATGTTTATATTATGAACTGGTTTGCACCGGAAAATCCAATAAACCTTGTGTTGTCCTAATACCATAATCACGAGTGTTTGAGAAACCGCTTTTAATATATCAACCGATCGAACGTCTCCAAAATGAACACGGTATTGTTTCGCAATTTTATATAATTCACGAATATATTTTATAAAATGAATAAAAAAATGTAATATTTATTTAATGTTTCATTATTTGTAAATATTGGAACTAAGATATATTATTATAGTAAAATAAATAATAAAAAAGTATGCTAACTATAACTTGATAAAATAGTCGGGTGCATGACATAAAACTACGTCGGTTGTAAACAGGTTCTAATTTATCTGCGTGTGTAACGTTGTGTAGACTACCTTCATATTATGATTATTTATGAAGACAGTTTTTTGGTGAACAAGTGGCGCCATGTCGGTTATTTTATCTAAGTGTAGATACTTTAATAATGAATGATATGCACAATGGAGAGCGTATGTATGTAAACTCGCTCGCTATTTAGAACATTTATTCAAAACACATATAATTAAATCGAAAATATATTACTGAAATTATAGTAATACACTATTTATATTTAAATATATGAAATGCCACAAATACTCGTGAGAAATATTTTCAATTTCTAATAATAATTTACGATGACATTATTATATACACTAAATGATTAGAGATTACAAATGGATGTATATATATAAATATACATATATATATATATATATATAAATATACATATATATATATATATGTATTAATATATATATATATATGTATGAATATGAATATACATGTATATATACATATATATACATATATATATATACATGCATACATATATATATACATGAACATATATATTAATATATATATATATTTATATATATACATATATATATAATAAATATATGTATAGATACATACATATATATATATGTATATATATATATAACTGTATGTATATATGTATATATATATATATATATGAATATATGTATGTATGTATATATACATATATATGCATGTATCTATCTATATATGTATATATATATACATATTTATATACATGTATATATATGTATATATATATATGTATATGTACATATATGGATATATATATATATACATATGTGTATATATATATGTATATATATATATATGTATGTATATATATATATTAATATATATATAAATATATATATATATGTATATGTATATGTATACGCATATATATGTATATATATATATATGAATATATATGTATATATATATATGTATGTATATATTTATGAATATATATTTATGTATATATATATATATACGAGACCTGCCCCAAAAATATCCGACCTTAGGCCAGAAAAATATTCAAATACTTGACAGGGTTAGGACATTAATTCACTTTTAAAATGTAGACCTTTTGTGCTTGCACACACTTAACCGAGCGATCCATTTCTTGTCGGAAAAACGTCTTGAAGTTATCATGTCTTCCGTCGGGTTTGCTCAAGCACGTGTTTGAAGAAGATGTGATGTGTAACACAAATTAAGGAGGAGTTCAACT
>OY744540.1:75526715-75546715 GCA_963556195.1 Sepiola atlantica | reverse complement strand
GCTGACATACTGTCGGTTCTCTGCATATACAACTGTTTTCTTAATTTTCTACTTCGTGTTTATTTTGTAAAGTATTAGATTTTGCTGTAACACCTTGTATGCACATATCTCTCTTTCTCTATCTCTTTCTCTCTATCTTTCTCTCTCTCTCTCTCTCTCTCTCTCTCTCTCTCTCTATATATATATATATATATATATATGTAGTAAGCAATGAAAATATATGTGGCAATCAAGCTACACAGAGGCTCCCGTGTTACATCCCCGGGGGGAATCGTCAGGCTAAATGCATTTAGCCTGACGATTCCCCCCGGGGATGAAACACCGGCGCCTCTGTGTAGCTTGATTGCCACATATATTTTCATTGCTTACTACCTAGCTCTACTTACGTATCGAGCACTGTTGAAGTAAATACTGAAAACTAACACATAAAATATTATATCTCCTTATAATATTTTATGTGGATACACGAAGTACTTATATATATGTATATATGTATATATATATATATATATATATATATATATATATATATATATGTATATATATATATATATATATATTATATATATATGTATATATATATATATATATATATATATATATATATGTATATATATATATATATATATGTATATATATATATGTATATATATATATATATATATATATATATATATATATATATATATATATATATATAAAGATATATGAAAGAAGAGTGATAAACATGTACGACTGTCCAGATTTATTTCAAATTTCGATTGTTAATGCAGGAAATATTCTGTAATACAATTATATTTATTATTCTTTCCTTCAGCCAAGGCTTTTCAAAGATAATTACAAACTGGGCAAACCCCATATCTTTTTTACACGAACTTTTTTTCAACTGTCTATTCCGAATATTTTTTCAAATGTTGAATTTTGGCTTTTCCACTGCCAAATTATCTATCTGCATAATTCCTCTGATGATAAGATTTCGATCTTTGAAAAGCCTTGGCTTATGGAGAGCATAACCAACATAATTTTATTACAGAATATACCTTGAATTGAACTATCGAAGTTTGAAATTAATCTGGACATTAGTACATGTTTATCAGTCTTCTTTCATTTATCTTTATAATTGCTGTATCTCGTATATTGAGCTTAAACCATTTCACTATAGGTTCTATCTACTAAAAGTTTACTTTTATTTTCATATTTGATTATATATATATATATATATATATATATATATATATATATGAGAGAGAGAGGGAGGGGGAGAGAGAAAATTTGTAACTTTAATTAATTTATTGCATAATTTGAAAGGGTAAGTCTATGGAAAGTATTGGGTTATTTATTTTATATGTACCGGTTGTTGGGTTTATAGGTACCGTTCTGATTGTGTCCTCCTATGCTATTTACATATCAACCGGTGACTCTTTCTCTCAGTGGATGTTTCTCTACACCGAGATTTTTTTTTGTTACTTTCTTATTTTCTGTAAGCCGTGTTGCAAAAGGCGCTGATGAGTGTCGTTTTGAATTAGATTCATCAGTTTATAGAATAAAATAAAGTATATCCAAACTGTTTTTGAAACGATCGTGCGCCATACTGGACTTGATGTTCTTATTCATGGAATAATGGTAATGTCTTAATTAATTAAATGTTTATATATATATATATATATATATATATATATATATATATATATATATATATATATATATATACATGGGCAGCGGAACCGGGGGACCAGAGGGGGGGGTCAAAATCCCTCACTTTTTGACTTGCCCCCCCACTTTACGGTCATCAATAATGAAGTCATATATGCATGTGTTTAACCGGGCTCCCCACTTTTTAGGAGAGCCACCCCCACACTTTTATAACTGTCCCGCCGGTCCTGAATATATATATATATACATATATATATATATGTATATATATATATATATATATATATATATATATATATATATATATATATATATATATACATACATATACATATAATATGTATACAGTATTACATATTTAAATACTTAATTGAATTCAATTATTTAACCGCCGATTTCGATTGAACCGGAAGAAGGCCGCCTTCCCAATAAGGATCCTTGGACCTTGGAATAGCCTCCTAATAGAAATAAAAAATGCGCCAACAACTCATCAATCTAAAGTTAATTTGGACAAATGCTTGTTTTATATTTTGCCATAATAATTGAATTGACCTAAAAAAACATATTTTGTATATATGTCTATAATTATTTACATCTCTCTCTCTCTCTCTCCCTCTCTCTCTCTCTCTCCCCTCTCTCTCTCTCTCTGTATGCATATATATATATATATATATATATATATATATATATATATATATATATATATATATAAATATATATATATATAGAGAGAGAGAGAAAGAGAGACAGGGAGTAGATGGTAGTGCAGCATCAGTGCAGTTCCAACGAGAGAAAAATGTATATTTATATAAGTGAGGTGACCAACATTTGTAAAATGTTTTTCAACAATTCATATTATATTCCAATAACATGGTTATTGGAATATATGACCATGACTTATATTTGCTCTGTTGTCACTAATTGACAATCATCGAGCTGAATCTTTGAAGGAGACTGCAAAGAAAAAGGGCACTGATAGTTCATGCTTATAGATATATTGTCATTAATAATTCATATATATATGTATATATATATATATATATATATATATATATATATATGAGGGAAAGAGAGATGTCTAAATGGATATAATTTACTACATATACATTTTCCTGTATTGATATAAAGGTTATACAATCTTTGAGTAGAGCTTAATAGTAGTATAGGAATATTTTATGGCAAGTAAGCTACACATGCATGTTGATGTTTCATTTCCGAAAAGGTTCATCAAACTAAATGCATGGATCTTAGATGTGCGGTTGATTTACTTGTTTAGTAGTTTTTACTAAAAACTAACGAAGCATTCGGAATTTTGGTTATATTAGCCAATCTCACGCTTAGTTTTACAATAATGTCTATATATTTACAATGTTTTTGTTTTTTGCAGCTTACTTAACTTAAATACATTATCATGCTCTTGTGTATATATGTAGTACTATTGAACCTGATAATTGTCTGTGTTTCTTATTCAACATGGATATATTTGCGTCATACTGCTAACATTTGCAGGTCCATTTAGCACTGTTAAGTAAATACTAACAAAAATACATTCGTAAAATAGTATGTTAGTTCATAACATACGTGTATATACATAAATATAAATAAATTATATGTACATAGATAAAATTGATATAACATAGATATCATAAATTGTGTTTATATAAATATTTGCATTTTCATTCTATCAGTCTCACTCTATATATACAATTCAAACGTGTGCATATGTATAACAATGCATGTTTTTAGCTTTGTTGTATTGTTTTCATAAATTGTATTGTGTATAGAGTCTAATATTATGAGCCTGCCCGATATATATGTTAATGGAACGTTTTGCCCGGAGCTGTATATTATTTTGCATAGCTTTTCCGAAGTAAATATATTATATAATTTTCACACAACTCATAGCAATTATCTTTCACCTGAATGACAACGGGTCTCCACAGATTGCAAGTAATCTCAAATGATATTCCTTAATAGTGTAGATCATATAATGTTATCGCACCAGCGTTTACAAGTATATATATTCTATTAGGGAGGGCCTGTGGACGAGTGGTTATAGCACTTGTTTTTGGGCTTGACGACCCGGGTTCGATCCCACTCACGGCATGCGAATTTTCGGGTCTGAAAACTCCCTCTGTCCACCCAGCAGTAAATGGGTACCTGACTAAAACTCAGGGAAGGTTCAAGGCAGCGGAAGGAGAGGGATGGGCTCCGCCTTCCATATGCTGTGCCCTAGACACAGTGATTCTTAAGAAATAACCGCCGCTACGGCCATGGGCAGTGTACGATGTCGGCAACGACACTCGTGCCCGTCCAGGCTATGCGACCTTTCCTTTTTTTATATTCTATTAACTGTTGATTGTTTAATCTGGAATCGTCAGGATCCCAGTATTGGGTGTACTTTTCGCTCCTTTTAAGCCCTGAACAATCAGGTATTTTGTGAAACACAAATGTTGGTTCCGCTGCGTATTTTTAGGAGGGTGTACAGTTAATTAGATTTTTCTTCATCATCTAACTTACAATCATCTTCCTTTGAGTTCAGTTTATTCATCTTCGCCTTATTTCCCGTCGTTCTGATTTCAACTTGCATATGTTTGTCACCTGCCATGTCTTTATTTGGCGTTGTTTCTGCACTCTTTGATTTACTTAATACATATCCTCTGTGGAGTGTATCCTATATTCTAATTTCTCCTGCATTTATTTCTCTTTAAACCGCCCTTTTAATAGTTTAGAATCTTATCCCCAATTGACTAGTTAACTATGTTTAGTACATCTTTCTCATGGCCCATAGGATTTCATCTAGTCTGGTGGAGTATCCAGCTTAGGGAGGTTACTAGAGGCAACATCACTAGAAGAAATTGTTTTTTTCCTCGGATAAGCCAGTGTGGCGTAGCCGTACCGAAGGGGATCTTCTTTGGACTTCGAATACTATGTTATTTTGAATATTTATTCAGTGTTTACGTGTAGGATGGGGGTATGTATCCCCATGTCAAATGTTCCTGACAAACCCCTGAACAAACAGACCTTAGATACTCGAGGACACTGTCTAGTAGACATTCCAGATTCTCTTTTTTATTTTCTTATCTTTTTGTGTTTTTGCTACGTTAGGGACATCTTACATGATGTTAGACATTCACCTGCTATTTCAGGGAGTCGAACTGAGGGATCATTTAAATATTCTAACCGTGCAAGTGTTTGTATCTCTCTTTTGCACTTGGTTCACCGGGTATATTCGCCAAGTAGTTTTCTATAAATTTTCCTATTTTTGTTCTTTTTGCTGGGGATGGGGCATCCTACCGGATGTGAGACATTCATCGGCTATTTCAGACACTTTAGCAGAGAGCTCTTTTTAGAATTCTTACCGTCCCTTTAAGTGCATTGTTTGTATTTCTTTTGCACTCGGTTCAGCAGGTATATTCGCCAGATAACTTTTGCCATTCTTTTTCATTAGTCCTGTTGCTTCTATAATTACGGGGATGGTGGAAATTTTCCTAAGAATCCAGTTCATTTTCATGTCGTACATGACCTTGGTATTTCGTAATCTTTTCCCCCTTAAGCTCCGTTTAATCCTGCATCATAAGGGACACTGAGTTCAACTAGGGTTGCTATTTTCCCCTATTATCTCATATCACGATGTCAGGTTTTACAGCTCCGATTTCTAGATATGTAACTGTAAGGATTGCACAGTTAGAGTGGATGCTGTATACATCGTTTCTAACTGTTCATTCTGGGATATGCTCTTAGAATGTGCTGCTACACTTGATATTCAACTTTTTACATATAGTCCAGTGAAAGTATTTACGCATATATATATATATATATATATATATATATATATATATATATATATATATATATATATATAGGGTGGGCAAAAATAAGGGTCCTATTTTTAAAATTCATAACTTTTTTATTTATTGATTTTTTAATATTTTTTTTTAGAATAAGTAAAGGACCCCTTCCGAAGCAAGCATGAGCCGTATTAGCCCTAAGGAACGTACCCTCATTTAGAAAACATTATTTTTGCTTAAAAAACTCAAAACAGTGTAAAAAACAATACTTTAGTTTTTGTAAGTTTTAAGAAGTGATTTTCGGCTAAAATTTGTTTTGTTTATTTCAAAAATTCTCGGAAGGGTCAGTCTACACACACATACAGTTTGGTGAGTTTAACTTTTATTTTGTGGAAGTTATTCAAATTCAAGTTATTCAAATTTAAAGATAGGACCCTTATTTTGGCCCACCCTGTATATATATATATATATAATGTACGTGTGCATATGCATAAGCATGAATATTTATAGAGTTGTGACTTTGTTTTTTTATAAATTATCTCTACTATAGAAACTAATATAATAAGCTGATGTTGTGTTTTCCGTTTGTATTCATGACAAAACACATTGAGTCGTTGAGTTCGTTTGTAGGTGGCATAATATTCCAAACAAGTTCTATCTATATCACATATTATGGACAATTTACTTATTTATTTTTCAAATTTGAAATAAAATTATTTGTCTAAATAAGAGCCCTGAAATATAATCTAAGCTTGACAATAATACGCTATGATAGTACATGTTTGATCTACGTTATCACCGTTCACCCACATTTAATCAAATGTGCTCGTTTGGCGAACAAAGATTGTGATCTGTTATTAATCTGATATTTTAAAGATTAAAAAAATTACTTTACCCATGTAGAATGAATTCTCCCAAAATGAAGATATGTTTGACTCTGTTTTGCTTAATTGTAGCCGGTTCTGGATATATCCGTGAAGTATACTCGGTGTGGAGGGCCGAATTCTCCTCGGATATGAGCCGTCAACATTTGTTATATTTGGTACAGATTAAGGTTGACCTAAAGAGTTAGGACATATAAGTGTCTCATCTATGAATTGAATAAAAAAAAAATTGTTTGCAAACTATTTATCTACGTCTATAAAAAGAAATATTTTCTCGAACCGAAAGTCTACAGAAGAGTTGACTTCAACTGAACGACAATTATCCACCGTTTCAATTTGTTTTATTTTATCTGATGTTTTAATTGTTTTATTTCATTTCTATGTCGCAAATATAAATTAACAAATTATAAAATCAAACTATTTATTAAAAATGTTGACACTCGGACTTAGAGTTATTCGAAGGGTTAAGAGAGAGTGTGTATTTGTAAAAAAAAACAAATAATAAAACCAAACAACTGTTAATAAAAATGAAATTAAAACATATTTTAAATTATTGTTATATTTCCCCGGGCAACGCCGGGACACGGGTCCTGCTAGTTTTAAATGAAGCAGTATAATAATGACGTATCTAATATAGAGTAATGTTCTAGAGATGGTCTTACAAATACAACTTGATTCGAAAAACTAAATAGAAAACAAATTAATATTTTCAAAACAAAAATGAAAAACAGTAAATTTATACAGTAGATTAATTGATAAATCATAAAAAAAAAACCGGTCGATGCAATTTGACTGCGATTTTGGAAGCTAACCGCTCCAATATACACGTTAAACCTACTTATCGTTTGTTTTTATTTTTAAATTATTAATTGTTAGTTTTAATTTGTTCATTTAATTATTGCTTGTTTGTTCCTTAAATTCATAATGGCAGTATTTGATTGTATACTGCGTAAAAAGTTCAACACATCTAAACCAACAATATTTTATATACAGCAAATAGGTTGATATTTTAACTTAAAAAATTACGATCTTCATTGCTCGACTTTGCGTGTTTTTATTTTAATAACTTAATTAAAAAATGTTTTCTAGATTGCTCACAATCAAAATCAATGAATCTTACTCATTAAAATGCATGAAACAACATTAGGGTTATTTACCTTTGGCAGCAACAACACTCAACTTCACTATGGATTTTGAATTAATGTTTTTAAAATTAATATTGAATAAGTTCAGATTCAGTATAAATTGGATCGTGTTACTTTCTATTTTGTTTAAACTGCAATGTGTTTAGTTTTCTAATGCTTATTTTAAAATGCTCTCATTCATTTCTGACAGTCTGACTGTTCGACAGATTTCACTTGTTATCTATAAGCATGACATCATTTTTCAGTGACCAGGCCTGTCTGATGATTGCCTTGGCTGCATACGCGTTGGTCTGTAATATTTTCATTAAATTGCAATAATCCTAAAGAAAATATTTGAATTCATATTTTACTAGAGGTTATGTATTAATCATGTAATGGAATTAGATGTCGGCTTGCCTATTCCATGAACCCCGTTGTTCGCCACGGAATCCGTTCCATATATTTATAGGAACTATAAAAGCACAAAAGACATATTCAAAATTAAAACATGACTAGACTGGTAGACTCTTCAGACGGTGCGATCATCGTCGACGTATGTATTCATCTCGGTAAGCGGAATTGATTGTCATGTGAATGCATTATGTATGAAGCGTACAGAAAGAACTCAAACAAAACGTTTCGTATAGAAAACATCAATCTTGCTGCATTTATAACCGCACTGATCGCGGCTGCTTTGTTATCGACTAAGTGGAAAAGAAAGACGGGCCTGTCTCACTTTGAGGCATTTAATATTCAACTCCCGTCTGATTATCAAATGCCACCAAACAGATACATACAAAAGAGGATCCTTTGAAATATCAATTTGTCGGTTGAAGAAGCTATTCTGTTAAAATATTCGAATTGATTAGACACTAAGCATAAAAAAAACGTTGCTTGCTTCCGAATCTTTACACCGGCAAAATATTTGGCTCTAATTATACAAATATCTGACGAGTAACACGGGGTTGCTGCCTTAAGATGCGTCCATTCGACCTGAGCGTTTAGTAATGAAGATGCTATTCGTAAATTAAGTAGGATATACAAACGAGAATAGTATTTCAAACTAAAACGTGAAATAGCAACGAAATTCTGTTTAATACTAAAACTTGAAAGTAAAAAGTAACAAAGAAATAGTTCACTGAAGTTTATGTCGGTGACTGAAATCGGATTTGTTCGTTGAATCACTAAAAAAACAACAACCGTTTGTTGAGGTAATTGGGGCGATTTAATAGAGGATGTTAATTTAAAATTATACTATAACTCTATTTTCCTCGTTTTGGACAGTATAGTGAAAATGCGGATTGTTAACAAAATATCAAATCATAAGTTTTTATTTATTTATTTTTCAAAGAAAAATTAAAAACTACGAAAAGTAAATGATCAAATAAATTAAAATAAAACAACATATTAAAGCGTTTAGTGATAACATTAGGTTTGAAATACTATATCAGGAATAATGCATGCTGCTATTTTAGGAAAGACTACGCTTTAAAAATCAGGTATACGAAATAATTAGCTAAGTTACACAAATTGTTTCGTTTGTTGATTGTTGTGGTGGCGACGGAGGAGAATTACAAATAAATAATTTTCAAAAGAAAGTATTCCCCTTGCAGGATTGTGCGTGCGTCCTTTGAAAAATAATGAAGATTATTGCGAATGTTTGTTAAGATTGTTGTTGTTATTATTACTGTAATTAATTACTGGTAATATTGACAAAACAATTTCATATATATATTATATATATATATATATATATATATATAAGTAAATAGGACAATCAAATTATAATCGAATAGCAGCAAACAATTATTTATTTTGAACTGTTTAATAATATAATTATGCAAATTAGGTAAACAAAAGATTGTGTTTGCAACTTTACCTGACTATAAATAGAGTATTTTAAAAGTATGTAGTGTATTAATTATTACAATTAGAGTAACCTGTTTTGATTGTAATATACAAGTGATGAATAAGAATATATTTCGCATTTATCTATTTAAATTGTAAATAGGAAGAGACAGACGTTCGTACACTGGAATCGTTATATAAAGGAAATTGAATCCGAGTTAATCTACACGGTTAAAGGCCAGCAACAACCATGAAATAACGGCTGACATTACGCGTACCCATATTTTTCAATGTGTTCCAATATCAATTTTTATTTATCTTAGGTCAAGATATGAATGTTATATTAGGACATAGGGTAAAAATTTAGTTTTACACTTTGATTTGTTTTTTATATGTTTTAGGGCATGTCAAGATGTATACGTTATGTATTGCCTAAGAACCGAACTTCATCTAAACAAAACCTATTACAAAAGATGAATTCAGAAAGAATAAACAATGAAATAACCATAATTAATAATTGATGAGGTTAACAGTTTGAAAACGTTTAATTAAACACATATACAGATTACAGCTTACAGAGCATTAACAAAACATATTTATTAAGATGAGATTAATTGATTTCACAGATTTGAAAAAGCAATTCATATTTTCCAACAATTCTGATTACTTTTGTAATAATGTAAACTTAAAATTAGTAAAACAGTTACTGAATGTAGTTAATGGGTAATTTGTGTCTCACACTTCAATTGCATGAACATAAAATACTAACTATGATCAGGAAATGCATGTAAAATAACAATGTTTTTGGGATACATTCGAGCAGCATTTATATGAACTTGTCGTACACAGTATAAGAATAGTAGAACACTATCCGAACAATGATGCTTAGACTATATTTACCGAATAGTGGTCTGCAATTTTTATGTGCTCTTAAGAAGATAACAATCAAGATAAGATGTTTATTGTTAAACCGGCCGTTCTAACAGAAGATAAACTACACCGGTTCTCACTATAAATAGTGCGAGTAGACAATCACCAGAGAGAAGAGGGCAGTAGTGTAACTGTCTAGCCGAGTGCCAGTCAGTTTCCTTACCTTTGTACCTTTTATGTTAATACACTTGTTATATTAACCCAACCTCGACTTGACTTCTTCTTTTTACTGTTGGACTACTTCACAACACTTATAAACTTATGTCAGGTTTGATCAAATTACATTGCATGATTTCGCAAATCTCAAAACTGTAATAGCACTTTAAAAGCAATGAACTACAGGGAATGTTGATTAGTTGTCGTCAAATTAATGTGAATAAAATTTAATGCAATTCTAAACGATTTGAAGCTAAAACTGAACAGTTGTGCTCATGTTATGCCTCTCTACACAGCCTTTTAAAATAGTCCAAGGCAAGTGAAGTTAGTGGAATATTAAACTGACTTCTACTATTTTTTTTTTAAATTTTAGAAAAATTGAAATTATCTAAATTTTATTCACCCTAGATGGAACAGGTGTTTTAACGTCTCATTGCCCGGGAGCAAGTGTTCAATGTGTGTTGTTATAGTGGTGTATACTAGAAAACCTCTAGCTGTTTTGCCCAAAATTCATAAAGATCGGGTAATTAATGTACGAGTCAATAATATACATAGAAACATATACATCTATGCACATACCTAACTGGATGTTAATGTCGAGTCAATGTATGGTTGATATTAGTACACTAATAATAATTGATGAAGTACGTTTTTGAAAACACAAGAAAGTCTCAAATAAATATATATATGTTTGGCACAAGAAAAATGAATCGGGCCGTAAAAATATATCTAATAGAAATGTTATATTTTTTTGGAAATGTGAAAAAATAAAAATAATAAAATAAAACCATGGTTATTGGAATATAATATGACCTCACTTATATATATATATATATATATATATATATATATATATATATATATATATATATATATATAGGCAAGGATACATATAATAAACTCCATGAATATATCGAGACCATAGTTCCATGTAATATATATATATATATATATATATATATATATATATATATATATATATATATATATATATATATAAAGTGGTGTACTAAAAGCGAACTTTTAGGAAAAGTAAAACCTATTGTGAAGAGTATACAGCTCAATATCCAGGATAGAGCAGGTAGAATTAAACTTTGAATCCCCTCTCACAACCTTTCGGGCATTTTAACGACCTACCTATCTATATCTCATTCTCTCCGCTGGACTTTTTGACACCGGACTTTTTAGCAATCGGACATTTGCTTGCATTCGGGCAGAATTTTGCCCTGTGTTTCTTCAAATTTTAAATCTTGGCCTTTGCCAACTTATCTATCCCAGCGACTTCCTCTGATGATAAGATTTTGATCTTTGAAAAGCCTGGCTTAAGGAAAATTTAACTTGAATAAATTGTTTTTTTTGCGGAATATACCTTGCTCTGAGCAATTGAATTGAATTATGATTTGGCTTTTGCTTCTCTAATTCCTTTCCATTCTTCTTCATTATATATATATATATATATATATATATATATATATATATATATATATAGTTGCTAGTTGTTGATTTGCTTATGCTGTATTCCATTTTTATTTTACATTTTGTCTGAAGCATTGTTTTTTTTATTCCTCCTATATATAAATATATATATATATATATATATATATATATATATATATATATATATATATATATATATATATATAACAATAGATGAAGTGAAAGAATAGAATCAGGTGCGAATCAAATGTTATTTCAGTTCAATGTATATATATATATATATATATATATATATATATGTTCATAATGAATACTGATTGTAATTTTAGGCTTTGATCGCCTAGTTTTTAATGTTTCTCTATTCTGCTTTGTTTTGTAAAATTATTATATTGTTATTTGGTTAAACAATTGTATGCCAAATAAAAAATGAATTTTCTGAACAAACGTGAGTTTTCTCTCTATAAAATTGAAATGGTATAAAAATACATAAAATATTGAATAGAGCATAGCTCTGGCCTTACACTATTGAGCTATTATATTTATTTTATGTTATTAAATTTATAATTGTATAGAATTTGTTTAAATATGAATAATAAAGAAATACACACAAATATATATATATATATATATATATATATATATATATATATATATATTTATTCCGACACTTGATTATTGGGAAAATGGTTGTTTGATCAGTACCATTGGACAGCCATGCATATTATAACTGTCCTGTTTTTAAATCCCCGAAACAGTTACATGATAAACAGCTGATGAGCCCCGTGTTAATATATGCTTACGTTAAGGTCTCCTGTTTTTGTTTCACTGTTAGATACTTAATCCCCCTTTTTATTTTATTTACTTACTATTATATATTTTTATTTATTTATGAATTTTCCAACGAATGTTAAGTCTGCACTATTTTGGATTTAGTTAGTTTCTCTGGGAATTTAAACGGCATTTTCTTTTTTTTTCTTTTTTTTTCTTCTTTTTCTTTTTTGTTTAAAATAACTCAACGCTTCTTAAGACTATATATATATATATATATATATATATATATATATATATATATATATATATATATATATTGTAGCAAGGTTATCCGGCGTTTGCAGGGTCATGACAATATCGGAAGCGGAAATTAAATCGTTTGTATAAATATCTCTCTCAATCTCACTTTGTTGTTTTATGTCGCTTTCTTGTTCCCTCTCTTTACTCCAATTCGTTTCATCCACACAGAGTAGCTTGTCTATCAAAACACGCTATTACAAGACCCATTGAATATCTTTGTACAAGGACAATGTTTCGTATACACGCACCTAATCTTTAAAGAGTATTGAGCAATTGTGAAGTAGCATATACAACTTGCCGAATGTAATACTACATGATAAACATTATGTCTCCAGGGCAGCACTGAGTTACTTGTCTAGTATACAAAACTAACACGAGACATATTGAAGGGAAACACGGTGTTCAAACACACTGCTTCTGTCAAGAGTATTGAAACGTGTCACTTAATATATATATTACATACCATCTTTAATATTGTATTAGTACTATTAAAGTTTACGGGTACCGCTGAGTGTCTTGTCGAGTATACAGAACCATGACGACACGTATTCAAGTGTCTGCACCTAGTCAATGCGGCGTTTAAATACACCTGCTTTATCAAGTGTATTACACGCTTTTGAGTTGACGTATAGATATTCACAAATAATAAAAAAATATATTATTACTCTCATTGTTTCCGAACAACGTCGGTTTTTTTTCTATTATACACCACTATAACAACACATTGAACCCTTGCTCCTGGGCAATGAAGCGTTAAACACCTGTTTAATTTAGGGTATTTGGTACTTCTGGATATTCATATACCACTTACACTTTGTATTATTATTATTATTATTATTATTATTATTATTATTATTATTATTATTATTATTATTATTATTAATATTATTATTATTATTATTATTATTATTATTATTATTATTATTATTATTATTATTATCATTATCATTATCATTATTAATATTATGATTATGATTATTACTATTAGTGTTATTACTATTATTATTAATATTATTATTACTATTATTGTTATTATTATTATTACAATTATTATTATTTCATAGTAGTCTCAACCATTGGGAGTTTTTAGTTGGAGCTTTCTTTTTTTGTACAAGTCAATTCCCCTGACCTTAGACATTTCGCTGTTCCAAACAGGCGATCCTTTTGCAGAATTGGAAAATAAATTGTCTCAACAATCTGTTTAACCATTTATGGTGGCTTTTCGTTATTGCTCCAAGCGTTCCAATTACAGGAATCACTTTTACTTTTCTACACGTACATAGTCTAACTAATTCCCATTTTGGAACTTGATATTTATTTGTTTGTGTTCTTTCTCCTGCACATTCTTTATCCATGATTAAGCATTTTGTCTTGTGTTTGTGTAGAAAGATTTAGTCTGGTGTTGAATGTTCAACAACCTTGTCAGTCTGCATGCGCATATCCAAAAGAAGTTTGGCATTGTTGTTCTCCTGTACAACTTATGGCTTATGTTCATACAACTTCTCATTGTTGTCTAATTTATAAACTTTGAATATATTCCAGTGTAGTACCTGAGCGACTTTGCTGTGTCTCGATTTTTGATACGGGTGTTGTGCTAGCATTGGACATTGAGATACAATATGCGCTAAGGTGCATTCCCTTTCATTACACAATCGGCATATCGGTGATTCTGCAGTTGTGTCAATGGAATGTCTGATGAACCTAGTGCTGGTCGTTTGTTCCTGGGCTGCCATTAAGGTGTTCTCGGTAGATCTCTTGAGATAAAGCCTGGCCAACCAATTCCAGCTGTCATTATAGTGAATACACTGTGTAGTTTCTTTCAAAATGATTCTTTTTCACCCCATTGCATGTATTTATCAAGACAAACCTTTTATATATTCACAACATCTTCAACACTAAGTAGACCTCGATCACCTTCTTTTCTAGCTAGATACAATCGATATGTATCTTTTATCTTTGCAAAAGCTCCATAAATTGTAAGCATTTTTTGTGTTTTGATATCCAAACATTTTAGTTCACCTACATTCTAGTCACGTATACCGACAGTATATGGAATGATAGCTACTACTCTGGCATTGATAGCATAGATTGTATTTCGACTGTGTACGTGTGATTTAGAATACTCCTTGCTAATCTGTTGTACTGAGCTGTAAGCTAATTTTATAATTATTTTTATTATTATTATTAGTAGTATTAGTAGTAGTAGTAGTAGTAGTAGTAGTAGTAGTAATATTTTTGTTGTTTTTTTTCAGAGCAAAATCGATGTTCTTGTGTTGTATACAACAGCATAAAAAGACACATTTAAGCTCTTCTCTATGTTAGCTATTGGGAAGTTTCGGATTAATATATATAAATGTAATATTGAATAATTACATTCATTCCCAAAGGGAAACACGAATTTATTACCATACAATACCATAAGGAAACACCCTAAATTTATTGCATCTCGGCAAATTGCAGAAAAGACATTGCACTATATAGGTTATTGAGCACTTTTTATTAACATATACTATTTGTCTTATGTAATTCCCAATTATTTCTATTATTGCTCCCAGGAAAAGTCGAGCTTTTTGTGTAGTATATAAAATCCCACCTGTCTGTCTGTATGTATGTATGTATGTATGTATGTAAAGCTTCTCCTCCGAAAGTACCCAACAAACGGTCACACGGGTGACATCATTCCGACCGGTCCACCCAGGCGCGTGTAATATCTCAGAACTAGAAAAAAAAATTGACTCTTCCGGGGTCGACTGAGCACTTTTCTCCAAGGGGGGTGGCTTTTAACTCCATTTTTCAACGTTGTTTAGTACTAATTTGAGAAGAAATCAATGCTATCATGTATAATTTGAAAAATAATGCAAAGTCGCGATAAACTAGAAATGACGTCAGAGAGTGTACCAAAATACATTAAGGTTTTTGTTCCAGGGCACAAATACCGTAAAACACACTGTTCTATTCGAAATGTAATACTGTATTTGTTATTGTATTTCTCTCGAGCAACACGCATATTCTCTTCTGGTATACAACACAATAATGCACCGCATTTAAAGAAAACACGCCGTTCAACGACACTTGCTATACCAATGGTATCGAACACTGTTCAACCAACATATATTACTTAGCGAATGCTAAAATATATCATGGCATGTATTGCTCTTGGAAAACACCAAGGTTATTGCCTAATATTCAACACTATAACGAAACGCATTTTGTGCTCCCGGGCAACGCAGTATGAGCAAATTGTTTTAAGAACATTTATTAAGGTATTAAGGAGATTTAAATTAAAATATACCACTTACCAAATGTAATACTTTATTATTACAATTATTTTCGTATGCTACGCTGAGTGTCTTGCCTGATATACAACGCTATGCAAACACATTGAGGTTCTTAAAAAGGGCAATGCCAGATTGGAATGCACCTGCTCTATAAATATACTGATCACATTTTTGATAAAAATATAAGCATATAAAACTTAACAAATGTTGTACTGTATTATTAATCCTGTAACTCGCATTCTGCAACGAATTTATACTCTTGTATACAAGACTATAGCGGAGCATATTTAAGTGAAACAGGGCGTTGAAGTAGACATGTTTACTCTAGAGTACTGAGCACTTTTAGATTAAAATATACCACTTACCAAATGTAATATTTCATTATTAATTTAATTTCTTTCTAATCACTCACGTAATACTTCATTATTACTATTGTTGCTTCGAGGAAATGCTGAGTCCTTTGTATATAATACAACATTGTAACAGAACACATTTGGTTGTTGCTCTTAGGTAAGTCAGCGTTACAAGAAATCTACTTCATCAAGAATATTGAGCACTGTTTGAATAACATATATAACTAATAAAATATAATATTTTTTGATTACATTTGTTAATCCCGGACAACGATAAGTTTACTATCCAGTATACAATACTATAATAACACACATTTAATTGTTTACCCCAGGCAACGCAGAGTGAAACACCTGCTTTACATAAGGTATTACTCACTTTTAGATTGACGTATACCACTTTGCAAATGTAATACTTCATTATTATATTTATTGCGCTCAGAAAACGCCGATTTTCTTTGTATATTATACAACACTATACCAAAGATCATTTATTACCTTTGTCCCGATGCATCCGGTCTTTAAGCACACTTGCTTAACTACTGCTTCCGGGAAACGCCGAGTTATTGTCTTGTATACAACACTATACCAAAGATTATTTATTACCTTTGTCCCGATGCATCCGGTCTATAAGCACACTTGCTTAACTACTGCTTCCGGGAAACGCCGAGTTATTGTCTTGTATACAACACTATACCAAAGATTATTTATTACCTTTGTCTCGATGCATCCGGTCTTTAAGCACACTTGCTTAACTACTGCTTCCGGGAAACGCCGAGTTATTGTCTTGTATACAACACTATACCAAAGATCATTTATTACCTTTGTCCAGATGCATCCGGTCTTTAAGCACACTTGCTTAACTACTGCTTCCGGGAAACGCCGAGTTATTGTCTTGTATACAACACTATACCAAAGATCATTTATTACCTTTGTCCCGATGCATCCGGTCTTTAAGCACACTTGCCTAACTACTGCTTCCGGGAAACGCCGAGTTATTTTCTTGTATACAACACTATAATGAAACACAGTGAAGTTTTTTTTTCTTTCGAGCTACGCAACGTTTAAACACAACTGTTCAATTTAGAGTATTCACCACTTTTTGATAAACATATCCAACTTATTAAATGCAATCCAGTGTTACTATTTTATTATTCCCGGGCAACTTCAGAGTTCTTGTTATAGCGTTACATAATCAGGTTATTGCTAATAGGCAATGCAGCGTTTACACGCATCTGCTCTATCTTAAGTATAACGTACTTTTAGACTTAAACATTTGAAGGCCTTTAAAAATAACTATGTTAGTATGAAGGTAGACCGCAAATGCTTACATATCCGTAAGTAAGGGGACATTTTACAATGTATTTAGGTTAGAAATGTCTACGCCCTCTAAATACAAAGAGTTAATTTTAGAAAAATGTATGGACTATAAAAAGGGGTAATTTCTTTGAATTCATGCAGTGTTTACTTAGTGACTTACTATGTGTATATAATAGATAATTATTTCGTCTTTCGATTATCGCAATTTTGTGCATGTTGTATATTTCAGTGCAGAGGTAAATTCAAAAGATTGCAGAGCAACATACGTAGCTTCCAAAGTTGCGACGTTAGTTTTATCGAATTGACTTTACTGAATATAACAAATAATACGTGTAGTTTGCTTGCAGAAAATGATATAAGAAAGCAAAGATCCTGGACATATTAACAAAGATACAGAATATTAACAAAGATACAGAATAGACTGAATATGCTCAAATAACACGCAAGAGATAAAAAAAACTAAGACGAATAAATACTACGCTTTTCAAAATATAATATAATTCAAATTTGAGAAAGTCTATTTTTAAGCATCTTTAGAATTTTAAACATAAAGAAAGAGGCAAAATGCCTTCAAAGAACAGATATCTTTTATATTAAAATCAAAATAAAAATGAAAACATTTTTTTTTCATCTTGATTTTTTAATCTAATATTTCGCTTGATATAACAAGCCTCGACAGAGCTTTAGACAAATAAAAAGCATTCACCTTTTTTTCGTAATAATCTTTCCCGGTCTTCTAGAAGTGACGTTCGATGTTATGTGAACTAACGGTGCAAATATCTCTTTTAAATTGAACTTAAATGGCGCATGGTCGCTGGTAGCTATAAATTTGGGAAAGTTCATTTTTAAGCATCTTTAGAATTTTAAACATGAATAAAGAGGCAACCTGCCTTCAAAGAACCATGTGTTAGATGCAGATATTTTTTTATTAAAATCAAAATAAAAAATCGGAACATTTTTTTCTTTTTCATCTTGACTATTTTATCTAATATTTCGCTTAATATAACAAATTCGTTTTAAATTCCTTACGTTGCGATATTGAGCAAAGAGTCCTCTTGTATGCATCTTGTAAAAATAATAATAGTGCAAGAATAGCAATAACAAACAGATTTACATTTGCGTATTCATGAACTCAATTTCCCGCTATAAAATGAATGTGATTTTTTTAATATACGTGTTTGTTTTAGATCTATAAAAAGCAGCGATGTGCGGTGTTGTTCAGTAAAACGAATAACATGGAATTATTGACGAAAACATTAATGTAACTAGATAGATTCTTATTTTCAAACGATTATCATCAAAGCACTTCAAAAACTTATCTTTGTTAGATTTTAAATGTCGGAGACGCGAAATTCATTTTTAGGAAAATAGAAATATCGCAATTGAATTCCGAAAAATGTTCGCCTTAGAAAATATACATTTAAAATGTGTGCCTTTCTTAAACTTTTCAATTGTATGGGTGAACTGTAATGCTATTCAGAGATGCCTACATAGTATACATATATATATATATATATATATATATATATATATATATATATATAGTTATATATATATATATGCAAATATTGTTAAAATTTACAGAATTCGTCTGTTTAATTATACCTTTATTTATTTTTTCAATTTTTCTGATGGTCTTTTTTGTATATATATATATATATACATATATATATATATATATATATATATATATATATATATATATATATATATATATATATATATATATATGTATATCTAGGCAGCATCTTCTCTTGCAGGCAAGTATTGTTTAATATAAGAGATAACTCATGTCTAGATATCCTTTGGTAGCTCCTTTCAATACTCCGAATCAGGATCTTAGTTTCGGAGGGAAATTGGCTGATGAATTTGCCATAGTTTGGATTTGTCACCCAAGTACTTTCAGACCCGATTAACCTCATTCCCCGGGGATAGACCCAGATGGGTTCGAATGTACTTAGGAGACAAATCCAAACTATTGCAAGTTCATCAATCAATTACCCTCCGAAGTTAAGATTCTGATTCGGACTATTGAAAGGATCTACCAAAGGATATGTAGACATGTGTTTTCTCTTATATTCAACAATGATGATGGACTCTCCCGTCGATTTCGATGTATGAGTGCCCCGCAAGGGTTGCGCAATCCCAACAACCGCTC
>OY744540.1:75504215-75516715 GCA_963556195.1 Sepiola atlantica | reverse complement strand
AAATAATGTTCAATGTCGGTAAGAAATTGTATTTCAAGGGTACAGATAATCCCGGATATTAACACTCGAAAGTGGAACATTACTTAACGAATATTAGAACGGAGTGGCGTCAGTTGTGTTTCTTTTAATGCTGGCAGATTGAACCCGGAAAGATGTAAGTAGTACATATATATATATATATATATATATATATATATATATATATATATATCATTAAAAATAACGGACATCTTGCGTCTGGATATTTTTTTTTCTATGATCTTTTCCGTTTTTCTGATTAGGTTCGTAGTTTCAGACGGAAACTGCCTGATAAAATTGCCATAGCTTCCCAAAGCGCTTTCGGACCCTTCCAGGTCCATCGTCAGTGGAGTAATGTTAACCAGGCATAGACCTAGGAGTGAATATATATTCTAGTTAGGCGGGAAAAATAAAGTACTGTGTTTAATTTAAATTTATATTAATAGGCATTTGAGTATATTAGTACTAATAGTATAGTTAATCTTGTTAATAGCTAGTTTTACTGTTTTAATGTATAGGGCTTCGAGTATGTGGAGTTTAAGTGTATTAGTATTTTCTACGATGATTTTTGTGTTATCTACTAGAAGTTTACGGATATGCGAACGGGGGCAGGAATGCTTTTTATAGAGCTGCTGGGTTATGCTGGGTTTCCGTCTTAAACTAAGAACCTAATCAGAAAAACGGAAAGGATCATAGAAAAAATATCCAGACACAAGATATCCGTTATTTTTAATGATACTTGTATAAAAGAAAAGATGCTGCCAAGATACACACACACACACACACATATATATATATATATATATATATATATATATATATATATATATATTTACATATATATATATATATATATTTATTTTTATTTACACAGACATCTGCGACACTGCTATAATAAACTGTATCTCATCAAGCAGAGTTAGAATCCGATCTTAACCTTAAATCATATTTAGAAAGCTTTCTCATTGGAGGGGAATATCTTTAAGCTCTAAGGTTAAGATCGGGTTCTAACTCTTCCTGACGAGTTCTGAGTTTATAATAGCTGTTGATCGATAACATTGACATGCCAGTGTTGCAGATGTTGTACATGTATATGCAAATAAAAACAATCATATATAAAAGCTCTATTTGATATTGAGCACTTTTTATACACCCGGTTGAAATTCTTTGGATTACTATCTTGTGAGTGTTTTACCTGGAGTATATATATATAAATAGATATGCGACACATTTTATTTTAGTGCTACCAAAAGTAAATAAAAAGTAATCTTACACAGAAGCAATATAAAACTGGCAAATAACAGAACACATTCGACAATGACGCAAAGTCTGATTTATTAGCATGCCAATATATCAAACAAAAGATAATTCCTTTGTATCAACACAAGAAAATAAACTTCATAACCTAATGCACAGCATAATTGGACACGCCATAAAACAACACCCACACGAGAACCCGGTATCTCTAACGCATATATGCTCATGTGAGAATGTGTGCGTTAGTGGGCATTGGTACATATATAATTATTAGTATATGGGATAAATTTACGTATATGCATAGGGGCATACATATGTACATATGGGAAACTATACTATAATATACCTTATGCAAAACACAACACAAGAACCAATGTACAAGTGACATGTTAAAATTACAAGTGCACCTAAACTGTATCCCAACACACACACCAAAAGAGATACACCTACAAAAACACACATATCATACCAGACGGAATCATCACCACGAATTAATAGGTACACACTTTCCAACCAACACCAAGAAATAATTCATTCACACGCACAGGCACACGCATATACACACACAACAAAAAGTGATTATGACAGAAAATAAACAACTACACGCTTTGGTAAACTCAAATATTATGTCCCCCAAAATACCGCTCATACTCAAAGAACAGAAAACACACACATAGCTAAAGAGAACTGCAAACACACACATGACGAATGATAGATGAACAGAACACACCAACAATCTTTTTATCAAACTGGTTTCTCAGCAATATCAACGGCAACATGAAATCGTACTTTTAATATAGGTCTCCTCTTAAGTAGAACTGATTAGAAGGAGAAAAGAGAATGGACAGTCATTTATATTAAATCATATTTTCTTACTCTATAGTCCTGGATCGATAGGTAACTTTGCCTCATTTAAGGTTAGCATATTCGCTTGCCATTTAGCCGTTAATATAGGTTGTGTGGCGGTGGATGATCGATAATCTGGTCCGGCATTATTTGTGATGAATTAATTGTACCTTTTAGGGTTCCAGAAGTCCTTACAACTCTCGTAACGATTACTAGTTCCTTGTAAACAATTTAATCCCTTCATAAATATATAGACGCAAACACCCATCCAACCATATATATATATATATATATATATATATATATATATATATATATATATATATAGATATATATATATATATATATAACGTAAAATATAATAACACGAAATTACATGATTGTCGATGCAATAATTTATTTCAACCTTGCGGTTTTATTCAAGCATCCAATTTGACAATTACATTTTTGAGACTGACAGAAAACTGAATTCACCCTCGACAATTCAAATACAACCAGAGAGAGTGGTGGTCGCAGCCAATCTGTACACCCATTACAGAGCGAGTAGGAATTAACATCTTATATTTAACTAAGGCAATCGAAAGGGATCTTATGGTTTTTTTTGTTTGTTTTTATTAAAATAATAACGTCTGTGTTAAACGCACATATTCTTTCTACATTTCCGACTTGGTGACATTTAACGTTCATACGCCTCCATACACACGCACACATATACCTATTCTTAACATCACACACACACATTGCATCGACAATCATGTAATTTCGTGTTATTATATTTTACGTTATTCTTGCTCTGTTTACCACATTGAGCTCTCTTACCCGGATTTCTTCCTGGAATGATTCCATTATAACACAAATATATATATATATATATATATATATGAGAGAGAGAGAGAGAGAGAGAGAGAGAGAGAGAGAGAGAGAAAAATTTTTGTAGGTACAAAGTTTTAATAACAATGAAATAATGTTAGACACACTGCCATTATTATCTATGGTGAGGATATTTTTATGATTTATATTATGAAAGAGGAAAAAAGAACCACGAGAATGGGAAACAAAGAGGAATCGCTTAATACCTTTTTTTCTTTCTCTATAGGATGTTTTTTTTTTACAATACTTGTTTTAAAAAAAGGGTAAAACAATTAAGTATGAAAGAATGGATAAAAAAAAACAGGAATAGTCCCTGTTTTTTTATCAAAAATACATAAACAAAGAAATGCTGCCTAAGTATACACATCAAAGGAGGCGCGAGAGCGCTCTATCCCTTGATAGACTTTCAGAATGGCCTAAGCTGGAAATCTCATTTCTTTGATAAATCATAACTCAAAACCAATAAACCACTTTAGTTAAAATTTTGCACAACTTTTTATTTGATAGGTTCTATAAGTGTGTAGAATGTAAGCATCATTAGTCAAGGCAACCCAGAGATTCACAAAGTTTAATCATGAAATCATGTTATCCGTGTGTACGTACGTACGTAGGTACGTATGTGCCACCCTGTATCTCATTAACTATTTAATGGATTAAGCTGATTTTTGGCAGAGATAGAGGTTCTAGGGTCTAGTTCATGGCAGTTTAATTTCAGTTTACCATATACCTTAGTTTTCCAGAACATTCCAAAAAAACTTAAAAAGGACCATTGTATTGAGGCATAGCCTTTACGAAAGTAGTGACATTCCATGATAAATGCCAGTATACTGAAATCATATGCCCTTAATAGGGTTTAGATGAACATTCATATACACTAAATGCACAAAAGTAAGGAAATTCCCAAATGTTAACACTTTTATTGTCATTAAGGGTATGCGAGCACAACAGGGCTATGTATTTTACTGGTAGGAATTTTTCTTCAGCGCACCCCACACACTCTATCCACTCATGCATAGATATTTATACCGCAGTGATGTGATAATGAAATAGTTTGGTTGATATGTAGTCATACCTTTAATGACAATAAAAGTGTAAACATTTTGGAATTTCCTTGCTTTGTACATTAAGTGTATATGAATTTTCATCTTAACCCTATTAAAGATATATGATTTCAGTATACTGGCATTTATCATAGAATATATATATATATATATATATATATATATATATATATATATATACATATATATATATATATATATATACATATATATATATATATATATACATATATATATATATATATATACATATATATATATACATATATATATATATATATATATATATATATATATATATATATATATATATATATATATATATATATGGGTGTGTGTGTATCTGTATTTCATTTTAACCAAGGGCAATCAGTTAAGCAATATATAACTGTACCTATCGTCGCAATTTTTGAACCCCGGAGTGAAGTTACTTTGGATTTATATCTTACGTCCCTGCCACCACGGCAAGCGAGATTAAAAGGGAATACTCCTGTTAAGTAAATCGATAAAGCCACCCTCCTTAAAGCGTTCAACAAACAAAGTGTAGGCAAATGTGCAATTCTGATTTAGTTAGAAGATTTTTATATTTACATAACACAGTGCTTTTCTGTTCAGGCAGCTTTCACTATTTAGAAAAATAATTTTGTTTTTCAAAATAATGATAATGGGTATATACTATTTTATATACTTGACGCTGGATCACACAATGCGTCTCGTCTTGACCTTCGAATAATCTGTATGGTACTGGTTTTTTTTATTAGAGAGAGAAACATGTTGAAATATCATTCACATACATCAGGGAGAGATAAATATATGAACTAATCCACTCGAACAAGAGAGATATATGTTTGCTTGCCTAACCATATTGGCGTTCTGGGGTGAGCGCTGTTTTTCTACGTATACTCTCTTTCAAAATGTCAGGAACGAGGTTACAATGGGTCTCGGAGGAAATTGCGTTGGATTCGTAAGTTCTATATTTTTGATGTGGTCAGTATATGACCCCACACTTGTCAATAATTCCTACTTGATCAGCTCTTTTTCTGGTCTTCATTATCTAACAGCGGAAATGATAAGGTATAAACAAATGCAAGTGTATAAATGTAAATAAACGTTAAGGCTCAGCGTTTTGGTCGGGATCAAAGTGTAGTATCTGTTCCGATGGATACTACACCCCATAAATCGGTATTGTATTTGCTTTCGGGGCTTGATTTACGCAAGTCTGTGGGTTTATCATGTGCAGTTCTAGAAGGTCCACCCTCCCGGGCTTTGCCTCCTCTCTTTGGGGAGGAGTAAGTTTATTGCTTACTGCCTGAGGCGCCCGTACCCGAGAATGCCGACGAGGCTGCCCAGGCATTTTTGTAGGCCAGAGTGCTCATCTTCTCGGGCGCTGGTTTTTCAAATCCCACTTTCCCGACCCGACCTTGGGTGACATCTTACCTTGATAAATAACGTTAAAGCGAATGTTAGTGTTTATTCCCGATGAGATCTCATCATTATTATCATCATTTAATGTCATATACCGTTTAATCTTTTTCATCAGGGAGGCAATATTTATTATTCTTATTTAGCTTTCTATTGCCTGGTACTAATGTTTTTAACGTAATTGTTCTTGATAACAACTTAAAGCGAATGTATTTTGTTCGTCACTTCTACAGAGCAATCCTTTTTCCTGAATGGCATTTCATTAATGCCTTCGCATACTCTCCGGAGATGTTTCTTTTCTCTTTGATGCGCGTAATTCTATGCTCACATGTTGTATTTATGTGGCTTTCATCTGCAGGTCAATATACGCCATAAGACATTGTGCTCTTCTGTGTATTTATCGAGTTCCGTTTCAGCAGTTTCGACATTGCTCTTTATAATGATTAGACACATTTCGTATTTAAATATTTGCCTTTGTCATTAATATTATTCTTGTGAAGTTCTTACACCAGTCGTCCCTAATGGTGTGCTTCTTATAATAATCGGCTCTATTCAAACGTCTGTATGATAGCGGGTGTCTGCAATATAAAAGCACTTCTTGTGTCAATGCATTATTATTGTGACTAACTTAATATTCGAATTTTCAACTTTTCTCGAGATATCTAAGTAACTTCCGGGAGTTAGAGTTTAAACAATGTGTAGTAAAAAAAAATCTGTTATTTTATCATATTTAGTACCGAAAATACTATTCGTAGTATAATGAGAGATTATTTACTCATTACGCGTTTTCCTGGTGATACCAGAGCAGGCTGCCCTGTGGCTCCCTGAGACAGAATTCACCTACATTGACGTTTTTTTTTTTTTTTTTTTTTTTTTTGTAAAACTTAATTATGTTCTACAAAACCAAAACCAAAAACAACAGCCCCTCTCCCTTCTCCCTCCCCTTTTTTATTTTATTTTTAGAACTTGAAGCATAAATCTTTTACTATAATGACCAGATTCGGCATTAAATAACCCAAAAAGGGTTGATATGCCGTAAAACAAAACTACCAAACCAAAAACGATGATTAAACATTTGAAGATATAAAGAACTTGAAGCATAAAAACTTTTACTATAATGACCAGATTCGGCATTAAATAACCCAAAAAGGGTTGATATGCCGTAAAACAAAACTACCAAACCAAAAACGATGATTAAACATTTGAAGATATAAAGAACTTGAAGCATAAACACTTTTACTATAATGACCAGATTCGGCATTAAATAACCCAAAAAGGGTTGATATGCCGTAAAACAAAACTACCAAACCATACCTACCATTACGCGTTTTCACACGAACCATTTTATCCTGATCGCCTTTTGGCAATAACAACTGATGCAGATACCGTCTAAAGGACTAAAAGTTTCGATCGGGTTCCAACATATTCCGCTTTTTGCAATAATTGTTTCAAATAATTGTGCTTTATCGCAACAGCCGCTTATCCTCAATTTCAAACTGATAAAAAGCTTTTGCTGCTTCTGAAATTTGATTCGAAACTTTCCCAATATTACAGCATTCTCCGTGTTGTTCTGGTAGAGGTCTGGGTAGTGTTTTTCTTCTGCATTTCCATCATCTCGGACCCTTAAGGGATATCTGTGTCGTAAAACATCAAGCTGGTTCCATTATTGTTTTTTTTAAGAGAAGTATTATCATGGTATTTCTGGCCGCTTCACATACCTGCAATTCCTGCCATTTTCTTAATATATGTTCTGTTTTATTATGTACCTATTTAAACTTACTTTTGTTCTGCCAACCTAGTTACGTGGCTTATCTTCCGCACTGAATTGTGTCTCTTAAATTGTGGGTCGAATTCATCAGCGCCTTGCGATGTATAAATGTAATTCAGTTGTCATTTATGTGATTTTCCGTTTGTATTTTTATACACAGAAAGTACATTTCCTGTTTTCCAGTGGTGGGTCAATATTGTTTTTATATAGTTTGTTATTTTATTGCGTTTTTTTGTGCAGATGCTATTAGCAATTAATTTTTTTCTGTTGATTTGAAGACTTATACAGTTATTGGGTGGGACTTTACTGCTGGTATGGTTGATCGGGGTATATATTTGTGTTGGGAGGGTACAAGCGCAGTAAGTTAATTGGAGCACAACCGTGAAAAGGTATCCAGGCATATCAAGATGATTAGAGGACATGTAGGATTTTAGATAAGTTTCATTTACTGCTAAGATATCTGGGGAGCTTACAAGGTATAAGGATTCTACATCATCGATGTTTGTGCTAAGACCATGGATATTTTTAAAGGAGAGCCTCAATTGAAAAGTCTATTTTGTTATTTTTCTCAATGAAGCGTCTATTTGTCGTTGTCAGTAGTATCTATTTAAATATAGAGGCTTAGACAAGACGGGTGTTTTTTAGATTTCTGAAAAAACAGTTCACACAAGTAGACTATTAGCTAAGACTTAATCTATATGGATTTACCCTCAACAAGAGCCTACCAGAGATGAGTGCAGGATTGATTTATCATGCGCAACATGACACTACAGTTATCCCGATATTTTAGAGATGTTAATAGACCGACTTAAAAGTTATGACTCCTATACTATTTGTCACAGCCATCTATGATGGTGTTTCTCTAATATTTTGTGTCACACTTAATGGATTTAGAGAATAAATGGCTCATATATACAATAAGCACCCCAGATATATATATATATATATATATATATATATATATATATATCAGAATAATAACCTTTGTTTTTACGCTGTTTTTTTAATATTTTATCTCTGGTTGATTTTGAAACAAATTACTAACAGCAAAATCCCACTCCTTCACTGTAGAGGCCCTCAGATTCCGCGCAACGTTCTACTCTAATAACCTTTTTCTTTGGACATCTAACTTTTTTTGGAATTCCCTCCCTACTCCCTGTTCCCCCACTGTACCAACATGCAAAAATCGAAATCTTATGTGGACAACCACCTTTCTGCACAACTCCCATCTTGTTATGCCCAATTTTAAATCTGACCCCTAATTTTCAGTAGCCTCTTACGTTTCAATTGCAATATACTTTGTTTGGGTTTAATGAAACTAAACTATCTGTCAGAACTATCTTCGCTTTTGTTTCCATTTTGACTTGTCCTTGTATCATTCAATGTTGCAATCTTTTTATGTGACAATAATCAAACTTTCTCTCTGAGCGTTATGTATTATTCTAATTCATTTATAATATCAGCTAGACAGTCTACTATGCATAACAGGGTTCTTCCCGCTTCTCTCCTGTGTGCATAGCTCCGGCTAGTATCAGCATTAAAATGGCGTTCATTTTTATGGTCATTACTTTCCTACTCTGGTGCCTGTGAACTATACATGATAACTTACTAGGTATATCGTGTATTAATTTATTATTTTGTTTATATTATATACTCCTGTTTGCATAATTACTTTTGTTAATATAATTATTATTCTAAATATTAATTTTTATTTTGATACGCATTAGTTTTAAACTGACGTTTCTGGTAGATTTACATTTGCTTATATTTGTAACTGATTGATGCGGAATTCAGGTTAACAACATTGTTCAGGTTATTTATTGTGAATGTAGTAATTTTTTGATACACCTGTTTTTGATTTCTTGATATCATTAAATATTCACTGAGATTAACGGATTCTCATCTAGGATTTTTCGAGTATCAAAGGATGTTCATGTACTTTTGGTAATATTTTTAGTTATTTCACCGATCATGTATTAAGGGAGAATATACTATTTATTTTGCTGTTATAAAACTTCATATTCCATATTGCTGGTTTAATTGGGTGAGTAGGTTGTTTTATGACGTATACACCTTATTATTAAATCCAGTTATGTTACTCGTCACACTTCATCGTTTTGATTATAAATCTGTTTGAAATATGTCAATCGTATAAACTTAGCTGCTGTTTCAACTATTCGACACACATATTTGATACATGAATGGGATCACAACAAGTACTCCTTCTCCAAATCAGAGTATTGATTTACTCTTCTCCAGGAGTTAGGCACAATGCCAGTTTTTATCTTACTCCCACAAGTAAGATGTAACCCTAGGTCGGGTCGGGAAAGTGGGATTTAAAAATAGCCTGGGCAGCCCCGTCGGCATTCCCTGGTAGTAAGCAATAAACTTACTCCTCCCCAAAGAGGGGAGACGAAGCCTGAGAGGGTGGACCTCCTAGAACTGCACAGGACAGACCCATAGATCGGCGTAAATCAAGCCCCGAAGGCCAAGGCAATACCAGTCTATGGGGTGCAGTATCCATCGGAACAGATAATACACTTTGATCTTAGCCAAAAGGCCAAGGGAGTAGCACTGAGAGTAGCAGAAAGTAATAACCGACCTCATCCTCTCCAGGTTCCATTAATTATTATGTCATTCACACGACAGTCTTTTTAACAGATACACCGAACAAAACTATTTGTCTTTAATTAGATATTAGAATATTTTCAGGGTGTTCGTTATGCCAACAATTATGTTTGGTGTCATGGAATCTTTTAATATATTATTACTAGGGGATACTCATCAGGAAAGGGTGAATAAGGCGGTTTAAATTATATTTCGTGTATCGAAATGAAAGTGTCGATAGATATATTGCCCGTAAGCATTGTTGTTTTCTATAGATCAATATAAGAGAGTGTAACTCTATTCTTTATACAAACATAACCAGGAAACGAAAGCTGTTATCTCTTTTCCTTTTCTGTTGTAAACTAAAGTGCTCGTCGTAATACATTAAATCCGAGAAAGCGTTGATGTCAGCAACATATTCGCACTTTGGGGCGTTTGTGTAAAGGTTTGGTAAACTCATTCCCAGAAGACCACGAATTCCGTAGCATACAGTTTTCAATTTCTCTTGTGTGGTGCTGATGGATGATTTTATCCAGTTAAGAACGCCGAATAAGATTGGTTCTCGACATTCTGAGATGATAGTGTTTACGTATACATCTTAGTATGCATGGATTGACCTCACTACGAGAGATTAAAGATCACGCTCGGATATTTGCACGTGTTTATTTTAGAGTATTGTATTACTCCTCTCCAGGAGTTAGGCACAAGGCCAGTTTTTATCTTACTCCCACAAGTGAGATGTGACCCAAGGTCGGGTCGGAAACGTGGGATTAAAAAATTGCCTGAGCAGCCCCCGGTAGGGGCGCCTCAGGCAGTAAGCAATAAACTTACTCCTCCTCAAAGAGGAGAGGCGAAGCCTTGGAGGGTGGAACTCCTAGAACTGCACAGGACAGACCCATAGACCGGCGTAAATCAAGCCCCCAAGGCCAAGACAACACCAGTCTGTGGGGTGCAGTATCCATCGGAACAGATACTACACTTTGATCTTAGCCAAAAGGCCAAGGCTGCTATTTTAGAGTAGCTGTAACGTATATAGATGCGCATAAACATATAAATGCCAAACATATGAACACATACAGGATGCTGAACCTATATTTTTGACGAAATCGAATATTGATGTGAATGTGCACTTAGCACTCGTGTCATAATTATAAAGAATAGACACAGCAAAATTAGCACCTGAAAAATTAGTTGTAGTAGTAAGAATAGTTGTCCCTTTTGACACATTAGGCATCCAGTTTGACCTTATATCTGATAGTTTAACAACCTTTAAATATTTATTGATATTTGTATCAGCAGCATGAGTATTAGTGTAGACTTAATGACAAACGTGGTAACATTATCGCACGTTTTTTGCAGGTCATGAGTAATCACCATGCGCAGATATCACTAAAATACTCACATAGCAATGTAGCGTTTCATTCATTACATAAACTCTGGAGCCGACGAACCAAGATCCCGTTGAAGACTGGACTCCGTCTGTATAACGCGGACTGCGTGCCCATCATGCTCTACAATAGCAACAGCTGGGCAATAACAAAAGCCATGCTGGACAAGCTAGATTTGTGCCACCGCAGACACCTCCGTTCCACCACAGGTCACTGCTGGCCGAAAAAACTTATCAGCAACAAGGCACTTTACGAGCTGTGAAACGAAAAAACCCTCTCCACAAAGGTCGCTGAACAATAATGGTCTATGTTAGGCCATGTCCTACGAATGGACCCTGATACTCCCGCACAGAGGGCACTAGACTTTGCTGTTACTGGCTCACAAGCTAACCAACCGCGACTAGGACGGCACTGCACACATCTGCTGGGCACACTACGTGCTGACCTCAAGCAGACGAGACTAGGACCACTACGTACAGCGAAACAACTTCTTTGCCTACGACAACTTGCGCATGACAAGTCCAGATGGCCTGGTGCTAGCATGGAGGACTGATTCCAGCTACGGGATGCCATTTGTCTACCGTAGCCGCAGAACACAGTTTGTAATTTTAAAAGAAATAAAATAAATTATAGTGTAGACTGTGAAATCTCTCAAATTGATTCAAAAAGTAACACTTAGCTGTTAAGGAAAATGAAATATATGTCCTCGTACTAAACTTAATAGTTTCACTCCTGGGTCAGTTGAGAAGAAACCATCCCAGACTGAGGCAAAGTTTCTGCACCATGTTGGGGAGCTGGATTTGCTAACACTGAACACCGATCCGGTATCGAACCATGCCCGTAGAAAGACCCAACTAAATAGAAATTGAACTGGTTGTATTGAGTTGCTGAGTACAATCCTCAGCAAAAGGCAAGGCGATTTAACCAAACTGAAAATTAACTGAAAGAATATCAGGCTTTGTAGAGATATATGGTAGAGTCTCCTGTGAGAAGATGTTCAGCAAGGTAGAGGAAGCTCACGTTCTTTGCAGCATGAAACGGTAATATGATGCTATTTTAGATTATGTAAACAGACTGGATATACATATATATATATATATATATATATATATATATATATACTTTTATATATACACATATATATATATATACATATATATATATATGTGTATATATATATGTGTATATATATGTATACATATGTATATATATGTATATATATACATATATATAGCTATATATATGTATATATAAATATATAAA
>OY744540.1:75456715-75499215 GCA_963556195.1 Sepiola atlantica | reverse complement strand
TATATATATATAAAGTTAATACAACAAAATATATGAGGCAACTAATATCTTTAATTAGTGAACATTCGGATAACAATGAAGCTCAATGTACTGGATAGAGCATTAATAGCAATATATCAAGTGAAAGAATAAAATAAGGTGCGAATCAAATGTAATTACAGTTCAATGTACAGGCAAAGTACTTTAATGAGTTTTCAAAGAAAATCTTCTCCCCAGAGGACCATTACCGCAATGACATTATTGCAAGTAATAAAAATTAAACTTTGAAAACATCTAACAAATATATATAAAACATCAAATATTTCGGCCCATAACATACCTTTTTGTAAACCTATACAGTTCATCCAAGTCAAAAAGTTTTAAATAGCTCCAGGAAAGATATCAAAGAGGTTGATAAAAATTAATCCAAGTTGTAAATGGTAGTCCAAAAACGAAAAAAGTTATCCAGGCGGGAAATTTGTTTACTATCGATACAGTAGATAACAGTGAAAAGTATATTCAAGGTGTATGTAAATTAATAAAACGATAGAAAAAACGATAGATTAAACAAATCATATGAAAAGTACAGAAAACTCTCTTGGTGTTGAATAATATATATATATATATATATATATATATATATATATATATATATATATATATATATATATATATATGATAGAATGAGTGGGTATAAATATTATAACTCCACATATAAAAATTAGAATGACTTCAAGGTTACAAATATAAGTACAATAATTGGCGCAACGGATAAAAGTGGTCAGACTAATAAGTTCTAAGTGACAGTATTTTCAAGGTTTAATGTTTAAAGTATACAATCATGCATTACTTAAGGATGCTATCTGATGGCAAGCGTGTAATATTTCACAATTTACGTCAATGCACCCTGTTAAAGTTTCACTGTTATAAACTTGAATTCCATTTCGTATTCGTAACTTTTCTAGGTGTGAGTCGGCTTTTTGCAAGTGCTAAATCTACGATTTTTGGGATTTTGTTAGTATCCCTGGGAATTTAAACGCCATTTTCATTCTTTGTTTAAATTGGCTAAAAGCTTCTTTAGACTATATATATATTGTGCATTTATACAACATTCTATTATTTATGCAAACAATGTTAAACAATACAGAATTAATTTTCTTCAGAGTAATTTTTTTGATTTTTACAATTTTCTAATGATTATTTTAGTTTCAAAATCAAAATAAAAGTATATATTCTATGCGTAACACGAACATATTTGAATCATCGAATATATATATATATATATATATATATACTTATATACATGTATATATATACATATATATATATACATAAACATATATATATGTTTACGTATATATATATACATATATATATATACTTATATATATATGTATATATACATATATATATATATATGCATTAAGATATATATATATATATATGTTTACGTATATATATACATATATATATATATATATATATATATATAGTGTTCACGCATCTTCCTTCATTAACTTAACACGGTTGATGTCGACTGCCTATCGCGCCAGTTTGGCATTATAGGTTCAAAACATTCACTGTTCACTCGTGTTGGGGGAGTTTCGAGCTCTGCGAAGAGGTTGAACAATTATCTCTACACTGATAATTCCGGAAAGATGAAACCTATATGTATATAAATAAACATATTTATACGTGTTATATATATATATATATATATATATATATATATATATATATATATATATACACTTAAATGTATACATCTTGGCGTCGAAGGATATATAGATATTACTATTATCTGATCCGTTATAATGTTTACGTATATTGGATCTAAATCTGTATTGGTTTATGTGTTTGTTATTTTCTTTTAAGCATAATTTTCTTGCAAGTTTTCTCGTTTGTATTCGCGTTTGGCCTTTTAATATTTTTCATTGATCCCATTTCTTATGAATCTCTCTGATTCCGTTGACGTTTTGCAGATGCTGTTGCATATTTATTCATGTTTGATGCGAACGACCTTTGTAATCCTGTTTCATATCGCTTTGTTTCTTTCAACTACACTATATTGTTGAGACGTTCAACATTCTCCCTTGGGTTCCATGCATGATGTGGCTGTTATTTGCTATTTGAAAATTGCATGCTTCCCTTGTGCAATTTATATCAAATACATTATCTAATATTTAAATGCGTTTTTTTTTAATCGAATAAGTCTCATCTTATGTTATTCTATATGTATATGTGTGTATGTTATACGAAATAAACGTTTTAAAAAGAGGATTCATGTCATTTAACACAATAAAACTTTATTCAAATACATTATCTAATATATGAATACGAAATTTTTTTAATCGAATAAGTCTCATCTTATGTTATGCTATATGTATATGTGTCTATGTGTGTGTGTTATACGAAGTAAACGTTTTAAAAAGAGGATTAATACGAAATTTTTTTTAATCGAATAAGTCTCATCTTATGTTATGCTATATGTATATGTGTGTATGTGTGTGTGTGTGTGTGTTATACGAAATAAACATTTTAAAAAGAGGATTCATGTCATTTAACACAATAAAACTTTATTCAAATACATTATCTAATATATGAATACGAAATTTTTTTAATCGAATAAGTCTCATCTTATGTTATGCTATATGTATATATATATGTCTGTGTTTGTGCGTGATAAGCAATACACGTTTAAAAAAGAGTACCCATCTAATTTAACACAAAAACACTTTGTTTCATAGATTTTAATATATATATATGTGTGTGTGTGTGTCTGTGTTTGTGTGTGATGAGCAATAAACGTTTCAAAAAGAATATCCATCTCATTTAACACAAAACAATTTATTTCATAGATATAAAGTCAAACATTCTTTTTATTTCTTTTACATGATTTAACATTCTTTTTTCATAAACTATGAAGGGATAGCCCCGATTCGACTTGCCCCGACTCTAACTATGTTTTCAGTTTATTTGTTCAGATTTTCATCAAACAATGGACACCCAATAACTTATAGATATAGGTCTGGCCTTCAGACCTCAATGTATAATGATTTATTCAAGCGGGGAATTGTGTCTAATCTTACTGTATGTCTAGTTTAATTTAGAAAATTTGGTTTTGAAGAAATATATTTATAGCGGGTCACGAACTTAACGAAACCGTACGTAATGATAAAATTGTATTTCTGGACTAAGCAAACCCCTTTGACGTTGCCAATCACCGTTTATTTCGAAATAAACTGAACACCTATGCCTTCATTGAATCGCTTATAAAGTAGATGACATTCTTTGTTGGTGATAGTGGATACAGATTCAGATTAATTGCAGTCTTTTGCCAGGAATCGGTGCATGAAGTTGTGTTTCTCAAACCTCCGTGTTTGGTCTCGTTCTGTTTCTTCTTTATATAAACGACATGCCGTAAGTTATTGGTATAAACGTGCATCTATTTGCTGATGGCGTTGAAATTAGTAACGCGTAAAAGCGAGAATTACAATCGCAAGTCTATCCTAAAAATCGTCCATTCAATATAACTTTAACCTCATACCTGCACTATAGAAGTAGATTATGTTTTGAACTACACTCTTAACGTCACCGATGAAAAAGCTCTACTTAAAGAGGTGAACTAGAAAACCAATATGTGGTATCTGTTAGATTGGACGTTCGGGACATCTTCACATATCACGTATTTCCAAGTTATAATTCAAAGCTCTTTCTGCAAATTCACTCCTGAAATATTTCTAGAACTGTGTTTCTCTAGTCAGACCAGAGTTTGACTATGATATCCAGACATTTGATCTATAACTTAATTCGTGATATGTGGCATCAAGAGAGAGTAAAACGTAAGGCTATATAAATCGGTTAGAGAATTTGCTCGAAAAAAAAACCCCAGATGCAGGCAGTTGAACGGTTCGGCTTTAAGCGCCGACGATTACGAACTGTTCTAGTATACCTCCAATCTTATAAATGACCATTAGTATCTCTCCTCATACTTACTATGCATACATTTTAGCGATGATAAGCTGAATCTTCTTTGCGTCGATTTCTATAAAACCGGAAAAGACTACTTCCTACATCAGGATCCAGGGATCTTGAACTTGAATACCCAAATATGTTTGGATATGCGCCAACAATGCAGCAATTCACGTTTAGTTATTGCTTCAGCAAATTCTCCGACCTGATGTGTTTGGTCCGATTTCACATTTAGATTCATCTAATCATGAATGGGAAATTACGTTCAAAATGTATTTTAATTTTTAATTTGCATTTCAATATATTTGTAGATGATTTCTACTCTCTGTGTAAATCGTTAACACATTTTTGTGGTATGCACACTGGAGCTCTCACAATCTGTTTAATTAGTTATGCATCATTTGAAATAGGATCATTTATTATTTTATTTGTATAACTCCTGTGTTCTTTAGTTTTTCTTGATAATTTTCAATCATTTTTCTTTTTTTTACAGAATATTTTATTTCGTCAATTGACGCAATTAATAAAACAAAATTGTAACTTTTATTCAGCATGTATATTGCTTTTTGCTAGAATAAGTGTAGTATTTATTCAGATACTACACTTAATCTGTTCTGTACTTGATTCTATAAGGACACATCCTTCTAGACTAAGATACTAGTCCACTGTAATCTTCTTATGTGTACATTTCTATCCCATTTCCATACATGGACACTGAATCATCTTTTTTTAATTGTTGCCGATGGTAGTGAATTAAAAATAACATTTATTGAATCCACAAAGATTAGGAATCCTACACATAGATTATACATATAATATATATAGTCAGTGTTTAGATAGCAGATGCCATAAATCTAAACTCAAATACTACCTAAAAAGTATAATCGAAGGTCGAAAACTTCTAAATAAAATGAGACGAATAGATTATCATGTAAAAATCTGAGTAAAATTCGTTTTCCTTCTAACGATTCTAGCGGATCAAAATTTAAGACTTGATCAAGTAGCAATCTATATATATATATATATAACGTGTGTGTAATTTGTAATTAACTAATTTGAAAGATTCATCACTAACAGTGTAAACAACTGTTTCTTTTCATTTTTAATTTCGTCTAAAATACGCAAGCACAACATATATATATATATATATATATGTGTGTGTGTGTGTGTATTATTATTTCATGTATAATCGTCAGTCTAAAATGCCTGACGGTTTTCCCCGAGGATAAAACGGGAAGCCTATGTGTAGTTTAATTGCCATGAATATATCTCCGTAATATATATATATATATATATATATATATATGTATATACATATATATATATATATATATATATATATATATATATATATATATAAAGTGGTGAACTAAAAGCGAACTTTTAGGAAAGGTAAAACCTATTGTGAAAAGTATACAGCTCAATATCCAAGATGGTGCTTATAGATATGTAGAAGGATGACCAGGAATTAGAAAAGCAAAAGTCACATCTTTTTTTCAATTCAGTTGCTCAGAGCAAGGTATATTCCGCAAAAGGCAATTTATTCAAGTTAAATGTTTCCTTAAGCCAGGCTTTTCAAAGATCAAAATCTTATCATCAGAGGAAATCGCTGGGATAGATAAGTTGGCAAAGGCCAAGATTTAAAATTTGAAAAAAGAAAATAAAGATTGTAGGGAAAAATACAAGGCAAAACTCTGCCCGAATGCAAGCAAATGTCCGACTGAGCAACTGGATTGAAAAAAGATTTGACTTTTGCTTTTCTAATTCCTGTTCATCCTTCTACATACATATATATATATATATATATATATATATATATATATATATAACTTCTTTTGTAAGATAAGGAAATAAATCCAAGCAAATTGCTCGATTAATTGAGAGACACAGAGGTAAGAGCGTAAATATTTATTTATTATTTAGTACAGAAAACCACTACACCATCAGTACCGTCGGTTTCAAGTTCGACGCTCGACTTTTTTCAGTTTTGTTGTTACTTTGGGAGAAAAAAAAAGATGAATGACCTCGCACAAGAATTACGGTTATTGGTTTTCAAGGGTTGATTAATTCATTTCTATTTCATATATTAAAGTCAGATAAAAATTATAAATATATATACGCCAATATTCTTCTACATATTGCTGTAATTTATTTTCTTGGCTTTCTTCCACTTTTTAATCTTTCCCCTCTCTTATTTTTAGATAGATATGCAAAATATATTCTTTTATTTTGTCATAAAATTAACATAGGTGTTAGAAATAGTTACTATGTGTCTAACTGATTGCAGAGACATGAAAATATGTGACCATGTTGGAAATGACAGAAATACATGTATAGAAATACAGAAATACATGTATAGAAATACAGAAATACATGTATAGAAATACAGAAATATATGTATAGAAATACAGAAATACATGTATAGAAATACAGAAATACATGTATAGAAATACAGAAACACATGTATAGAAATACAGAAATACATGTATAGAAATACAGAAACACATGTATAGAAATACAGAAATACATGTATAGAAATACAGAAATATATGTATAGAATACAGAAATACATGTATAGAAATACAGAAATACATGTATAGAAATACAGAAACACATGTATAGAAATACAGAAATACATGTATAGAAATACAGAAATATATGTATAGAATACAGAAATACATGTATAGAAATACAGAAATATATGTATAGAAATACAGAAATACATGTATAGAAATACAGAAATACATGTATAGAAATACAGAAATACATGTATAGAAATACAGAAACACATGTATAGAAATACAGAAATACATGTATAGAAATACAGAAACACATGTATAGAAATACAGAAATACATGTATAGAAATACAGAAATATATGTATAGAATACAGAAATACATGTATAGAAATACAGAAATACATGTATAGAAATACAGAAATACATGTATAGAAATACAGAAATATATGTATAGAATACAGAAATACATGTATAGAAATACAGAAATACATGTATAGAAATACAGAAATACATGTATAGAAATACAGAAATACATGTATAGAAATACAGAAATACATATATAGAAATACAGAAATACATGTATAGAAATACAGAAATACATGTATAGAAATACAGAAATACATATATAGAAATACAGAAATACATGTATAGAAATACAGAAATACATGTATAGAAATACAGAAATACATGTATAGAAATACAGAAATACATGTATAGAAATACAGAAATACATGTATAGAAATACAGAAATACATATATAGAAATACAGAAATACATATATAGAAATACAGAAATACATGTATAGAAATACAGAAATACATGTATGGAAATACAGAAATACATGTATAGAAATACAGAAATACATTTATAGAAATACAGAAATACATTTATAGAAATACAGAAATACATGTATAGAAATACAGAAATACATGTATAGAAATACAGAAATACATGTATAGAAATACAGAAATACATGTATAGAAATACAGAAATACATATATAGAAATACAGAAATACATATATAGAAATACAGAAATACATGTATGGAAATACAGAAATACATGTATAGAAATACAGAAATACATGTATAGAAATACAGAAATACATGTATAGAAATACAGAAATACATATATAGAAATACAGAAATACATATATAGAAATACAGAAATACATGTATAGAAATACAGAAATACATGTATAGAAATACAGAAATACATGTATAGAAATACAGAAATACATGTATAGAAATACAGAAATACATGTATAGAAATACAGAAATACATGTATAGAAATACAGAAATACATGTATAGAAATACAGAAATACATGTATAGAAATACAGAAATATATGTATAGAAATACAGAAATACATGTAAAGACATACAGAAATACATATATAGAAATACAGAAATATATGTATAGAAATACAGAAATACATGTATAGAAATACAGAAATACATGTATAGAAATACAGAAATACATATATAGAAATACAGAAATACATATATAGAAATACAGAAATACATGTATAGAAATACAGAAATACATGTATAGAAATACAGAAATACATGTATAGAAATACAGAAATACATGTATAGAAATACAGAATAGAAATACATATATAGGAACACAGAAATACATGTATGGAAATACAGAAATATATGTATAGAAATACAGAAATACATGTAAAGACATACAGAAATACATATATAGAAATACAGAAATATATGTATAGAAATACAGAAATACATGTATAAAAATACAGAAATACATGTATAGAAATACAGAAATACATGTATAGAAATACAGAAATACATGTATAGAAATACAGAAATACATATATAGAAATACAGAAATACATGTATAGAAATACAGAAATACATGTATAGAAATACAGAAATATATGTATAGAAATACAGAAATACATGTATAGAAATACAGAAATACATGTATAGAAATACAGAAATACATATATAGAAATACAGAAATACATGTATAGAAATACAGAAATACATGTATAGAAATACAGAAATACATGTATAGAAATACAGAATAGAAATACATATATAGGAACACAGAAATACATGTATGGAAATACAGAAATACATATATAGAAAGACAGAAATACATGTATAGAAATACAGAAATACATGTATAGAAATACAGAAATACATGTATAGAAATACAGAAATATATGTATAGAATACAGAAATCCATGTATAGAAATACAGAAATACATGTATAGAAATACAGAAATATATGTATAGAAATACAGAAATACATGTATAGAAATACAGAAATACATGTATAGACATAAAGAAATACATATATAGAAATACAGAAATATATGTATAGAATACAGAAATACATATATAGGAACACAGAAATACATGTATGGAAATACAGAAATACGTATATAGAAATACATATATAGAAATATACATGTACAGAAATACATGTATAGACATACAGAAATACATGTATAGACATACAGAAATACATGTATAGAAATACAGAAATATATGTATAGAAATACAGAAATACATGTATAGACATAACGAAATACATATATAGAAATACAGAAATACATATATAGAAATACAGAAATACATGTATGGAAATACAGAAATACATGTATAGACATACAGATATACATGTATAGAAATACAGAAATACATGTATAGACAAGGAAGAAATACATTTATAGACAAGGAAGAAATTGCTGACTTGCTCAGTTGCATACAAATTAATGCTAATTAGAACACGTCAAACATTGTTTTTCTTATCCTAGTTTAAAAACTAAGGTATATTTAAGCATATAGTATGTGTCATTAAATTATACACTGAAAATGTTGATTTACTCATATTTAGAAGAATAATAACTTAGTACTATTGTATTATGAATAGCATTGCTTCTATACTGTAATTAAGCAAACTATCTGAAATATGTAAGATTAAGCTCACTGAGAGAATATAGACTGATTCACAAATGTGACGACGTTCCTCTTACATACATATACGCTAGAAAGTTTCGTTATAATGAGATACTATTTATATTCAAACATTTTATTTGGTTTCTCATTATTTATTAAATTTAGTTTCGCCGAGAGGTGTTTCTTTCCGACTGGAAGCCATTTTGTATATATATATATTTTTATTTTTCTGTTTCTCTTTTGTTATTTTCCCAAGTTTTCCCTACGAGGTTTCATAGATTTCCTTTATCAAAACGCCGTAAGCAAAGGCAAACTTAGAACATGACTAGTGTCACTCTCTTCATAACTTAAAAAGATAGGTCGACCGGAGGAAATTCGCTTGCTTCTCAAAGTCAATTTAAACTTTGCCACTTTATTTCACCTTTCTCTATTGGTAACTGACTGTATTCTTTACTAAGCACGATATGAGAGAGGCATATATACTAGTTAAATAGATATAATGTTGATATACCGGTATACTATCGATCGATTGATAAATATGCTATGGTTAATGCTATATGTTGAAAATAGATGTTCAAATTTTGAGACAGTGTAATGATGGCTTAGATAACCTTTATGTTGCTGGAAACATCTAATGTATCGAATGGTAAAAATGTAATTATCCTTCCTAAAATCAAACCTTGTTTGGTACAAATAAACATCAGTCTATTTCTAATCTTCTCACTAGGTTGCACGTATAAATGACCAACAATAATATACCCACAGATAATATATTGGTGGTTCAGGCCCAGTGTTTTTTAATATTATCCTGGTTCCAACTTCGTAAGGTGATCACCTAAATATACAAGCAGATACCTTAACGGCGACGAAGCCAAAACAATGTATAATATTTACTGAAACCTGCTGAAAGATCAAACACAATCGGAGGGTTATTTATTTAGGTCAACGTGACACTGAGATTTATAGAGACTCTTAAGCATAGAAGGTCAAACTTCTCTAATCGCTAATAGTATGGAAATTAACTTTAAGAAAATATAAATTATATGAATTTCACAAGTGTAAATTTAGAAAGACGTCAATGCATGTATCCGTGAAATGTTCATTCTTTAAAGAAATCATCAATTAAAATATGTAAAGGAGTGAAAAGATCCCATCTAGTGTATACACATATGTTTTCAATGGTTACGAAACCCAGTACTAAATGACAAAATCTCTATTTACAAGAAAATTACATTTTTATATGTATCAATTTACCCAAGTTTGTCAAGTGAGTGTTAGCTTGAATTTACCAATCATTTGGGGTGTCTAGGTGTTTATACGTGAGCCTAATGTTTGCGAGAGCCTAATGTTTGCGTATTACATCTTTGTCAGTGCGTTGATGATCTAATAATCGCACGGAATATTACATTTAAATGACTTAGAAAGACATAGCACCCGGTTGTCTGTTGGAATAACATTTAGTAGATGTGGAAAAGCACGGATACAACCTGTAAAATGAAAAACTATATTAATTCGCTAAATTGATAATACGGTGCAGGGATTTGCGTAGTTGACGTACCGAAGTGATGTGTCTGCTTTAATTGCGGATGTAACATGTCGGAAAATGTATGGGAGGCAAGGATATGTTGATGTCCCAAAATATTATATGAACCGGTTAATTTTATATTTGATCCTAAGCGGATGACCACATGATTCGGGAATTCGACTACTCTCTTATGCGAATTGAATACAAGCTGAGATCGTTGAGTTGACTTTCAATAAGTCTTGCTTTATATGGCACTTGAAGTGTGCGCTTTGTTAGGAAGCGCATAGAAAAGCATGTCCGAGTATGTATTAATGCTAACCGGATGTTTTCTTGTTAAAGATGTCTATTCTCTTCTCATGTCATTTTATTCAGAAATGCCGAGAGAAGCCTCATATCTTCTTCAACCGGAGTCATTATAAATGTCCGGCGTCAAAATGGGGACCTCAAATAGGTACTTCAGTTTATTGTATTTAAATAATAAACGCATAGTATTATTTTCTAATGTTTTATAATAGATGATTTTGGTTGAAACGAAATTCACGATATACATAAATGTATTTATATATATATATATATATATATATATATATATATATATATATATATATATATATATATATATATATAAAATATAGTAACACGAAATCACATAATCATCGATGCAATAATTTATTTCAACCTTGTGGTATTTTCAAGCATCCGATTTAGACGATTACATTTTTGAAACTGAAAGAAAAAGTTTAAATTCACACTCGACAATTCAAATATAATTGGGGAAAAAAGGGGTGACAATCTATGTAATACATATTTAGAGAGAGGGGGAAATGTGAAGCATATCTAATCTATAAGTATAAATTGAGAGGGGGGATTGCATAATTTATTACAGACAGGGAAGGGGAGGCCATATGTATAATTAAAAATTGTAAAATTGGGCATAAATGAGGATGGAGGAGGGGGGGGGGTGATTTTTCTCAACAAAATCGGGTCGTGTGAAAAAATACCAGTATTCTTTTGTTTATGACACCTATTGTCTAGCGATTAATGTATATTGTGGGTGTGGGGGGTGACCTTAAAAAGAGAAGAAAGGAGATTTGAAAATAGATACAGACTAAATTCTGAGACGAACTCACTCACGTACACATACACAGGCATGCATAAACACGTATACGTCATATGTACATATATACCTACACACCCACACACATACAATTATACACAAACATATATATATATATATATATATATATATATATATATATATATATATATATACATATATATATATATATATATATATATATATATATATATATATATATATATATATATATATATATCAAAACCAAACCTAGCTTGAGCGACCGACACCTGCTTCAAAATCCGGTCAGCTTCACATCAAGGACAATACTAAATTATCTCGCCAGTTGGAAAAGCGAAAAAAGGCGAAAAAAAGCGAAAAAAAGCGAAAAAAAGCGAATAACCTACACATCTAAAAAGAAATAAAGAAAGAGAAAAAGAGGGAAAATATGCCGGACGGTTTTCACTGAAACGTTAGATTATCACTCACTCGCATATAAATATCCACATTTATTCTTACAAAAATACGATCTGTTTATGCGTCAAAATATATATATATATATATATATATATATATATATATATATATATATATATATATATATATATATATATAAAGAAGAAAGATTTTAAAATATTCTCAAAAACAATACACAAAAACATGAAATACCAAACACCTCTTTCATAGGTATACTTCTTCTCTTACGCACGCATTCCAATAACACATACATATGTAACACACTTAACAAACTAGGCATTCCAACAGTACAAACCACACCACAAACCATAAAACAAACATTAAACACAGTAAGAGATTTCCGAAAAAAACATCCCGTGCCGGCTTATATACCGTCCCATGTAACAACTGCCATTAACTTGGCATGGGGGAAACGCAACGTGAATTGAAAAAAACATTGAGCAAACACAAAAGGGACATAAAAACATTCACTCTCTCAGTGCACTTTTTTCCCACGTATTAGATCACGATCATGCTTTCAAGTTTGAACAGGCCATCAGACATAGTCATACCAAAGCTCGACGTAGACTACTTGAAACAGCACTCATCACAGACTCTAACACCATTAGACAACTTAATGGTTTCTACAATCTATCCCCCTTAATAGGCAAAATTATCCTGAGCGAACAAAAACTAAACCTAGATGTTGGCTAAACCTTGTTCTCAATTGCACTTATATACAACTCGCCGCATACCCACTTACGCACTAAATCTTTCTCCCATATATATTCATTCACATACTCATGAATCACCCACTACGAATCAACCACTACTTAACTACAAATAACATAATCTACACCATCCTTACACATATTTAGATATTAACCCTATTTACTCTCAATTTCCTTTAGAACCATCACCACATCCTGAACGAAGCAACATTTTACTTATCACTCCCCAGAATTAAAATCATTTTTCTTTTTTCTCTTTCTTGTCATGCTCACAGCGCTCTTCTACACATTGTGTCAAACACACTTATACTCACACATTTCTGAAATAGCCAGCAGGTCAATACTTCAACCTTCCCTCCCTCCAGCCTAAAAAAAAATTCACAGCTGACTACAACATAATCTCCCCTCTCCTCTCTCACCTATCTCACCCTTTTGACTATTTCTCTAACACTATTACCAACCCCAGCTCATTTTCAAGTTATCTTCATTTCTTGAAATCTTTTTCTAAAACTATGATACTACCTACGTTCAAAACACACAGAGTTTCCTCCTTCCCTCCTCTTTTCCCAACCTCTCAAAATCCATGCGACACCTCACCACGACAAAAACCTCAGCCCCTCCTTTCCTCTGTCCAACCGTAAGGCAAATTCACTAATACTCTCACTCCTCCCTTTTTCACTGCTGCCTCAATTGTACACATTCCACGCTTTCCATATTCATTTCATTCTTTGCTACTACTGACTGGACTCTCCTCCAGCACTCACAGTAGCCACGGCTACTAATTTTCCATAATGTAAACCCAAAATTCCGATGTACGTGCATGATATTTTTCTTCAAATTATCATCCTGAGGAAGTCTTACAATAAAGACGAAACGTTGATTAATATATTAAAACAAATCTCTTGTTTTTTCTTTTTCATTCTCATACACACATATATATATATATATAACATTATATTTTTAATAGTTTACCTACATACGGTGTCGCTTTCAGCTTTCGGCTCTACCCAGTGTAGGGAAGTAACAATCCCAGACGGTCACAGGGCGCGAACCCTGTTCATAGAGACACTGTAAGCGGTCGCCCGAATAAGGAGCGGTTGTCACGTGATAACGGAGAAATGAAGTAATATTTACGCTGAGAGCTTCGAAAGTAAACCTCTAGACATTCAGATAGGACTCAACGACATATATATCATGTTGATCTATTTTTGTATGACTCTTTTCGTCACTCTTTGAAACTGAGGATTTTCATAATTTTAGATGCATCTATACATTGTTCACTAAAGTTAACACCCTTCTTTTCTGTTGATCAACCGATCTCTGTGTCACGCTTGAATTAGAATTAACACTTTCAGATGGGTTGACGCATGTTAAAAGAGTCATTGTCTGTACCACTGTCTGTAGATCAATCTGTCTGTAAAGTTTAGGTTGAAGATACCATTTTGGCGTGTTTATCATGTAAAGGTTTAAAGCAGCATTTTTGGATACTTATCTTTGATATGCATTCACTGTGCATCGGTTTCTTAGTGAATCATCAAGATAGTGTGTGCATTGGTCACTCGCAGTGTACTGTCACCTCGAATTATCCTCTTTCTGTTAGCTATATGTTTACATATAAATTCTTTACGTTGGTATACCATGATTAAGTTTTAAATCATGTTTATATACGCCAACTCATATCTAAAAAAGGCGCTGTTCTGTAGGTCAATCTGTTTGTCACAACGTATTATGTGGAACTCCACATCTACGCCAGAAAAAAGACAACAGTTGTTCAAAGTGTCACTAGCATATCACACGCATAGAATGTATAAGACAAATAAATGAAGTTCTGACTTTCTTTGATTTTAATGCTTACGAAGGGTGGCAATATTTACATCTAATAAAATATTAAAGACAAAAGCCAATATAAGACCCCCACCTAATATCCATGCTTTATTACGTTTGATATGTATTAAGATACACTTACACTCTTTAATTATTTTGATTTAGTATGATCTCAAGCAGGTTATGGTAAAATGAAAATATTCGTTTATATTCATTTATTAAGAGACACTTACAGTCCTTACATATTTTAATTTAGTATGATCTCAAGCAGGTTATGGTAACATAAAAATATTCGCTAATATTCATTTATTAAGAGACACTTACACTCCTTACATATTTTAATTTAGTATGATCTCAAGCAGGTTATGGTAAAATAAAAATATTCGCTAATATTCATTTATTAAGAGACACTTACACTCCTTACATATTTTAATTTAGTATGATCTCAAGTAGGTTATGGTAAAATAAAAATATTCGTTTATATTCATTTATTAAGAGACACTTACACTCCTTACATATTTTAATTTAGTATGATCTCAAGCAGGTTATGGTAAAATAAAAATATTCGCTAATATTCATTTATTAAGAGACACTTACACTCGTTACATATTTTGATTTAGTATGATCTCAAGCAGGTTATGGTAAAATGAATGTATTCGGTAATATTACTTTTATTAAGAGAAACTTACATATATACTTTGTGTCCGTCAGTATCTGACAGTTCAGTTTGTAATAGGATTTCCATACCTAAACGCGGTGATAAAATGGGCGCAAGTAAAGACTACCCTGTTCTTGTTTATATTCAGTGTGTCGTTACAGCAGAGGTTTATTTAATTTAACAGACATTCCTAACTCCTTTATCTTCTCGAGGCCGATTCCTATTGCTTCATTCATTTATTCGCGCTGCTTTCCAAACGTGTCTAAATATTAAGATTAGCCAGAGCAAAACATAATCTGATTGGAAACGCGAAACATTCGAAAGATACCGCGAGACTAACGCGCTGATCCATTCGCTGATCAGCAGAATAACCTAGTTTTGTGTTGGCAGTTCAACAATGCGCTAACTCGTTTATTTTCGCAGCTTGAATGAATCAGCCGCGAAATAATAGACACACAGTTGACCATCTTCCGAAAATCAGCAAATTTGGAAAAAGCTGTTATGATTATATGGCACAAGACTTATTCTCGTAGTATATTTACGCAGTTATCTCTGCTGAGCTGTCAATATTGTATAGGGCAACTTAAACCAATCAATGAATATATATATATATATATATATATATATATATATATATATATATATATATATATATATATTAAAGAAAAAAAGATGAAGATAAAAATTGTACAAAATTACATAAAGTTACATAAATTAATACAACTTTTATTACATCGAAAGTTCAGAGCAAGGAGTTACATAAATCCTTAAACCATGGTTTTTCAAAGATAACACTCTTCTCGTCAGAGGATACAATCTGGTAATATGGTATTTATAACAATTAAAGTAATTTGTAGTAATATTTAATTGTTATAAATACCATATTACCAGATTTTATCCTCTGATGAGAAGAGTTTGATCTTTGAAAAACCATGGTTTAAGGATTAATGTAACTCCTTGCATCTGAATTTTCGATGTAATAAACATTGTAATAACATCTGTATTAATTTATGTAACTGTAAGTAATTTTGTACAATTTTTATCTTCATCTTTCTTTCTTTAAAATTGATTGCTCTACTCAACCTATTGAGCTTTATTTTATCGAGATGGATTACTCTACGATATTTCACTTATCGTTAATTCTATTATAATTAGTATATATATATATATATTTACATATATATATATACATATATATGTACATATATATATATATATATATATATATATATATATATGTATATATATTTACACACAAACATAAGCACATACATATATACCAATATGTGTGTGTTTGGAGTTTTGTGCAAAAAAAATTCAGTTTAATATCTTAGTGAACGATAAGACTTATTTGTCTACCTGATGAGAACTTAGTTTCAAATCACTATTAGTCGTAAACATCGACATGCCCGTGTAGCGGCTTTTTATACCTGGCTGTATGAGTAAGACTAATTATATAAATAGCTCTATTTACTATTGGGCACTTTTTAAAAGTCCAGTTGAAATGTTGTAGATTGTTATCTATTGGATGTCTACTTAACCTGGATTACTATATATATATATATATATATATATATATATGCAAACCTTGTTAACAATAACAGAATTTCTGTTTAATTATACCTTTTTAAATTTTTTCTATGTTTTCTGATGGTCTTTTTGTATTAAAATCAAAAAATAATAATAAATGTTCCATAGGTTTACCCACCGAACTAACACTACGAAAAAAACAGTCTATGCGCGTTTCTCCGCCGCTTTTAAAAAAGTCTCTTCTTCCTCCAGCTTTTTTGTTTATTTGCTTTTGATACCTTAGGATGATTCGATGAAGAATCGAAAACGTTCGTGAAACCCGTGAAACTCGTGAAACCCTTAAAACCCGTGAAATCCGTGAACCTTATGGAACATTTATTGTTTTTTATGTACAGAAAAGACCAGCAGAAAAATAAAAAAATAAAAAGGTATAGTCAAATAGACGAATTCGGTTATTTGTAACAATGTTTACATAAATAAGAAAATACTGCCTAAATAAACACAATATTTATATAAATATATATATATATATATATATATATATATATATATATATATATATATATATATATATATATATATATATGGGGGCTGGTGTGTTAATATATATAAATATACAATATATATCTAATAAAAGATTATAAGTTGTACTTAGCGTTGTGCTTTATTCTAGTTTCGGAATTCTCAACATGTTTTTTTTGTTAGTATCATAAAATTTCTAAACAATCATGAATTAATCCTAGCTCTAACATTTTTTTCAATCAGGCCGTTCTTATAATACGATTTTTTTGCTTTTTGCTTACTTAAGATAACATTCGTGTCATTCTTTGCAGAGAGTTTCACGAAGTTTTTGTTGGTAACAACATAATTAACATTTCTATGCACATTTATTGGAATTTGTTTCTTGTTATATATAATTTTGTTTATACTGGATTAAAAAAAATAAACATGGTTGTATCAATTAGTTTCTGTGAGAAACCCTATGATTTCGGAAAAAAAGTTATATTTTCAAATATTTTTTTATAATTATAGCTTGATTGTTATCTGATTAGAAGAGAAGATGAGCCTTGGTGTACCAATTGCAATAGTACATAAATGTTAATTTTCTTTTCCAATATATATGGGTATGTTTTGTGTAATCGATACGAATACTTATTAATGAAGTGTTTCTATTTGATCCGCTGTCATTTTTATGTTATTGCGCCGACTATGGGTGGATAATCATATACTTTGTTTCGATGAAAAGTGTTGCTTGCTTGCAATTTTAATGATATGTGTTCTCTTTTTTTGCATCTGTATGTTGTTTTTGTTATTATTTGTATTTTTGTTAAGGGTTTTGTTAGATAATTCATCTGCCTTTTAATACCAACATAGATGTGTATCAAGATCAGGACAACTTCCTTTTGTACTTTATTGGTCCCCTTATGTTTTGAGGCATGTCCGTCCGTCCGTCCGTCCGTCCGTCCGTCCGTGCGTCCGTCTGTCCATCCGTCTGCATTTTTCTCCTCAACCATCAATTGAATTTCTCTGAAATTTTGCATGAAATTGTAACTTTGGTTAGGTTAGAAAGTGACATTCTCTGATTTTGGACAAAAATCCGGTTAGCCCACCAGGGTGTCAAAAGGCCCCGAAATGGCTAAGAATGTCATTTTTTGCCCCATAACTTTTCATCCATCCATTCAATTTCTCTGATACTTGGCCAAAATGTGGAGGCAATTGTTCCTGATAGAAAATAAGTATCGCTGTCCGTGGAAAAAATATGGTTCGCACCCCCAGGGAGTCAAAAGCCCCCAAAATTGCAAAAAATGACCCTTTTCTCCCATAACGTTTGATCCATCCATTCAATTTTTCTGAGACTTGGCCAAAATGTAGCGGCTATTGTTCTGGATATGAAATGAGCATCCTTGACCTCAGAAAAAATTCTGGTAGGTGGTCAAAGTGTGGGGGTGTGGAAAATGCCCCAAATTGCCCAAATGTATTGCATTTTACACTCGCCGCATCGAGTCACATACAGAGGGGGACCACGCACGCGCGGCTTGTCTAATTATGAAATTTCTCAAGTATGTTTAAGGCGTCAGGCTTGTTGGTTGGTCTTTCTTTGCATGTGTAGCAATGAGTAAAGATAACGAGTCCATAACTATTACACACTTTTTTCTTGAAATTCTTCTACGAAATGAATTGCCATGATGACTGCTTAAATTTCAATACGAAAGATAGCATCCCTTTCATGTTACCTTAGATTTAATCTATAGACTCTGGTGGCTGCATCTCCAACGTTATTCTCATCGTCAGACCAATGTGTATAGATTTCTCTATAGCTTATGCATTTACATGTTTTCTTAATGTGTATTGGACATCGCTTTAAGGGTAAGTTTAGTTGTTTTCCTGTATAATTGTGAGATCTATGTTTAACATTCGTATAACATCGATGCTAGTAAATTGTAATACGTGTTGCGCGATTTATTATCAAGGTCATTATTTATTAAGAAGCTGATTTCTTTGATACGTATACTTAAGGGTGAAGGGCTGAAATGTTATTGGTTTAAAATGTGTTTATAGTTATGTTAAGACACTCTTCAAAGGATAGATGTTTAGATATACTATAAGCTTTTTTGTTTTTGTATGGGTTGTAGTGTTAGACGGGACAATAAAATACATTGCCTATATCTATGTTGATCTGATTATTGCTCTATATTGGAGTACTTTACATACTGGTACACTCTTCAGTTAAGTTTTTTTTGTTTTGGTATCGGTTGTAGTGTTAGACGGGACCATAAAATACATTGCCTATATCTATGTTGATCTGATTATTGCTCTATATTGGAGTACTTTACATACTGGTACACTCTTCAGTTAAGTTTTTTTTGTTTTGGTATGGGTTGTAGTGTTAGACGGGACCATAAAATACATTGCCTATATCTATGTTAATCTGATTATTGCTCTATATTGGAGTACTTTACATACTGGTACACTCTTCAGTTAAGTTTTTTTTGTTTTTGTCTGGGTTGTAGTGTTAGACGGGACCATAAAATACATTGCCTATATCTATGTTGATCTGATTATTGCTCTATATTGGAGTACTTTTCATACTGGTACACTCTTCAGTTAAGTTTTTTTTTCTTTTGGTATGGGTTGTAGTGTTAGACGGGACCATAAAATACATTGCCTATATCTATGTTGATCTGATTATTGCTCTATATTAGAGTACTTTTCATACTGGTACACTCTTCAGTTAAGTTTTTTTTTGTTTTGGTATGGGTTGTAGTGTTAGACGGGACCATAAAATACATTGCCTATATCTATGTTGATCTGATTATTGCTCTATATTGGAGTACTTTTCATACTGGTACACTCTTCAGTTAAGTTTTTTTTGTTTTTGTATGGGTTGTAGTGTTAGACGGGACCATAAAATACATTGCCTATATCTATGTTGATCTGATTATTGCTCTATATTGGAGTACTTTTCATACTGGTACACTCTTCAGTTAATTTTTATTTGTTTTGGTATCGGTTGTAGTGTTAGACGAGATCATAAAATACATTGCCTATATCTATGTTGATCTGATTATTGCTCTATATTGGAGTACTTTTCATACTGGTACACTCTTCAGTTAAGTTTTTTTTGTTTTTGTATGGGTTGTAGTGTTAGACGGGACCATCACATACATTGCCTATATCTATGTTGATCTGATTATTGCTCTATATTGGAGTACTTTTCATACTGGTACACTCTTCAGTTAAGTTTTTTTTTTGTTTTTGTATGGGTTGTAGTGTTAGACGGGACCATAAAATACATTGCCTATATCTATGTTGATCTGATTATTGCTCTATATTGGAGTGCTTTTCATACTGGTACACTCTTCAGTTAAGTTTTGTTTTGTTTTTGTATGGGTTGTAGTGTTAGACGGGACCATCAGATGCATTGCCTATATCTATGTTAATCTGATTATTGCTCTATATTGGAGTACTTTACATACTGGTACACTCTTCAGTTAATTTTTTTTTGTTTTGGTATCGGTTGTAGTGTTAGACGGGACCATAAAATACATTGCCTATATCTATGTTGATCTGATTATTGCTCTATATTGGAGTACTTTTCATACTGGTACACTCTTCAGTTAAGTTTTTTTTTGTTTTTGTATGGGTTGTAGTGTTAGACTGGACCATCAGATACATTGCCTATATCTATGTTGATCTGATTATTGCTCTATATTGGAGTACTTTACATACTGGTACACTCTTCAGTTAAGTTTTTTTTTGTTTTTGTATGGGTTGTAGTGTTAGACGGGACCATCACATACATTGCCTATATCTATGTTGATCTGATTATTGCTCTATATTGGAGTACTTTACATACTGGTACACTCTTCAGTTAATTTTCTTTTGTTTTTGTATGGGTTGTAGTGTTAGACGGGACCATAAAATACATTGCCTATATCTATGTTGATCTGATTATTGCTCTATATTGGAGTACTTTTCATACTGGTACACTCTTCAGTTAAGTTTTTTTTTGTTTTTGTATGGGTTGTAGTGTTAGACGGGACCATCACATACATTGCCTATATCTATGTTGATCTGATTATTGCTCTATATTGGAGTACTTTACATACTGGTACACTCTTCAGTTAAGTTTTTTTTGTTTTGGTATCGGTTGTAGTGTTAGACGGGACCATAAAATACATTACCTATATCTATGTTGATCTGATTATTTCTCTATATTGGAGTACTTTTCATACTGGTACACTCTTCAGTTAAGTTTTTTTTGTTTTTGTATGGGTTGTAGTGTTAGACGGGACCATCACATACATTGCCTATATCTATGTTGATCTGATTATTGCTCTATATTGGAGTACTTTTCATACGGGTACACTCTCCAGTTAAGGTTTGTTTTGTTTTTGTATGGGTTGTAGTGTTAGACGGGACCATAAAATACATTGCCTATATCTATGTTGCTCTGATTATTACTCTATATTGGAGTACTTTACATACTGGTACACTCTTCAGTTAAGTTTTTTTTGTTTTGGTATCGGTTGTAGTGTTAGACGGGACCATAAAATACATTGCCTATATCTATGTTGATCTGATTATTGCTCTATATTGGAGTACTTTTCATACTGGTACACTCTTCAGTTAAGTTTTTTTTTGTTTTTGGTATTGGTTGTAGTGTTAGACGGGACCATCACATACATTGCCTATATCTATGTTGATCTGATTATTGCTCTATATTGGAGTACTTTACATACTGGTACACTCTTCAGTTAATTTTATTTTGTTTTTGTATGGGTTGTAGTGTTAGACGGGACCATAAAATACATTGCCTATATCTATGTTGATCTGATTATTGCTCTATATTGGAGTACTTTTCATACTGGTACACTCTTCAGTTAAGTTTTTTTTGTTTTGGTATCGGTTGTAGTGTTAGACGGGACCATAAAATACATTGCCTATATCTATGTTGATCTGATTATTGCTCTATATTGGAGTACTTTTCATACTGGTACACTCTTCAGTTAAGTTTTTTTTGTTTTTGTATGGGTTGTAGTGTTAGACGGGACCATCACATACATTGCCTATATCTATGTTGATCTGATTATTGCTCTATATTGGAGTACTTTTCATACTGGTACACTCTTCAGTTAAGTTTTTTTTGTTTTGGTATCGGTTGTAGTGTTAGACGGGACCATAAAATACATTGCCTATATCTATGTTGATCTGATTATTGCTCTATATTGGAGTACTTTTCATACTGGTACACTCTTCAGTTAAGTTTTTTTTGTTTTTGTATGGGTTGTAGTGTTAGACGGGACTATCACATACATTGCCTATATCTATGTTGATCTGATTATTGCTCTATATTGGAATACTTTTCATACTGGTACACTCTTCAATTAAGTTTTTTTTTTGTTTTTGTATGGGTTGTAGTGTTAGACGGGACCATAAAATACATTGCCTATATCTATGTTGCTCTGATTATTACTCTATATTGGAGTACTTTACATACTGGTACACTCTTCAGTTAAGTTTTTTTTGTTTTGGTATCGGTTGTAGTGTTAGACGGGACCATCACATACATTGCCTATATCTATGTTGATCTGATTATTGCTCTATATTGGAGTACTTTTCATACTGGTACACTCTTCAGTTAAGTTTTTTTTTGTTTTTGTATGGGTTGTAGTGTTAGACGGGACCAATACATACATTGCCTATATCTATGTTGATCTGATTATTGCTCTATATTGGAGTACTTTTCATACTGGTACACTCTTCAGTTAAGTTTTTTTTTGTTTTTGTATGGGTTGTAGTGTTAGACGGGACCATAAAATACATTGCCTATATCTATGTTGATCTGATTATTGCTCTATATTGGAGTGCTTTTCATACTGGTACACTCTTCAGTTAAGTTTTTTTTGTTTTGGTATCGGTTGTAGTGTTAGACGGGACCATAAAATACATTGCCTATATCTATGTTGATCTGATTATTGCTCTATATTGGAGTACTTTTCATACTGGTACACTCTTCAGTTAAGTTTTTTTTTGTTTTTGTATGGGTTGTAGTGTTAGACGGGACCATCACATACATTGCCTATATCTATGTTGATCTGATTATTGCTCTATATTGGAGTACTTTACATACTGGTACACTCTTCAGTTAAGTTTTTTTTTGTTTTTGTATGGGTTGTAGTGTTAGACTGGACCATCACATACATTGCCTATATCTATGTTGATCTGATTATTGCTCTATATTGGAGTACTTTTCATACTGGTACACTCTTCAGTTAAGTTTTTTTTGTTTTTGTATGGGTTGTAGTGTTAGACGGGACTATCACATACATTGCCTATATCTATGTTGATCTGATTATTGCTCTATATTGGAATACTTTTCATACTGGTACACTCTTCAATTAAGTTTTTTTTTTGTTTTTGTATGGGTTGTAGTGTTAGACGGGACCATAAAATACATTGCCTATATCTATGTTGCTCTGATTATTACTCTATATTGGAGTACTTTACATACTGGTACACTCTTCAGTTAAGTTTTTTTTGTTTTGGTATCGGTTGTAGTGTTAGACGGGACCATCACATACATTGCCTATATCTATGTTGATCTGATTATTGCTCTATATTGGAGTACTTTTCATACTGGTACACTCTTCAGTTAAGTTTTTTTTTGTTTTTGTATGGGTTGTAGTGTTAGACGGGACCAATACATACATTGCCTATATCTATGTTGATCTGATTATTGCTCTATATTGGAGTACTTTTCATACTGGTACACTCTTCAGTTAAGTTTTTTTTTGTTTTTGTATGGGTTGTAGTGTTAGACGGGACCATAAAATACATTGCCTATATCTATGTTGATCTGATTATTGCTCTATATTGGAGTGCTTTTCATACTGGTACACTCTTCAGTTAAGTTTTGATACTAATTTTAAACTATTTAAACTTTTAATGCATGTTTGTCTTGACTTTTCTAGATGGTTTTTCAATTTTCATTTTTCTAGCGAGAATAAGTACTAAATAGTTGGTGTTAGTGTTGGTATACCGCTATTATTCCTTTTGGGTCGCAGATTCACAGCGTAAAGGTGTGGATTTTATCAGGAGGGAAAGAAAGTAATGTCGTGTTTGTTCAACACATTTATTTCATCTAAAACATTCACATTAAGGCATTTTTAATCTATACAATTATTTTCTCTCATTTTCTATGATCAACCAGCTTCGCGATGCCTTTGTGATGCCTTCTTCAAACCATTTCTCTGAGATTTTAAAGAAAAACAAATTTAGGTCATTTGCCAGGTGCCCCTCATTTTCTAAAAAAATTATTTTTTAAGTGATGCTGCACGACCGGAAATTGGTAGTCGGATGAGGCAATGTCAGGTGAATAAGGCGGATTATGAAACCTATGACCTTTTCTTGAGTGTGTTTTTTCATGTGTGATGTATCATGCTGAAGCACTACACCCCTCCTATTGAGTAATGCTGATCGTTTTTTGATAGAGAAATTCTTAGATCATCCAGTTGCGAACAATATTTTACTGCTGTGATTGTTTGATTAGGTTCTAACTCATAATCAATTAGTTCGGTCATACCCTCCATAAAGAGAGCATACACGACTTTGGGTGTAGTGCTTGGTTGGAACAGATTGTGGACGTTGATTTTGCTCTAACCATTGTCTTTTGCATTGGGTATTCTTGTAAACAACCCATTTCCCATCTCCAATCACAATTCTTTGCAAAAATGGTTCTCGATTATTCCTGGAAAGCAGAGATGTGCAAACAGACAATCTTTGATTTTGTTGAGCATCGGTCAAATCGTGGTCAACCAATAGTCCAAGTGTTTAAACTTTTTCCAAACTTGTGAAGGCATGAAATAATTGAAGTATGAGTTGTATTTAATTGTTGAGCTAATTATCTGCTGGTTAACTTGGAATTGGCCTCCACGGTGTCTATAATGGTGTATTTACCAATTGATTTTGACCTTCCCGAACGTCGCCGATCTGACACGTTAAAGTCTGTAGAAGAAAATTTTTCAAACCATCGTTGACATTTTCGATCATTCAGAACATTTATCCCATAGACAATTCCAATATTACTTGTAGCTTCTGCAGCTAAGTTTCCTTTTTTTAATTCATAGAGCATACAATGTCTCAGATGATCTTCACAAATATCCATTTTTGACGGCTGAAATAATTAAACTTAATATTTTCCAACTAATTACTGTATCTGAAAGGAAAAGAAAGATATTCAGACACCGATTCACCAACAAATCGAGAATTATGTACAACTTAAGAGGCTAGAAAGTTTTGAAGTTAAAAATACGACATTACTTTCTTTCAATCCTGATACAAATAATACAAACTTTTACACACACGACCTCAGAAGTCAGTCGATAAAATTCTGGTTATATGTTAACTTGAATAAAAATGTTTATCAATGTACATCTTATTATCATGCATTCAGATCCCTCTCTTAAAATTTAAAACCATGGTTCTACCAGTTTTCTGAAATATGTTTATTATTTAAAGTAAAGTAAAAAAATGTTTACGCATCAAGTGTTTGATGTTTGCATGTAATTCTCACATCAAATACGGAAACAGTAAACAGAAATATGTATAAGCAAATCTCATTACAATTGCAGGGTTGTTTGATGTAAGAAATCATAAAACAATTAAAATAATCATACGTCATTCAACGCTTAGAGCAGAAGTGAACAATGTTCTTCAGTGTCTCACAAGATTTGCCGTGTGTTTCACGAGGATGATAATATCTGTGAATGTATATTCATGTATTTATTTCAATTAATGTCATCTTATTTTACACCCATCTTCTATATAAAATTGAATGTCTGTATGTTTGTGTGTTTGTGTGTGTGTGCCCTATAGAAAAAAATGTTAGAGAATATAGATACAATATAAAAGTGTATTCTTATGTAAAATTCACAGCGTAAGATGATGAGAGTATTCCCGAATCTATAAACCCACCCCTTAGGGGTCCATGGGGCATATTTCATCAGGGGGGTCTTTTCAGTGATTTTTCATTATATTTTATAGTAATTTGAAAGTGCTAAGTCATATTGTAATTTAATTACGTAATACTTTGCATGGTGAGGGTTAGACACTACGCTAAGGTCTGCCACAAGCCGCCACTGCCCGCCACTCTGTACGTACACAAAAGAAAAGTATTCGGCGTTGTCCGGCAAATTATACCTCACGTACATAAAACAATTTCTGGTTTTTAATGAAAATGATGAGTCATCATTTAATAATTTGAAATAACTTTTAATTTTATTTAACTCTGAATCACTGGAAATGACGCCATTGTAAGAGGCGGGAGGAGGTGAGGGACACATAAGGGGCAAGGGTTGCTCAATCAACATTATTTTCGGTTCGTTTAATGTGATTGCAATTTTCAGTCACCCTGACATCATACTGATAGGTACGTTACGTCAGAGTGATAGCATTTGATAATATTTTAACGCCATCTAGGTGTCTCTTCCTATTGCCACTTTTGCAGTATATGATCCAGGCATGGTACTTGTGCAGTATATTACCAGTGGCATGGTACTTGTGCAGTATATGCCCAAGGGGCATAGTTCTTGTGCAGTATGTGACCCGGCGCATGGCACTTGTGCAATATATGACCCGGGGCATGGTACTTGTGTCGTATATGACTCGGCCATGGTACTTGTGCAGTATATGGCCCGGGCATGACACTTGTGCAGTATATGAACCGGGCCATTGTACTTGTGCAGTATATGACACGGGGCATGATACTTATGCACTAAATGACCCGGGGCATGGTACTTGTGCAGTATATTAACCGGGACATTGCAGTATATGACCCAACATGATACTTGTGCAGTATATGCCCCGGGCATTGTATTTGTGCCATATATGACCCGGGGACTGGTACTTGTGCATTATATGATCCAGGCATGGTACTTGTGCAGTATATGCCCCAGGCATGGTTCTTGTGGATTACATGACCCGGGGCATGACACTTGTGCAGTATATGGACCAGGCATGGTACTTGTGCAGTATATGACCCGGGCATGGTACTTGTGCAGTATATGATCCGGGGCATGGCACGTGTGCAGTATATCGCGCAGGCATGGTACTTGTATTTTTTTAAGTCCCGGAGCAATAAATGTAACATTACACTTAAAGCAGATGACTCCGGGGGATGAATTACATTATTATTAGTTTTTAACACATTCAAACAAGAGAAGAATCATATGGGGAAAAAAGGAAATAGATGATTAAAGGAGGGAGGAAACTAATGGGGGCCAGGGAAAGAGAGGCGGCTAGAGAAAGGAAGAGCGTTGAAGTGTTTATATAAAGATGTTACACACACTCTTTAATTACTACTACTTTGTTTTTTATCGCACCGAGCAACGCCGGGTAGCCCTGCTGGTTTTATATAAAATAATGTGTTGGTTCAAAGATACTCACTGAATACATACAATATCAATAATTAAGACAAGTAAATTTGATACACGGACAGTGTTAACATAGTACATATAATTATTTATTCGGTCCGGGGTAACGCCGGGTGTCACTGTGTGTTACTAATGAATGTCGTTATTTCTGCCATCGGTTCGCTTCTCCTTTTTATTTTTGCTTTCATCCAGGAGACATTACAGAATTTTAAGCATGCGTCATATGTATGTGCACAATGAGAGAGGGGTGTGCACATTTGAAAAGGGGTCTCTATATCTTCATAGATTCAATCGAGTGAATTAAGCCTCCTTTTTACCAAACACAAACAGAGCAATAAATAACATGCGCACACGTCACTATGAAAATTAATGGGGCGTGCAAACTCATCTGCGGTCTATTCATCTCTGGCCTTTCGCCACCGTACGTAATTGGCTTGTTGCTGTCGACTCCACGACGTGTTAAGGCCACTGAGCACTGGGGGATATTGATTACCAGTAATCGCTTTGGTCACATCGCGGACAAAAGACGGCGGTAGGCGAGTACAGTTTAATCAAATCGTACAAGATTGACATAAAACATTGGATCTGAGATCGCTATTCTTTTCTATTGCCGTTTTGTTTGTTACTTTTCCTTTGACAACCGAGTCTTCGTAATTCGGTTATTGTCTCAATGTGTCTTTGACGCATTATTTCCCTTCACTTGTACGTATTCAACAAACTTTTTGTTGTATTGAAAACTCTTTACGTCAATTATAGACTGCCTTTTGTGGAGCATAACTTTATATAAGAGTTGGAACTAGGGAGCGTTGTGCGTGCTATGTGCCATACGATTAAAAGAGAGAACATCGCATTGTGAATATAATATATTGGGAGTGTATGATACTAATAAGATATTCTATTCCTATCATGATAAATATCATTAATAATTTATTTGATTTTTGTGTTATTATCATTCTATCGTAATAGGTGTCTTGGTTTCGGCTGATCATATTTATTTACCTCTATCTAGACTGTTGTAGTAACTGAAATAATTTGCATACAATTAGATCAATTATAAAGTGCTACATGAAAAAAATTATGACCGGATTATGAACGTTCTTGGACTTTTGGCTAAGATCAAAGTGTAGTATCTTTTCAGATGGATACTGCACCCCATACTGGTGTTGTCTTGGCCTTCGGGTCTTGATTTACGCCGGTCAATGGGTCTGTCCTGTGCAGTTCTGGGAGGTTCACCTTCCCAGGCTTTGCCTCCCCTCTTTTGGGAGGAGTAAGTTTATTTCGTACTGCCTGAGGCGTCCCTACCAGGGAATGCCGACGGGGCTGCCCAGACAATTTTTAAACCCCACTTTCCCGACCCGACATTGGGTCACATCTTACTTGTGGGAGTAAGATAAAAACTGGCCTTGTGCCTAACTCCTGGAGAGGAGTAAATCAAGACTGGTATCGTCTTGGCTTTCGGGGTTTGATTTACGCCGGTCTATGGGTTTGTCCTGTGCAGTTCTAGGAGGTCCACCCTCACAGGCTTTCCCTCTCCTCTTTGGGGAGGAGTAAGTTTATTGCTTACTGCCTGAGGCGCCCCTACCGGGGAATGCAGACGGGGCTGCCCAGGAAATTTTTAATGGCCAGAGTGCTCACCTCTCGAGCGCTGGCTTATCTAATCCCACTTTCCCGACCTTGTGTCACATCTTACCTTGTGGGAGGTAGATAAATATATATTACATTATGAGCGAAGAGGCAGTCTATTTATTGCGGCTTGCAGTTGTGAATACCGAATAGCTGCACACTGACTCAGTGTCGAATGTTTTTCTGGAGTATCGTATATTTCTTAAAAATATACGATACATTCACAAAGGATTATACTGTTTTAGTCATCGATTTCTACTTGTCAGATCTTTAACGTACTTACAAAACGTGTATTTCTTCTAGTACGCGTCTAATAATATGCGTTATACTTTTGAACACACGATTTCGAATTAATAACTCTGAAGTTTATTGCCCAAAGAAAGTCTGTACGAATGACTACGTTGGTGTAAATAGCAGGAAGTTAATACAGACTGAGTGACAGTCGGAAGGGGGAAAAAGCAATATATACACCATTGAATTCGGCCAACGGCATTTTTCGCAATTACTCGAAATACAGCGACCAATTCATTTATAAACATCAGCCATCACAGAGTGACCAAAAAAGAGACAAACTAGCCCTTGGCTCGAAAACCAAATTAATACATTAAGATATGATTAAGTGACGCTTCAAGTTGCTTGTAACTCCCGATGCTAGACAGATAATTAAGCACCAGTCAGCCGATAGTATTACCTATTCCATTCTTTTACTATCGAGGCAGACATTTTTTTAAAGACTCTGATAGCGAAAATATCTTATTAATTAGAATTAGCAATTCCGATGTATTCTCTGTGGAGCGTCTCGAAGACTAGCGCTGAAAGCAACACGTTCAAGTCCACTCATCTGACCGATATGAACATTTATTTTCGTCTTTTCACGGTGACTTTTGTTTTTAATTCGAGGGTCTTATCCTATTGGGAAATCTCGTATATTATTCACCAACTGTCCATTATCTAAAGTATAAAATTCACAATGACTTCCATAGTATTATATGATGTGGAAGAAGAATAGCTAACACATGATAAGAAAGGATATACTACTGTAAACGTAAACGAAATCGTTAGATTCACAGTGAACACTTTTATAAGTTTAACTATATGTATATAACTAGTTCATATGTATATACACTCACTTATTGCTATATAGTAAGTAAGAACGACATAAATAGAGATATATGTGTATGACTATTTCAGATTCGAGTATTTTGTGTATAGTAAGTGTTGTGAAGTTGTCCAACAGTAAAAAGAAGAAGTCAAGTCGAGGTTGGGTTAAGATAACAAGTGTATTAACATAGAAGGTACAAAGGTAAGGAAACTGACTGCCACTCGGCTAGACAGTTACAATTCTGTCCTTTTTCTCCCTGGTGATTGTCTACTCGCACTATTTATAGTGAGAACCGGTGTAGTTTCTTTTCTGTTAGAACGGCCGGAGTAACAGTAAGTAAAGATGAACGCTCTATATTAGTGATTAATAGATTTCTTAACAAATGAGCGCATGTACTACTCAATTAAGCAAATGTTGCTCCCCATTATTATAAAGAAATGTTATTTATAATCTATCTCATTAACTTTCATATTTAACTCTTATAAATATTTTATATTTATTAGTCAAATTAAGAGAAAAGTTGCGGAGGTTTTACTCACTAACTCGGAGGTACTATTTATCTTACCATCAAAACCGGGAAAATTACTCACTTCCGATATGTACTGGTTTCAATTCATTTGATTAACTAAAACAAGTAAACACTTTCGTTGAGAAACAAGCGGAAAACTATGAATGCCGTTTGTTCAGCCTTACCATTAAAAATGTGTATTATGAGCTTGTTTTTACATGCTTCTCTTTTAAATAAAAAGCGAAACAAATGTGTTAATGCTTTAAGAATACACAAATATTTAAAGACAATAACACAAATTTAAAAATACTCTGTTAACATTCCATGCACAACATCTTTAAAGAATCGTGATTCTTTTACGACATACATATACATGTGCCCTGAATTATCATACTCATATATAAAAAGCATAAAAACAGTATTATTTTATCCTTTGAAATATGACAAACATTGTATTTCTTTCGACAATGACGCGTTCTGAAATATGTTTAAATACTATGTTATTATTATTTGGTAAAAAAATACAAAAACATCTTTTTTTTTTCTTTTGGAGAATAACTTGTTTGAACAGTCATACTTTAATATATTTATCTTTTTAATTGTGAAGTAGTCCAACAGTAAAAAGAAGTCAAGTCGAGGTTGGGTTAAGATAACAAGTGTATTAACATAAAAGGTACATAGGTAAGGAAATTGACTGCCACTCGGCTAGACAGTTACAATACTGTCTTTTTTCTCTCTGGTGATTGTCTACTCGCACTATTTATAGTGAGAACCGGTGTAGTTTCTCTTCTGTTAGAACGGACGGTGTAACACTTTTTTAATTATATATATATATTACACTTTATCAAGAGAAAACCTTTTAATAATTAAAGATGTGTGTACACAATACAATATCATTTTCGATCAGTAAGTTTTCATTATTCTTATTTATTATTTGTTTAAAATGTGTTTTTCATTTTGAATAAAAAATGTTTTGGGTCCATGTCTTTCTTTATTTTGCAAACGACGAGTTATCATGATATCAAAAGGGTGTTCACTTTTATATACCAATGTAGCTTAAATGATCGACCGGTTCTTGAGTAAAGAGCGGAAGACAACACGTTCTTTATTTTAGAAAAACAACTAGTAAAATGCCCATTTACAAACATTTGATATTACATGATTATATACAAACATATGTTTTTGAAAACGAATAGAAACAATAGCTTGTGCTAACGATGCTAGTAGTGTTAGACGAGACGTAAGTTGACTGCTACTTTTTATCAAGTTGAAAACGTCATTAATGTTTATTTCTTGTGTGTTATAAAAGAAAACTACATTCAGGAAAATGAGCAACCTCCAGAAAAGAAATAAGTAACCTCCAGCAAAGAAATAAGTAACCTCCAGAAAAGAAATAAGCAACCTCCAGAAAAGAAATAAGCAACCTCCAGAAAAGAAATAAGTAACCTCCAGAAAAGAAATAAGCAACCTCCGGAAAAGAAATAAGTAACCTCCAGAAAAGAAATAAGCAACCTCCAGAAAAGAAATAAGCAACCTCCAGCAAAGAAATAAGTAACCTCCAGAAAAGAAATAAGTAACCTCACATATCCCTTTTTTATAACGACCCTTTATTGTTCAGTTTTCTTTTACACACTTTAAATAAACTAGATTGTTTTTATTTATTTTAAAATATCATTTTTGGATTATTTTTAAGCATTTAAATAAATAATTAAACTTTTTTCTTTTTAAATTTATTAACCTAAAACCGTGCACCTGTTTTCCAAGTAATAATGCAACTACTCAAATAGACATACAAGTCTTATAAATTATTACTGGATTATTGTTTCTGCCTCGTTGTAATTCAACTGGGATCATTTTATCTGATATATGTAGTTTATTACTTTACATACAGTGTTTTGCTTCGGCTACCGGGTAAGTCTTATTCAATTCTATGGTGATATGCTTGTATTTATTAGTGGAATTTCCGCAAACATCTATGGTTGCTTTTCTCATCCACATGTAAAATGTATTCCTCATACTAATGACGATTATAATATAATAAGGGCCTGATACGACTGATTATATTTTTTTTAAATATATTTTCGCTTCCGTCAAAAAGGTTTTCCGGTTTTACTAAATATTCTCCATACAAATACACTCAATGAGATTTTCATTTTAATAAACAAAAAACGTTTTAAGAGTATTATATTAAAAATAAAAGAAATGAACATAGTGAAAAGAAGAAAGTTAAAAATTGTCGAGAAATAAATTATAGACATGACTTCATAACCAGTTCTGCCAGAATTATTTTCAAATGGATAGCATACAATTGAGTCAACACAGACACAATATAATCATCAATTATAGTTTTGTGTTTCATCTATATGAGATAAAACTATCCCATTCCCAAAAGGAACACTTACCTTAACCCATAACCCCATACCCTAAACCTTTACCCTAACAATAACGATAACTACAACCATAACCATAAAACCCCGAACCTGAACGTATATTAACCTATTAACACACTTAGTCAAATACAAGAAACAAAAGTTTAACGTGTCCAAGAGTTTCTTAGCGTGAAATAACAACAAGAATACACAAGTTTATTTCGGCTGGCGTTGCATTAGTTTACGCGTATATAAATGATATAGAAATAGTTATGTATGCGTATATTCGCGTGTCTGTTTTGACACGTGAATATACACGTGATGGATGTATGTATGTTTATTTCGACTAGCTACACGTGCGTTTACGTCTACGTAAATAGCTTGCTCCTTTTTAGTGATAGTATGTGCCTCAATGAACTTGAGTTGAAGTGAATACGGTGAGTGGCATGTTTGTGCTTCGCTGAGCACATAGTAGTTTGATAGTATAAAAAAGGCGTTCGGGGCCTAAAGAGAACCAAGCTGCATTGTAACCATTTCATCCCCTTGATAATTTAATGGAAGCTGATTTTGTTCAAAAACTTATCAGTACTGAATACAATTGGTTTTGCCTCATTCATTGTATTCGCAAGTAAACAAAGTTAATATGCAGTGAAATTGTTTTTGAGTAGAACTAGAAAACATGATTATACAGCGCGCAACCATTTGCAATAAAGACCGCTTACAGCATTAGAGTAAAACAGCCATTAAAATATATTATAAATTTAAATCATCGTTTCACAACTTAATAAGATAATACATTATTTGAAAAAAATGAGTAACTTAATTAGTCATATTGTATTTATTTTCTTACGCAGTATTATAATGGAATGGTTCTACTGCAATTGTAAAACGGTCTACATTTAATTAAGTTATATAAAACCGTTTTTTGATCGCTATTCTGGCTATTACAACATATACCTCCTTGTTTCAGACTTAGTATTTGGCTAGTATGTATTTTTAAATTTCTGGTGCGTCATCAGAATGACAGACTTATTATTAGCTGAGCTCTATCTCGTCTGATTAAAACATAAAAATCCAATAGGAAAAAAGATAACACGGAACACACAGTATTAAGGTTGATAAAATTCGTAAAAATTGAATTAATAATAATGCAAACAAAAATATAAAGTTCGAGAAAATCAGGAAGGAAAACCTTACGTTTATATACATTTTGATTAAATTGTTAATCATGATATTTTTTGTCAGGTAATTAACTGTTAAGGATCGTATTCGATGCATGGATTCTTTTTTTGAACACTATTCGACTATTATTGATTAACTAAGAAGCGTATAATGTGACAGGCTGCTGAGATTAACTGAATTCGAGATGTGTCTTTAAACTATTTTTGTTTTTACTTTGCATTCTGACATATCTAGATTTAAAACGTACAGAAATGCAAACTCATCGTAAGATCTCTCAACGCAAACCCAAATGTCTCGCTTATCTAAAAGTTGCATTTCACTAATAAATGCAAAAGAAAAAGTAAAAATACTGAAAATTATTTTAAAAGATCTTAATGAAAATAATTAAAACAACATCAATGTCACTAAGTTAAGGAAAGTGGACTGACGTTTTCCAGATTTAAGAGAAGCGTAATCTTCCGGGAAGCTTACGAGTTACGACAAATATAAACCAGTGAAATTAGACACATATTTATAGAATGAACACACAAATAGATACTTTGTAAAGGTTATTTTGAATGCATCGGGTTTTATCATGCGCTGTATATGTAAAAATGAAAACATTCTGCGTGTTATTTAGTGAACAGTTAAATAAAATAAAATACTTAAACTATTTATTTGCAGTAAAATGTCATTCTTATCGTATCTAACTTTAAAGGGTTTTATATGCTTTAATACATTGAGTAAATCATTTACTAGTTTAAGTATGTGAAATAATAATTGTTGTCATATACTATTATGCGGCTACAATGTAATACAACCACATTATAATACAAATATGTATGAGAGAAGTTCTATTTTAAATAAAAAGGAAAAACAGTGAATAGATTCGGCAATAGTTGAAAGGGATATAGATCGGGCAGTATTTACTTCTTTACCAAGAACATCAGTGTTACCAGTTTTAACGACTCACACTTCCTTCCCAACATTATGAGCTACTTTGAGAAGTGAAGTCCAACTCACAGGGTGGTCCTGTTTTTCTGATAATAGAATTACGCCAGATAATCATAAACCTATTAGTTCCTATTTAATCTTTAATTCATAACCGTTTGCCAATACGATATAAGGGAGGTGAGGGTGGTTAAGTGGATATCAGCACGGACTGAAGACGTGGGAGTTCCAAGTTCGAATCTAGTCGGTTCCACAGTACCACTTTCACTTAGGGATGTTGGCAACCTTCTGGTGGTCCTTCCCGTAAGTACCCGATGTCTTTCTAGAAAAATATCGGGGAAACTAATGCCAACACCAGAATCATCTGATTCACACGAAAAGAAGAAGAAAAAGAAGAATACAATATAATATTTGAGTTTAATTACTTTTAACTAGTTAGTGGATAGTATAGAATAGTTAAAGCATTACTTATACTAAATATAAACATGTTATGAGCACTACTTGATAGAATAATATATGAAACTTATGGGGTTCTTCCAGTCTAGAATTTTACACATTACTGAAAATCATGCATCCGTGTTACTAATATACATGGGAGACTAAAGACACACTCCAATCTTTATAACAACAATCGATATATCTGGGCAAAAGAAATACACTTAATTATTATCCCGATTGTAAAAAGATCATATGCGCTAATTGTTACGCTGTCAAAACTCTGGAAGTAATAAATCTGATAAAAAAAACTGTCAAGAAGAATCAAAAATTAACATCGGACATGCGAAAACCACTTGTTATTAAAATCTTTTAAAGTTGATGTGATGCCTATATTTATAAGATACAATAACTTTGGGGGCATTGCTCCGTGCAGGAGATCACAGAGGTACACGTTCATTCCTTAAACACGCCGATTATTCGACTTTGTGCCTACATATATTTGTTGATCTTTCTCATTGTTAAAGGGTCCAAAAATATTTTTTGAATTTAAAAGACGGATGTTTGTAATTTAACTTTGACAACATTTTTCCTGTATTCAGAGAAAGTATTTGACTGATTCATGATGTTTAACTTTTATTTGATTTGCATAATATTATGAATTTTAATACCCATTAATCCAATAGTCTTAATATAAAAATCGATAAAAGATATTACTTTAATGACAAGTCTATTATAAAATAATCATTTAAATGTAAAAAGAAATAATGTAAGCTTTTAACTTTCGATATTTAGTCTGTATAGATAATGTGCCCATGACAAAAAATATAATCAAGAGAGGCGCAAGAGCGCTCTATCCCTTAGACTTCAAAAACGGCCTATGCTAGAAATAAACAGAATTAGTTAAATCTTGGCACAATTTTTTTTGATAGCTTCTATAAGAATGTAGAATTTCAGCATCATTAGTCACGGCAACCCAGAGATCCAGAAAGGTCAGGCATGATTTTGTGTTATCCGTGTGTACGTACGTACGTATGTGCCATCCTGTATCTCATCAACTATTTGATGGATTCAGCTAATTTTTTGGCAGAGATAGAGGTTCTAGTGTCTAGTTGATGGCATTTTAATTTCAGTTTACCATACACCTTATTTTTCTAGAAAATTAAAAAAAAACCTTTAAAATGACCATTGTAATGATGCATAGCCTTTACAAAAGTAGTGACATTCCATGATAAATGCCAGTATACTGAAATCATATGCCCTTAATAGTGTTAAGATGAAAATTCATATACACTAAATGTGCAAAGGCAAGGAAATTTCCAAATGTGTACACTTTTATAGTCATTAAGGGTATGCGAGAACAACAGGGCTATGTATTTTACTGGTAGGAATTTTTCTTCAGCGCACCTCACATACTTCATCCACTCATGCATAGAGATTTATACTGTAGTGATGTGATAATGAAATGGTTTGGTTGATATGTAGTCATACCCTTAATTCATGACAATAAAAGTGTAAACATTTGGGAATTTCCTTGCTTGTGTACATTTAGTGTATATGAATTCTCATCTAAACCCTATTAAGGGCATATGATTTCAGTATACTGGCATTTTTCATGGAATACATATATATTCACGATATATCTATTATTGCCTATTTGTGTTGCAATACTATTATCTACCGTGGTTTTATTGATTTAATAGTTTAGTGTTGATTGCACTTGATCTCATTGTAAATTCATGGTTATTGAATCAAAATCATGTCACCCAGATTCCAGGGAACACAACCGGCTATTATCAATAAGTAATGTCTCATGATTCTCTGTGTGAGAACTACTAGTGAGAACATAATAATAATACAAATAATAATAATAATAATAACAGTAATAATAATAATAATATTAATAATAATAATAATAATAATAATAATAATAATATAAATAATAATAATACAATAATAATATAAATAATAATAATAATATATATTTGTGTAGAAAATAAAGTGGTAAAAGCGGGCATGCTATTAGAATACACTCTTATACACTCATATGATAGGCTTTTAATATAGTGTCTTTACTAATATAATACTTCATCAGAAAATAAACAATTCATTTTATTTGAATCTGAATAATTACGATAGAAATTGGGGTCACCACTTATAAAGTTCAATAGCCACTCAAGGATAAGGGTTAATGGGACGGGATTCATTGCCAGCCGAAAAATGAGGAACATCATGGAAGTCGTACTAACACAGAATATTAATTTTCTCTTAAAATATTACATTAAAATCACATACCTTAAGTATGTTGATGTGAGTGTTTGTGACTGTGAAAAAAAGATTGGTATTTTTACATTAGGACCCGCGCTAACCATTTACTATAACACTAACCTTAACACTAACACTAACACTAACTATAACGTTAACTCTAACCTTAACCATAACCTCCACTTTGACTCTGACCTTAACAGTAACCCTAACCATAACAACGGGGTTACATTTAGCCCTTGTCTTAATGTAAAAAAAGCACCAAAATATTATATCACTAAATCATTTTATGATAAATATGTACGTTTTATAACTCATTGATTGGCTCATATGAACAGGGTTTCGATTTCAGAGAACTTTCTCTGTAAACCATATGCCGAGTGGGATGAAACAAATTGAAGAATATTATACGCTCACCTCTTCATGAATAGTTAGGACAGAAATATTTATTATAACAATTTTAATCTTAAAATTAAATAATACTTATCTGCAAAGTTATTTTTGTTTCATTCATGAAGATTTCAATGTTGGATGATGACGTCCATTTTTTTTTAGTTTTGTGGTTGAATACGTGTTATTAGTTGTTGATCTTATGGTAAAGGTCGGCGGGTATGCTATCAACTAGTTTAAGGTTACAATTCATTTGATTGATATGTTGATATCATGATTTTAATATGTAGACGTTTTTTTTTAATAGTTATGCTTAAGTGAAAATCAGGGTTTGAGGTCAAAGGTTATATTGACGCAAAAGGTTATAAGAATAACATACAAATAGTGAATTATAGTCGGAATATATCGTTAGCAAAACTGAAGCTATGTTCTATACATGCTGATGTATGTTTTTCTTGTAAGTGTTCATACTATGTAATAACTAATTTTATTTTTTAAATATATGTCATCCTTATGCTGTTTATTTACATATATACATGTTTATAAATAAAGAAAAATAGGTATATAGATAGAGTGATAGATAAATAGATACATATATAGCTAGACAGATAGATAGACAAACCGATGCAGTTATATGTATATATTCGTGCATATGTGTAGTATATATATATATATATATATATATATATAATAAAATTGATATGTAAGCCATTAACAATGCGAGATTAATTTATATATATATATATATATATATATATATATATATATATATATATATATATATATATATATATATAAATTAATCTCGCATAGTTAATGGCTTACATATACATTTTATTAATATATCCAACAATGTTTTAAATGGACAACCAACCAATATTACTTAACCTACAGAAGCGAGCCAGGCTCTTCGTTCGACACCGGAATTTGAATCATGGCCGCCTACACCATCAGTGCGGAGAGACGTTTTATCAAGTAAGAAAGAAATAAGTTTGGTTATTCTTTTTTTTGATGAAAAAAAATTACTCAATAACTGGTCACCTCTGAAGATAGAATTTATTCCGAAATATAAGATTAATGTAAAATAAATATATATATAAATTAATCTCGCATTGTTAATGGCTTACATATCAATTTTATTATGTATATATATATATATATATATATATATATATATATATATGTATGTATATGTATATATGTATATGTATATATATATGTATATATATATGTATATATATATGTATATATATGTATATATATGTATATATATATATACATATATATATGTGTGTATATATATATGTATATATATATAATTTTTGGCTTTTTGACTGGCAACTTATCCATCTATTTAGTTCCTCCGATTTTAATCCTTGAAAAGCCATGGCTCAAGGATAGAATAAAACCATGTTTTGACCGAGTACACTATTCGTTGAACAATGGAAGTTGAAATAGATTTTTTATTCGTATATGTGTATTCCTCTTCTTTCATTTATCTTCATATATATATATATATATATATATATATATATATATATATATATACACTTACATTACTATTGTTTGTATGTCGTATATTTCATCCGTTCTAATTATTCATTCTTGTAAGGTTGTTTTATTTCTTCTGTTAAACCGCGTGCGTTTCCATCGTCCACACCCATTTTTTCGACTTGTTCCATCAATCTCAAACATAAAACATGTTTAGCTTACTGTTAATCAATGTCTGTCTGGTTGCAAACCGTTCTCCCTTTCTCGCCATTCCCAATTATCCATCAACTGATACATTCCTTTCTTTATATTCTTTCATTTTATCACTACAATGATCGCCATCATTTTTAGATGCGTCTAGCAATCTTCATTGTTTCACGTTCCGCATGTCACGCTTCAGTTGTTATCAGTATGATTACTGTGTAATAATTTAGAACAAAATAGTTGTTTCGTGTGGCTGTCAGGGTTGATTTTTAAATAACATTTTCTGATATATGTCACGCTTAGATTCGTAATTCTATTTTCTTTAGTGTGTCACGCTTAACTGTGAAATAACGTGTTGTTTTCTGTCAGGTTTAGTGTTATACGCACATCTTTTTCTTTTTAGATGATATCAACTGTGTGACTGTTTGTTGGGTACTCTCGGAGGAGAAGCGTTACACACATACATCCATCCATCCATACATACATACACACATACATACATACATACATACATACATACATACATACATGCATACATGCATACACACATACACACATACATACATACATACATACATACATACGTACAGACAGACAGGTGGGATTTATATAATAGATAACACGCTTAACTGTGAAATAACGTGTTGTTTTCTGTCACGTTTAGTGTTATACGCACATATTTTTCTTTCTTTCATACTTAAGTCTTAAATGAGATTTCTAGATGATGTAAACTGTGTGACTGTTTGTTGGGTACTCTCGGAGGAGAAGCGTTTCATACAGGAATACATACATACATACATACATACATACAGACATGTGGGATTTATATAATAGATGACACGCTTAACTGTGAAATAAAGTATTGTTTTCTCTCACGTTTAGTGTTATAATCACATCTTTTTCTTTTTAGATGATGTTAACTGTGTTACTGTTTGTTGGGTACTCTCGGAGGAGAAGCGTTACACACATACATACATACATACATACATACATAAATACATACATTCATACATGCATACATACATACATACATATATGCATACATGCATACATGCATACATACATGCACACATAATACATACATACAGACAGGTGGGATTTATATAATAGATGACACGCTTAAATGTGAAATAACGTATTGTTTTCTGTCACGTTAAGTGTTATACGCACATCTTTTTCTATTTCCCTACTTAAGTCTTAAATGAGATTTTTAGATGAGCCTATTTATTGTTAGGAAAGTCTCTCTTGTTCTGTTACATGATTCTTATTGCTCTAATATCAGTTTAGATGTGCACAGAGCCACTTCTCATGTCTCTCTATCTCTCTCTCTCTCTACCCCCTCTCTCTTTCTCTCTCTTACGTCTCAGTCTGAAATATCATTTCCATCGTTAACTTCGCAGATTAAATGGATGTATCTTAGCTTCTTCTTATTATTGACATTGTCTTTTTTTATGTTTCTAACTTTTGTTTTTACTCGGTATCTGTTCAACCAGACTCGCGTCTTTTCGCAGTATTTTTCCAAATCAGTCATGTCTACGCAATTCATCTGTAATTAACCTTTAGTGCCATGCACGTCTCGTAATATCGAACCAACTCTCCGGCCTCCGACGCCACCAGTCTTCAGCTTGTTCAAAACTTATTTGCTATCACAATTTCTACAGTCTTCATTCTCTATCTATCACGCTTTCTTCTTCTCTCTGTTCAGAACACTCACTCACCACCTATTTGTCTTCTCATATTTGGCTATACGAGTGTTCTAATGGGCGTGTGTGTAATGTTGTATACTTATATGTGCATATGTTCGTCAATGCGTATAAGTGCATACATATATATATATATATATATATATATATATATATGTATA
>OY744540.1:75431715-75449215 GCA_963556195.1 Sepiola atlantica | reverse complement strand
ATAGAAGAAAAAAGATTGATAAATATGCGACGATTGTCCAAATTTATTTTCCATATGTATCAATCTTTTTTCTTCTATCTCTACTATTGCTCTATCTCGTATATTGAGCTTATCCTTTTCACAATAGGTTCCATCTACTAAAAGTTTTCACTTTGGTTTATTTTGATCCTATATATATATATATATATATATATATATATATATATATATATATATATATATATATAGTGGTTAGTGTGAAATAAATTCCAGAACGAAATCAGGCTATGAGAGCTCAATGTTATAAACAAAGCAAGAATAAAATAAAGTAACACGGAATCACATAATAAGCGGTGCAATAATTTATTTCGACGCTATGGTCTTTTCAATCATCCAAGCTATGGGATTTCATTTTTCAAAATGAAAAAAGAGAAACCCACCCTCACCGTTTCAATACACAGACAACATATTTAACACACATCTTGAGAGAGGGGGAAATGAACAATTGAAGACGTATATATATATATATATATATATATATATATATATATATATATATATATATATATATATATATCTTTATTTGTTACGTATCAGTTCTGATTCTATTGTTTTCGTTTGTGTCTGGAATGCATTTATAGATGTAAAGGTAGTTAAACCCCGCGATCAGTTGAAATAATATCATAAAATCCCCAGTAAAAGTAAAGTTCTCATGCTGTACTTGATGTACTTGGCTTTGTCCTTCGGTCTGTCTGACAAGCATTAATTTCAAATATCAGTTGACTTTTTCCTTGAAGCGAAAGTTGATAAAATAGGTAGCGTTATAGAGGATGTACCGCGTTTTTGTGACTACGCGTCGTCGAAGTCCTGGCAGGTTTCGAAAGCGACCGAATGTTTATGAGACGAAAGCTGAAAAACGATAAAGTAAAGACTGGCAGACGATAAATTCAGACTAAGGAAATCAAAGTAACATACATATATACAAATATAGAAGGCAAAAAAACTATAGCTAAACAACAGTTATTAATTAGATGTTTAGTCTTGTTTGTTGGTCAAATATTTTGAAATAAAACGTATTCTTTTGTGCACCAAAAAGTTTTTAAAGATTTTTTTTGTAATATAACAAGCAACGAAATATTGTTTTTTTTTCTTTTCAACATTTTCTAGGTAAAGGTTTAGGGTAAGGTTTTAGGGTTTAGGGTTAGTTTTTCTCTAGAAGTAACCATTACTGACAGAACTCAATGATTCCTTCGGGTGATTCAACACGCTGACCCACATCGTAGAAATTACTTTTTTTTAACGCGCTGCAGATCGTATAAATAAATTTCTTCGAAAAGTTATCGCACGTTTGCTTGCAACCTGATTGTCTAATGTCCCCTGCATCCGGATTGCTTAATAGGTTTGTCAACTCACGGCTGCTTCCGAGATCTGACCAATCTTGATGACGCGAAGTCACGGAAACATTTCGCGTTCTCTATAAGACTACTAACAAATGCAATTTCTTCATTTACCACTCTGTTGTAAGAAATAGATTTACATAAAAAAATATATTTACATCAAAATAGCATTTTGTTGTGTTTGGAACACTGTTGTAAGAAACAGATTAGTTGGTGTGTCACACTCTGTTGTAAGTAACAGATTAGTTTATGTGTCACACTCTGTGCTAAGTAACATATTAGTGGGTGTGTCACACTCTGTGGTAGGTAACATATTAATTGGTGTGTCACATTCTGTTGTAAGTAACATAGCTGGTGTGTCAAACTATGTGTATGTAACATATTATTTGGTGTGTCACCCTCAGTTGTAAGTAACATAGTTGGTGTGTTACACTCTGTGGTAAGTAACATATGAGTTGGTGTGTCACACTCTGTTGTAAGTAACATATTAGTTGGTGTGTAACACTCTGTTGTAAGTAACATCGTTGGTGGGTCACACTCTGTAGTAAGTAACATGTTTGTTGGTGTGTCACACTCTGTTGTATGTAACATATTAGTTGGTGTGTCTCACTCTTTGGTAAGTAACATATTAGTTGGTGTGTCACACTTTGTTGTAAGTAACAGATTAGTTGGTGTGTCACACTCTGTGGTAAGTAACATATTAGTTGGTGTGTCACCCTCTGTTGTAAGAAACAGATTAGTTGGTCTGTCACACTCTGAAGGTTAGTGACAGTTAGTTGGTGTGTCACACTCTGTGGTAAGTAACAGATTGGTTGGTGTAACAGATTACTTCGTATGTTACACTCTGTTGTAAGTATCAGATTAATTCGTGTGTCACGCATCAGTTTTAATTACTATTTTGTATTTCATTCGTAAGTTAGAAATACATTTTTTTCGGTTTATTACAAATTGCTGCTAATTAGAAAAAATCAAACTGAATTTTTTTCTAATAATCTTATTTAAATCAGTGATCTTATTTTAATTGTTTTAAAAAAGAAACACCATGGTTCATAATAAATTAATACATTACTGTAGACTATTGTTTATTTTATTTGATTGAATTGACGCATGCGTATCATGTAAGTTGTTTGTGTAAAATTAATAAGCGTCACCATATTGCAGATCGAAGAAAAGCACAGGAACAGATAACTCGGTTCTGTCAGACGGAATAACTATTTTATTTTTATCCGGAGAACATTCAAATCCAAAAATTAAATTAATTATCAAGAAAGTTAAAAAATAATGAATATTCGGAGATTTTCCTGGGTTATGAGAGTGTACCATAACGAAAGTCTAAAATAAATATCATAATCCTCTTATCTGCATGAGATATATTCCTCAATTTCATCCAAATATAATTCTGAATATTTTACCACATGAAGAGCAAGTTTCAATTGCTTTTGGCTGTGCCTAGTACTAAAGAAAAATGCGCTTAGTAAATTATCCATTCAGGTGAAATCCGGAGGAATAAAATTTAAAAAACAACTAATCCTAACGTTTATTGGACATTTGCGCTTTTCAATTGACGTCGATTGGCAGCAATTATTCAGATAATCTCAAAATCAGATTTGGTTTGTTGACATTCTTGATTCACTGGATTAAAACGAATTGGCAGCTGATTCTCCAAGACTACGTGCGCTATCAAATATATGATACATCGGAAGAGAACTCGTCTTGGCAAACCCGTGATATTTTTTGGACCAAATCTACACAAAGTTCAAGAGGATATGATTCTAGCTTAAGCTGAAGCACGAGAGATAAACAACAAAGTGATTCAAAAACAAAACAACTGCGTGAATCATAGGCTTTGTATTGCTTCATTATAATTGGAAAATTGTGTGTTTACTGTAACATGATAGTAAAATGTACAACATATTAATCGTGAACTAATTATGATAAGTAACACATGTGTAGTTCAGCTAATGATAATACTGAAAATGGGAATCCAGAAGTCTATGACTAGACTCCAAACATTAAACAAAAAAAAAACTGCAGTTCGGTTCAATTCCTGTAAAGCAAAAAAAACACCCTCTGTGTAACTTTCAGCTCCAATGAACGAAAATAATTCGGCAGATTTTCCCTCAGTTAATTCCGCTTGACCAATCAGAAAAAAAAAACATAATCCGCTGGCTCACTATTTGTTGTCAAGGCGAGTCCACGTATTATTGTGCAGCAACTAGTAGATTTGTTACTTCGAGGTTGCGAGTTCAATCCTCACTAGAAACCTAATAAGCCAAAACGTATTTCCTTTTCCATCTGCAAGCCAGGCAAAGGCGGACCCTGTTACTGCGGGAATGAAGTAAGTCCGAGCCACCTCCACCGCTCGATTCTGGCTTAAGATCATCAATTCCGCCACAAATACTTATTTGATTTGCATAAAAACTTACAGGCTGTACTTTTAGATATTCCTGAAAGAGTGGAAATCTTGCCAACTCTGTGGCAGATTTGAAAATCCTTCTTAAGTACAAACAGTGTTTTTCTTTGTTAACCGGATCTAATTACAGTTACACCAACATTACTCATAATGTTGGGGTAATTTTATCAAATGTCATAATTACCTTTTCAGAAAAATGTTATTTTCAGTAATGTAAATCTATGGTATGGTTTATACCTAATGTAATGTTTTTTTAAACAGATTAAAAAATTCCGATGGAAAAACTATGAACAACGGAATAACGAATAGCGAGAAATATGGTTTTAATATGATTAACCTTGTGTGGTATTATCCTTAGATGGGTATCCAGCTTTCACTGACAAAGGAATAGTAGTTTGTAACCGAATAATTAAGGGGTGAAGTAAATATGCATTAAGTAAAACTTGTCTACTTTAGGCAACCACGTACATGCGACAAAGCCTTACAATGCTTACAAAAGTATGCTTTCCCGTAAAGCCGAAACTCGTCGTTTCGCATTAAGTAATGATAATAGTAATTATTTCCTTGCAATAAAAAGACGAGTAGCGCTCGAGACATTATTTAAATAACATGAAAAACCTTAGAGACCGACACCCTAAAGCTATTAATTCATGGAGATATCTGCAAAATGTATGAGAGTATTTATAGGCTTTATATTTATGTAAACAGCTAACAACTTTTTTTCTATTTTGATACTACTGAATTTTAAATTCAACCACCGGCGGTTTTAATTCAACTACTTCCATCATTTAATAAGTGTAGCATTTTTCTTCCCAAATATTCCCTTTATAAATAGAAACAAAAAGACAAAAAATTCTTCTGAAGAATTTTTTTAGTCTTTTATTTAGAGTTTTATACAGACTTTGGTTCGCTTCATGAATGTGAATAGAATCCCTGGTAATATTTGCTTTGAGAACGCAAAGACTTCTATCAGTAATAATCTATAAAAAGTATGACTACTAATGAAATCAAAGACAGAATTTTGTTTATATAACATACCCCACTGCAATAGTTATTTGGATGTTGTTTGGTATTTAAGTACATTTACAAATAAGAATGATACTAAATTTAGTGTGACTACTATCCATGTGTTCTGAGGTTCAGCGAGCCTGAATAGCATTCCTCTTACATATTTAATCTCAAATAATTTGGATAGACTTTCACTTAATGAATTGAGATGTACACGAAGGGCTTATGGTTTATACTGAATAATGAAGGTCTGGAAAAAGTTAAGCGACTTAGGAGGTAGGCTTTGAGGAGAAAGATTTGGTTTTGTAACGAACGTTTGCAAACATTTAAGATGTTGTACCAAGAGAATTTAGAAAACATGATACGTTATCAGAACCTTTATTTGAGGCCATAATTTTAAAACCATTATATAATGTTGATCAAGAACGTTCTAAAAGCAAGAGTATGTTCTTTTATATGCTAATTCATTGAACTGATAAAAGGTATTTAAACGTTAACACGTAAAGTAAGACACAGAAGTTGTTCTATATTGAACCATTTCGGCTAGTTGTTATTTTCGCTGGAAATCTTTTCATACTCAGAATACCCCAAAATACATCATAGATGAAGAACCTGTAGACTCCCTGGACAAAACCCAATCTTCCTAACGCAAATAAAACGAGAGGCTCTTTATTTTCGGTGCTTGTAATCAGCCTTAAGATGCTAGACCAATTAGTGCATGCGATTAATATGTTCACTTGCAGCAATTTAACTACGAAGAGGAACACTTGTTCTGTCGCACGTGTAGGTCACAACGACCCGGTAGACGAGTTAAATAGGGTTCATTTTGAAATGTGTATAATTTGCTCCAATAGAAACACCGCACCTCGTATCCAACGAAGTATAAGGTAACTTGGTATAGCAATTGAAGTAATATATGATGAATTTCCAGAGAAATGAATAAATCATCGTCTGATATGAAGTCATTCAACCAAGAATTTCCCAGTGGCAAACGTTGAAGGAAGACATTGATTTGTTCTGACTTTGAAGTAAACATTTTTGCGACATAAATCGTTTGTGGAAAACATATCCGGTTCTCATTGCGATAACATTCGTTTGGGTTTGTTGTAACTTTCAAAGTTATTGATTAATTGAATCTTGTATTGAAATATTAAACTGAGGAAGTTCGGAATACAAGAAAAATCAATATATTATTTCTACTTGAATATTTGCATCAACACAATTGGTCATTGAATCACTTCAAAACACAGAACATAAATCACAAAAATGTGTTTATTTTTTGGATGAGTCGCATTTGCTTCTTTTTTTTTTACCTCGAAGCCATAATAATTGAAATGAAGAAAATTCGATGTTGCAAAAGTCATGCTCGATAACCTTGGCCAATATCAAAGTGTAGTATATGTTCAGATGCATGCTACACTCTGTAGACTGGTATCGTATTGGCATTCGGGGCATGATTCTGCCGGTCTGAAGTATTGTACTGTCCAGTTCTAGAGGGTCCAACATACCAGACTTTTCCTTCTCACCCTTTGAGAAGGGGTTAGTTTATTACCAATAGCCTGGGTCGCTTCTACCGGGGAATGACGACGGAGCTGGCTAGGCATTATTTTCGGCTAAAGTGATCGTCCTCTAGGGTGGTGGCTTTTTACACCTACTTTCCAACCTTGTGTCAAATCGTCACCCTGTAGTAGGGAGATGAATACACAATTAAAAAAAGTCATGTTCGATAATATATCTATATCCTTATTCGATATCTAATTGTAATAAAGATATGTATATATAACTTTCATAACTATCTTCTTACTATCTTTCAATGCTGAATTCAGGATGTGTGTACTATGCATTCTTTTGTCATGATACTGTCCTCCCAAACAGTATATTCTTTTTTCCGCGGGTAGTGTACTATCAATTGTGTCATCATGCAACAATCCTCTCTGGATTTAACTCTTTTTGTTGCTTTATGATGTTTAGTGTAGTATCTGGTCTGTTCTTATGACACTATACTACGAGACAGTACCTCATCATCATTTTATGGGGAGTAGTAGAGTTGTATCTGTTCTGTAGTAACGAGATCATCCTTGCAAGAATTGCCTCCTTCTTCTTGCTTTTTGAGAGTACGGGATCCTCCAATGAAGTATACCTGTGCTGCCATCGTCAAAATGATATTTATCATCTTGCCTAGACAGCCAGTTTACTCGGAATCACACGGAGACAAAGGAAGCAATGAAAAACAAACGAATTCCATTTGAAATAAAAATCCTTTATTCCCTGTAAAACAGGTAAAAAATCTGAAAATAAAAAAATAACAAAAAGGTAACTCACTACGACGAAGAAGAAGAAACAAGTATTAATAGATAAACGAAAGGAAAAAAGATGAAGCAAATCAGTACAATAAGATAGATGACTTAATTTAACTATTAGGGGGGTGAGGCGAAGGAGGTAGACATCTCAGGGGCCGTCGTAGGAAACCTGAGCGACGCCGGGAATGAGTTGTAACATTGTTACGACGGGGAGACATTGTTAATGAATACATGAGAGGCATACTAAGGAGGATTAGCTTAGCAAGGAAAGGAGAGAATTAATTTACATACCAAGTTATGTTAGCGGGGTGTCAGAATCTGCGGCGCGAAGCGGCCTTGTGTTTCGTTTACAAACTGCAGGAAAATGGCGACGGTTGAAAAAAACGCCAAAAGAACAAGTCTCTAGCAAGTCACGCTAACGAGAGTGGGTGATAATTATTATTAGAATAAATAAATCGAAAATGAAGAATTAAAGCAGGATAAAACTAGCTAAAATCCTAATAGGAGAACGCAGAATAAAAAAGGAATGAAGAAAAAGAAAGACGAAAAGAAACATGTCGTAGCGAGAATGAAACGCAAACTAAAGGAAACGCGGTGAAGGGATGAATCTGCCCCTGATGGAAAGAAGGGCCGGGTACGAAACATGACAATACCTTTGTTGTGGGTAGTTAATTATTTGTATTCTTGTCATATAATCCTTCAAGCATTTCCTCCTTCCTTTGGGAATAGTGTAGTAGACCTAGCACCAACCATTGTGACGTCAGCAGAACAACGATACCCAGTGGAAATGTCTACTCTTTTCGAAGGCCACGGTTTAGCGCACTATTTTTAAGGATCACAGATTTTACTAAAATTAAACTCTTATGAATAAATACATGAATACGATTCAATAATTCCGAATACGTATATACGCCTACATTTTTATGTGTTGATCAATGAAATGGGAGTGTTCTCGTGCCTCCCGACGACATCCGATTCATTTCGTTTGTTTTGATGAGATCATCGAAGACATTACCTCCGTCTTTCGTTGGCGCTGTGTAATATATGTTTCTTCGTCATATGTACACACAAAACTACTCGAACATTTTATTCATAGTTATATAAATAAATAAATGAATCGGATGTCGTCGGGAGAGACGAGAACACTCTCGTTTATTGGCCAATACATAAATATGTAGGCGTTATATGTATTCGAACTTATCGAATCGTATTCATGTATGTATGTATAAGATTTAATTTTTATAAAATCTGTGATGCTTAAAAAAGTGCGCTTAACCGTGGCCATCAAAAAGAGTAGACCTTTTCACTGAGTTTCGTTTTTCTGCTGACGTCACAATGGTTGGTGCAAGCTCTTGCCTAACGAGACTTCGAAATACCTGAACTCAACTTATTTTCAGGAGAATCAATCGAAGTTGTAAATGTTTATTCATGTTGACTCGTGATCAAGATCACCGTATTGAAAAGACAATAGAAAGAATAGTTCCCTTTAAAGTCTCTGTTAAGTAGGTTTTGTGGTAAAAAAATCAAATTACTAAAAACTAATTAAACAGTAAAAGAACATTACAAACATCTAACTAAATTGTCGTTAATAAATGGATGCGTTTGCACTTTTATTCTGATGCACAGAAAAAACGCGTTACAATTGAGATTTTTTTTAATTGAACAAGGAGAAAACACTAGCGTTATCCGGTACTGGATTAGAAAATATGCGCCATTATTCGTCTAACGCATAACATTATATTTACTGTTTTCTTCCTATTTCTTGCATTTTATAATACCCATTATTGAGTGTGGGGCCGAAAGGTGCATTCGCATTAATTCAATGGTTGCCGGTTAAAGGAAAGTGGTATTACTGAACATATATTTCTGTAATTGTATATTATTTAACACTGTGGAAGTATACCTAACAATTAGTCGAACACAATAATAACCACATGCTCACTCCTGTTCCAAGTGTGAAATCCATATCATTTCGATTCTTATTTTATTTTAAATTCTACTATTGTACATGATAAATCAAGTGAAATCGATTTAAAAGCATTTTCTTCTTATGCAAGTCATGCCGGAACCCAAAAACAGCAATGTTATAGTATCCTTTTTGTTAATAAATATGTACTTAACCTAGTAGTTTAGGAGTTATCGTTTTAGCATATATCAATCTATCTATATTTCTATCTATCTAACTATATCGATCTGTCTATAAATCTATCTCTCTATATATGAAGAGTTCGAATGCAAAACGCGATAAACGCCATTTTAAAAATCACGAAACTGTGCTTACAAATAGGGTTGCATTTCAACATTCGACGACACCCCAAAATTATGTGTTACATAATATGATACCGAAATAATCTTTTTTTTTCAATTAAAATAAGCTTTCGTTCAAAGTCTAGATTTAATATATTCGTGGTTTTATTGTTTACGATCTCAATTTAAACGAATTGGATTTATCGCGTTTTGCGGTCGAACTATTCATATATATATATATATATATATATATATGTAAAGGAGTAAGGTTACCAACATTTGTAGAATGTTTTTTTCAACATTTATTTATTATTTTGTTGTTTTTTTAAACATTTATTTATTGTTTTACCATTTTATGATTTTATATATAACGCGTTTCAAGCGGTGGCCCGCTTTCATCAGAAATGAAAATCCATTTGAAGAAATGTCTTTCGATTCGAGCAAATGTTGTTTCATTTGAGGAATTTGTTATTGTTTTTGCGCATGTGTGGGTTCGCGGGTGTGTGGGTATCTTTGATTTTTATTTTTTATTTGTCATTTTTCCTGCTTCTCTTGGTCAAGTGCGTGTTACCCATCCATGATCCATCGGTGATCCTAGCCTTCTAGGGTGCGGGAGATTTTCTTTTGAAATTTGATACTTTTTATTGCTTTTTGTCGTCTCCAAAAATTGAAGTGGTGTCTGCGCGCGTGTGTGTCCGCATGTGTGTGGTCTGATCTGGAGTCTTGTGAATAGGTGGGCGATACATACACACACACACACACACACACACACAAACACGCACACACACACCCATGCGCGCGCACCCACAGGCGTGTGGTTATAGTGACAGAGAGGGGGATAAAGGTTGAATTATATACACATACATACATATACACACACACACATATATATATATATATATATATATATATATATATATATATATATATATACATACATACATACATACACACACACACACATACATATACACACATATTTGCAAAAGATAAATTAATGCAAACGGTCCAAATGGATTTGAACTTGGTTTGGCCGATTTCATAGTTCGGTATTTTATGTGCAAATTTAATGTCTATTGTAAATGATTCATTTAACACAAGTTGCTATTTGACTCATAGCTGTGTAGAAGTGCGCAATAAGAAGTTATGTACTAATATTATCTTCCTTGAATAAGAATTTTCCAGTCTATAGATAACTATAAATAGTTATTTATGTTTGTACTTAACTAGAGGTGGATAAAGTGTGATCAAAGTGTGTGTTGTTAGAGTTATGATCTGTTTAATGTTGGATTAAATTTAAGTATGAAGTTTTTTTCTTGTGTTAGTAAGTAAGTGTAGTCTTGGCTTTGGAAAATTGGCATTATTTTGAATTTTCCTCCGCTGCATGAGTGCACATGTTGGGAGACGAATAATTTACGGTTTTCTTTGATTTTAATGTTGCTTTTATGTAAAGATACTCTATTATTAAATGTTCTCGTCGCTTCATTACATGTTGTACATTCTAGCACATAGACAACGTTCCTGGAGGTGCAGTTAAGGTCTTTTTTTATTGTGAATGTTTGTGTTGGTTTTTTAAATGTGTATGAGTTCCCCTCCATTATTATGTCACAGACCCCACATCTTTCCTTGTTGCATTTTGTGACCCCTTGTATTGTGTGTTGGTTGAGTTTAGATGAGGTTAAAATTTGTTTGAGGTTTTTCGCTTGGCGTTTGCTTTTTATTATTTTTGTTGTTTTTAATATGTCGTTTAGTTTGTTGTTATGGTTGAGTAGGGTTAGGTTTCTTGTTATTTCTGTGAATAATTCTGGATTGTTTTTGTTGTGTGTAGAGATGTATGCCAATATTTGTTCTTTGTTTCGTTTTTTTGGGATTCGTAATTGTTCTAATGGAATGTTTTCTGCTAGTTCTATACCTTTATGTATTATTTGTAGCGGGTATCCTCTTCTTTTTAAAGTTGTCCGTAGTTCCTCCAGTCGGACAATCCGGAGGTCTTTGTCACTGACTATAGTACAGATCCTGCGTGCTAGGGAGTAGGGTATAGATTTTAGGCAGCTTTTGGGGTGATGGCTTCTAAAATGGAGATATTGTTGGGTGTCTGTGGGTTTGTGGTAGATGTCTGTGATTATGTGAGTGTTTTTAATTTTAATCAATACATCTAAGAAGGGTAGTTCTGTTTGACTGTGTTCAATGGTGAATTTAATCTTGGGGTGTAGGTTCTGTAGTATGTTGTGTAATTTATTGATGTTCCCCATAAACTTACACAACAATACAGACCCCACAACTACGTCCACCATCAAGAACCTCTACCAAGATACCCCAACCCGAAACAACTAACTCACAAAAATAACACATTCAAATATACCAAAATAAACCCTTATAACAACACACACAACGCCAATTATAACAACACGCACGACACCAATTTTGCCAGAAACCAACACAATCCTCAAAAACACACACAATATATAGAAAGCAATCACTCTTCAACAACTCCTCAAATCAACGAAACAAACAACACTCATCCTCATTTTTTAGAAACCCCTCCCCGGACAACAATCCCAGATTAGACAATTTAAAACCCAAAATTATCAATTTATCCACATACACATTTACAAAGGAGGAAATAGAAATACTAAAATTAGGCCTCAAATTCTGCCCGACTCCCAAAAGTAATATCACGGAACTGAGGAAGGACCTTAAAGAATTTGAACGCAAATTTAGACTAATAGAAACACTAAACAATAAAGATAACAAAACAGATCAGTCATTAGTGAGAAACAAATCAACATATTTCCCTAACAAACACAACAATACGAAAGAACTAAACACCTACTTTGAAAACCTATGGAACATCAACCCTCAGAGTAAAACTAAACCTACCAGTAACCTAACATCTAAACAAAACCAAGCACTAGATAACATCCTAAATAATAATAACATAATTATAAAAGAAGCTGACAAAGGCAGTGCGGTAGTCATCATGGACAAACATTACTATAAATCGAAAATTACAGAGGTACTAGAAAACAATGATTACTACAAATCAATTAGCACCAACATTGATAACAACACCATTTAAAAAATCACAAAACTTTGCACAACATACAATAATATACTAACAAAAAAAGAAAAAGATTTCCTAACAAACTTCATGATTAAAACAAACAACTTCTACGGACTACCTAAGATACATAAATCAAATGAGATAAGGAATGCCATAAACACACAGGCATCAGAATATATTAGTGTCCCGAGTCCTAGTGACCTTACATTTAGACCCATAGTAGCAGGACCATCATGCCCAACAAGCAGACTGAGTAACTTAATTGACATATTACTACAACCATTCACCGATCAAGTCAAAAGCTACATAAGAGACGACATACACTTCCTAGGCTCCTTACCACAAATAGTAAATCCCGGGACTAAATTAGTTACATTTGACGTCAGCAGCTTATATAGCAACATTCCCCATGACTTAGGTAAACACGCAATATCACACTGGATGGACAAACACCCGCAAATACTACACCACAGATTCACCAAACAATTCATCCTCGACAGCATAGACATTTTTCTCAACAACAACTCCTTTGAGTTTAATAACAAAAACTACATCCAGATTCTAGGTACAGAAATGGGAACCAAAATGGCACCGACATATGCCACCCTTACACTAGCCTACCTAGAGAAGATCTTATATGAAAAGATAGAAGACATATATGGACAGAATATTCAAACTCTCTTCATAAAATCTTGGAAAAGATACCTGGATGATTGTTTTATCCTCTGGAAACCCACATGGGGGGACATCAATAAATTACACAACATACTACAGAACCTACACCCCAAGATTAAATTCACCATTGAACACAGTCAAACAGAACTACCCTTCTTAGATGTATTGATTAAAATTAAAAACACTCACATAATCACAGACATCTACCACAAACCCACAGACACCCAACAATATCTCCATTTTAGAAGCCATCACCCCAAAAGCTGCCTAAAATCTATACCCTACTCCCTAGCACGCAGGATCTGTACTATAGTCAGTGACAAAGACCTCCGGATTGTCCGACTGGAGGAACTACGGAAAACTTTAAAAAGAAGAGGATACCCGCTACAAATAATACATAAAGGTATAGAACTAGCAGAAAACATTCCATTAGAACAATTACGAATCCCAAAAAAACGAAACAAAGAACAAATATTGGCATACATCTCTACACAACAAAAACAATCCAGAATTATTCACAGAAATAACAAGAAACCTAACCCTACTCAACCATAACAACAATCTAAACGACATATTAAAAACAACAAAAATAATAAAAAGCAAACGCCAAGCGAAAAACCTCAAACAAATTTTAACCTCATCTAAACTCAACCAACACACAATACAAGGGGTCACAAAATGCAACAAGGAAAGATGTGGGGTCTGTGACATAATAATGGAGGGGAACTCATACACATTTAAAAACCCAACACAAACATTCACAATAAAAAAAGACCTTAACTGCACCTCCAGGAACGTTGTCTATGTGCTAGAATGTACAACATGTAATGAAGCTTATATAGGTGCGACGAAAACATTTAATAATAGAGTATCTTTACATAAAAGCAACATTAAAATCAAAGAAAACCGTAAATTATTCGTCTCCCAACATGTGCACTCATGCAGCGGAGGAAAATTCAAAATAATGCCAATTTTCCAAAGCCAAGACTACACTTACTTACTAACACAAGAAAAAAACTTCATACTTAAATTTAATCCAACATTAAACAGATCATAACTCTAACAACACACACTTTGATCACACTTTATCCACCTCTAGTTAAGTACAAACATAAATAACTATTTATAGTTATCTATAGACTGGAAAATTCTTATTCAAGGAAGATAATATTAGTACATAACTTCTTATTGCGCACTTCTACACAGCTATGAGTCAAATAGCAACTTGTGTTAAATGAATCATTTACAATAGACATTAAATTTGCACATAAAATACCGAACTATGAAATCGGCCAAACCAAGTTCAAATCCATTTGGACCGTTTGCATTAATTTATCTTTTGCAAATATGTGTGTATATGTATGTGTGTGTGTGTGTGTGTATGTATGTATGTATGTATATATATATATATATATATATATATATATATGTGTGTGTGTGTGTATATGTATGTATGTGTATATAATTCAACCTTTATCCCCCTCTCTGTCACTATAACCACACGCCTGTGGGTGCGCGCGCATGGGTGTGTGTGTGCGTGTTTGTGTGTGTGTGTGTGTGTATGTATCGCCCACCTATTCACAAGACTCCAGATCAGACCACACACATGCGGACACACACGCGCGCAGACACCACTTCAATTTTTGGAGACGACAAAAAGCAATAAAAAGTATCAAATTTCAAAAGAAAATCTCCCGCACCCTAGAAGGCTAGGATCACCGATGGATCATGGATGGGTAACACGCACTTGACCAAGAGAAGCAGGAAAAATGACAAATAAAAAATAAAAATAAAAATCAAAGATACCCACACACCCGCGAACCCACACATGCGCAAAAACAATAACAAATTCCTCAAATGAAACAACATTTGCTCGAATCGAAAGACATTTTTTCAAATGGATTTTCATATCTGATGAAAGCGGGCCACCGCTTGAAACGCGTTATATATAAAATCATAAAATGGTAAAACAATAAATAAATGTTGAAAAAAACAACAAAATAATAAATAAATGTTGAAAAAAACATTCTACAAATGTTGGTAACCTTACTCCTTTACATATATACTTTTCTCTCGTTGGAACTGCACTAATACTGCACTACCCTCTTTTATATATATATATATATATATATATATATATATATATATATATATATATATATATATATATTGAGAGAGAGAGAGGCCTACATTAATATACAGTTAGTTTGTATCACAGCAGTTCAGTGTGGCTTGGCAGGCAAGTGCCTGAAACTAAGATCGAAACTTGACTGACTTGTTGACTGTCGGCGCTTTAACCATTTAGTCGTCAGTCACGCGCCGTGAGTAAACAAGGTCTCAATGTTTATTTTAACAGCTGTAAGTTCCGAAGAGTGCTCCGTTCGTTTACACGAAAAACCAGAGAGATAGAAAGAAAGACTAAGAAAATGAAGAGGAATCATACGCATCTTAATATAGACTAAGTTCAGACATTCAGACGATGTTTTGAGTTTACGTTGTCAAATTTCGTAAGATATGTTGTTCGTCCATTTTGATTTACTGCAGACACATTATTTCCGCTGGTACTTCAATAAATGTCACTTTCGCGTATGATGCGAAGCTGGGTTAGACATAAGCGAATTATTAGTTAAAGAATTATTGCCGCGAACACCGTAATTTAAGGATGCAATCTAAAATCCAATAAATAAAATAGACTTAGAAGAAAACATCGTGGACAAAAATAAAATTAATAGAACTAAACATAAGAAAATATACAAAAAGAAGAAATAAATTTAATAATTCACCTCGTTTGGTTCGTTTTTTTTCTTCTGTTTTACGGCATATCAACCATGTTTGTATTATTTAATGCAGAATTCAGTCATTGTGCGATTAGTTTGCTATGATTCATAACTTATTATTTTCTAATATGTAGTTATTTATGAATTATATATGTATATCCGGTAAATAACTGTTCTGAAAACGATAAGTTAAATTTAATCGTTTTCGCAATCATAGTTTCGTCATTACTCCAGGTGGCTCGATGGATTATTGACAGGAATCTGTCTTTTAAGAGTGTCCCAGAATATCAGCATGTTATAACACTCAGAGTAAGAGTGGACCTAGGACTACTGGTTGTAATTGTCATTCCACAAATCTACCAATTCCAACATTTCGTCATCACGTCCACGATGCAGGGAACACATGATTCTTAAGTCTGTCGGACTGTACTTTTGTCATTAAAAGAGATCTTTCAACCAACAAAATTATATTATGTACATATACTATGAATTCGCTAGGAAAATGTTCATTTTGTAGAAATCAGTGTATTGTTTTTATATTTTGCATGTATTAATTCTGGATTTATTTTTGTTGTTTGTGAACTGTTGTAATCCCGATAACATAGTTAAGGGAAACACTGATCATGGATGATTTAATAAATATTAAATATAGAATGTAGGATCACTAAACATATATAAAAGGTGAACAGAGTACTTTCGCAAATCGTAAAGTTAGGTAAGTCATGTGAGATCAGCTTGTATCCTCTTTTTTATAGTTAACCACTCGACAACGTACTAAATAACATGCGCACATTTTTTTATCTCACGAATTGGCGTAGCACGGAAATTTCACTGTGAACCGGGCGGCGATAGATACGTATATAGTATGCGCACCGGGGCGGCGATTAGTACGTATATAGTATGCGCACTGGGGTACAGATAGGTACATATACAGTATGCGCACTGGGGTGCAGATAGGTACGTATATAGTATGCGCACCGATGTGGCGATAGGTACATATATAGTAGGCGCAGCCAGAAGTAGTACTTTTTAATAGAAATATGTCATACTTTTGCCCTGGGCAACGGCGGAGGAATGGTGGGGAAGTGTCAGCTTTGGCAAAAGGCAAAATGAGAACGTAGCAGTGAAATGGGACGACCAGGGAAGAGAAAAGTAGATACATAAGGAGACAGCTATAGAGAGAGGGGGAGAAATAGAAGTGTTAATATAATGATGTCACACACGCGATTTTTCTTTTATGTTTTTATGACCCCGAGCAACGCTGCATTTGAAATCGGCTAAAGACAATTAGCAACTGCATGGAATGGTTTCTCGTAGTAAACTTTTTATGAAACATTTACCACTAGTATTATTCTAACGCTCTTTTTTAAGAAAAATATATACGAGGTAATTCTTTGTTATACACATTTCGGTAATGAAAGTGTTTATAGCCACCTTACCACCGTCACACACACACACACACACACACACACACGCGCGCACGCACCTATATATATATATATATATATATATATATATATATATATATATATATGAAGTAAATCCAACAAAAGATATAAAAGACAACTAATATCTTTTAATTAGTAAAACATCCGGATAAAGACTGAAGCTCAATATACTGGATAGAGCATTAATAGCAA
>OY744540.1:75419215-75429215 GCA_963556195.1 Sepiola atlantica | reverse complement strand
AAACAGTGATGTTTAGCAATTTTCCCTGGGTGATTTTTGATGACAAATCGTCTTTTTTGGAAAGCATTCAGAAAAGAAAGCACTTAACGGTTCCGCTAAGTTTATTTGATGTTTTAGTTTTGAAAATAAACCTAAAAGCTATTACTGCCGACAAATAAATACAACGGGATTCAAATATATTCAGATAAATAGACGATGAAAACATGCGCTTAACATTTTGACTAATTCTATTTTTGTTCTTCGCTTTTGATATGCGCTGCATCTGGACTTACAAATCAATTAACAAAGAGTAATTCTTCCCTCGCTACACAGGAGCTCCATTTCACCGTCTGGGTTTCTGAAATAAACAATCATTTTTGAATAGCAAGTAAATGTACATCATCCTATAAAAAACGTGTTCTTTTATAGAGGTGTTGAATGATAGATGGAATCGTTCTTGTCTATGTTGATCTATTAATAGAATGCATTTCGACAGGAATGCTAAATTAGAACGATTTCTCTTCATATCAAAACAAGACTGTCTAATTCAGATTACTTGCGTTTTCGGATTACTATTCTCATCTTAAATGTTATAATCAGAACAAGACTGTCTAATTCAGATTACTTGTATTCTTCGGATTACTCTTCTCATCTTAAATGTTATAATCAGAACAAGACTGTCTAATTCAGATTACTTGTATTCTTCGGATTACAATTTTTATCTTAAATGTTATAATCAGTACAAGACTGTCTAATTTAGATTACTTGTATTCTTCGGATTACTATTCTCATCTGAAATGTTATAATCAGTACAAGACTGTCTAATTCAGATTACTTGTATACTTCGGATTACATCAGCGAGATGTCTGTTTACATTAGTTTTACATTTCTGCATCTCTGTACCGCCCGGGAAACAGAGGACAAGGAGGGAGTTCCAGAGGCCAGCAGCAAAGAAGCTATTTGAGTATAAGTCTCTCCGGAATCTAGGGACCTCCGCAGTGAATGAATGAGATTTAGTTGATTGTCGAGTTAGTCTAGTGAATGTACGTCGAGGGGATATATGTAAACAATTCTAGTATGAATCTGTGGACTTTACATTTAATCATATTTTAGATGTGTATGTATCGGATTACATCGATCGAAACGTTGTTCGAATAAAATCGAATATGAGAAAAGTAGTTAAAATATTTAAAATAATACACATTATCAATCCTAACCTTAATTATTCCGAAACATTCGTCGCTACTCACACATACTACATCACAGAAATCTACCAGATATGTGTACACTTTTAATTTTTTTTTAATTACAGTTTATTTCCCGTGCATTCGCTAATTCCAAAGTAAGGTTTCGTTTAATATTTTCATATGGGTATATTATTCTCTGTATTCTACGTGTCCAATCGTTAAGCTTAAACCGTAAATATTATTTCTAAATGATCCTTCTATTTAAAGTTCTTCTTCTTTCGTGTGAAACAGATGGTTCAGGTGTTGGCATCAGTTTCCCCGATGTTTTTCTAGTTAGAAATGTTTCTGGAAATAAATCGGGTAATTACGGGAAGGACTACGTGAAGGTTGCCAACATCCCTAAGTGAAAGTGGTACTGTAGAACCGACTGGATTCGAATTTGGAACACCCAGGTCTTCAGTCCGTGTCGATGTCTACTTAACCACCGTCACCTCTCATATTTAAAGTTAATTGATGACATCTACTTACTAACGACCAAATATATCAAATTAATCAATAAATACATTTTAAAGTCACTCTGCATTACATTATACACGCGTACATATTTCAATAGCAAAAGTTAACATATAAATAAAAGCTGACAGTGATAAGTGCGTTACTTACCCAACACTAATTCTGCAATTAATGATCCATGTTTACTTCATTTTAAAAGCTAATGCACTTATAAGCACGATATAGTCGTTGTTAAAACAACTTATTTATGTATCAAATGCAATTCATCGACTGCCAACATATTGTATACAGTACTTGCTTAGATGAAAACACCCTAATACATGATAACTTCACAAACCACATTGTCGATCAATATTTTGAATTTAGTCGCGTGAAATTTGAAGAGATACGTTTTCTTCATTCAATAAAATGAAAGCATAATGAAATAGCATGGTAGCTCGAGGATCTAAGGTGTATTAAAGCTATATGTGAAACATGTGTTTTACTGTGTAGCCAAATTATGTTTTTTCATGATAAATGTTTTTTTTAAAATTTCATGTATATATATATTTCAAATATTTCACACCCTATCACAACAAATCCTCCCTCTCCCCCTCTCAACTATTTTCTCCCATACCCCTTCTTAAATTCCCTCATTTTCTCAAAACGCTCTCTAAGACCATAACTTTCGCCCATCCACCAAAATCACAGCCCCCCCTCCCTCTCTACCCATCCTCCTTTCCCTGCATACACCCCCATACACAAACATTCCAACTTACTTTTCCCCTTCAATCTTGACCGCAGCCATCTGGTCAAACACCTCCCTTCCCCTCTTCCTCTACTCCCTCTCTGCCATCCACTTTACCCCCGCTCATCCCCCATCTCTTTCTCTTACCACCAGCCACAGTAGTCCTTGCTCACCCAATCCTTCCATTTTTTTCCCCACTCATTTTCTTCAACATTCATTTCTATTTCTCCAACAAGTACGGACGTCCACCCAGTAGGGGCCATAATTTTCATTTTATTTTTCCTCCCAGTATGTCTACCCTACATGTATCTGTACTTGCATGACATTTTTTCTCTATTTTATCATCCTGATGAAGTCTTATAAATAAAGACGAAACGTTGATGTACACATAAAAAAAATCCATTCTTTGGTTTTCCTTTTTCATTTTCCCATCACGTCGGATTACCTTCATCCTTCTCTTCCCATATATATATATATATATATATATATATATATATATATATATATATATATATATATATATATATAAGTGTTACTACAGTTTTCACCATGAAAATGAAAAACATTTAAAAAATACAATGTCTGTTTACCAAACTTATAGTTTGTTAAACCGAAAATTCGGATTTATGAAATATTAAGAAAAAATGATTCAATTAATTTTCGTTTATTGATATAAATTCACGCGTCTGTTAACTGGTTTCTCAAAAATGTTCAAATATATATTCTAACAACGCTTTCAAAACTGTAGTAACACTTATATTATTCATCACAAGCCCGACAGGGAATTCACTACAGGCACATATAAACAAACTCTCCAATAACATCGGAGGAAATCGTCAATCTTCGGCCGCGCCGTAAGATTTTCACCATGAAAAACAAAAGAAACAAATACAATGTCTGTTTACTATGATTAAGGTTTGTTAAACTGAAAATTCGGATTCATAAAATATTTAAACAAAATGATTAAATAAATTTTTATTTATTGATATAAATTCACGTGTCTGTTAAAAGGTTTATCAAATTTGTTTCATATATATATATATATATATATATATATATATATATATATATATATATATAGAGAGAGAGAGAGAGAGAGATAGATAGATAGATAGATAGATAGATAGATAGAAGAAGAAAGAGTGATAAATATGCGACGATTGTCCAAATTTATTTCAATTGTTCAATGCAAGGTGTATTCAGTAATAAATTATTGATTATTATTCTCTCCTTAAGATCGAGATCTTATCATCAGAGGAGAAATACAGATAGATAAGTTGGCTTTCGAAAAAAACAATTTTAGGTTTTCTTTGGACTAGATGTCATTTGCCTTTTTCTATGGTCCAGGAAGTTATCAATAATGGCCAGCTTTTCTCTTTTCAATTCCATTTAAGTGCGTTTGGATTTACTTATATTTGAACATTCCCTCCATACTGCCCCTACGCAAAAGTTTTTTTTCGCTTTCTACATTTCATTGGACATCTTTCCAACGGAAATTTACCACCCGGACAAACCAAATATCTTTTTTACGGAACTCCTCTTTCACTGCATTTTTAAAATAATATTTTACATATATTTTTCAAATATTTGAACTTTGTTTTTTTTGAAAGCCAACTTATCTATCTGTATTTCTCCTCTCATGATAAGATCTCGATCTTTGAAAAGCCTTGACTTAAGGAAACAATAATACACACTAATATATTACTAAATACACCTTGCATTGAATAATTGAAATTTGAAATAAATTTGGACAATCGTCGCAAATTTATCACTCTTTTTTCTTCTATCTCTACAATTGCTCTATCTCGTATATTGGGCTAAACCTCTGCACTATAGGTTCCATCTACTAAAGGTTTTACTTTTGGTTTATATTTGATCCTATATATATATATATATATATACGATGATAGAAAGAAATACAGCATACATAGATTTACAGGAATTGCGATGAAAGCAAGGAATACATGGAATTGTATTAATATCTGCAATTAAAACCTGTGTCCAACATTGTGGAAATCTTTACTAAAAAAGGAAAACAATTGCCAAACACATGCCAGCACTGCTGACACTTTTACGATGTTATCAATCGATCATCAGACGCGCTCCTTGGATTGATTACTTTCTCAAATTAATACGAATGCAAACACTACCCGTCACCACCATTTACGAGCTGGACTCATGGGAAGCTACGTTCGATACCACCGACTAAGAAAAAAGATGCACGCCTAACCACGATTTGGTCCATTCATCTTGTATAATGTTTTTTGTTTATTTTCGCTCTTCAATCATTAGTTGAAGCGATCTGACATTGTACATATATCGTGACGGCACGCAGTATTTTGTTCTTATATTATACTTTTCAAGTTTTTCCTTCAAACAATTTTTTTTCGAATACGTCCGAGCATTTATCGTCGGCAAGTCGGTTCTTTCGGCGATATGTAACACTAAAGATTGAAATAGTACTTCCAGGCCAGCTAGTCCGCTTTAATGAACAAGAATATTAAATAATACTTAGCAGTTATACCCGGTGAAGCAAGTGCAATATAGATACAACGGACGGAGTCTTTGAAAAAACGGGTGAATATTATGAATTTGGTGAGATGCCCCATCGCCAGCAAAAAGTATAGAAAATAAAATTTAATAATGATGTGATGAAAAGTAAAGTGTGAAAACAACAGTTATCTCGTTTTTTTTTTAATTAGAATTGAAGAATTTTCATGAGCGACCATATTCGTCGATCTACTCGGCTATAATGCTTATGTTAAACTAACCACTCCAACATCTGGTGACCATAACATTGAATTGATGGGATTTTGCTGATTGTCGGGTTGATCTAGTGTATTTAGGTCGAGGGGGAAACAGAGAAGCAAGATCATCGGAGTACATTCCATTGAAGTACATGCAAAACAAGCACAAAGATGCAACATTGCACCTATGGGACAGGGGCTAGAGATTGGTTGATGACGGGCCTATTAAGTTAGAGACTCAATTTAAACCTTGTCTTATTCTTATCAAAATTTGATTGCTTTAATAAACTGCATTTAGAGAGATCATGGGATATTTTAGTGTGTCTATTTACTTCTGAATTTAAATATTTGAATATTTATATATTTGGGACTTGGAAGGTTATACTTTGCAATAAATTTAAGATCAATCATTTAGAGTAATCACCTCGCATAGCTTATTTTTAGTTAGCTGATAGAGATTGCTAGTGAGTATTTGATAAATATAATTAATATGTAGTGTAGAAAATGTATAGTGAGAGAAAGACTTTTCTGTTTATTAAGGTGTTTATTCAATCCAAATTAAATGCAGTTTTGCATGTGTATATTTTAAATGATATTTGTCTCTTATTTCGGATACATAAGGTATTTGTGTTTATTTTTATTAGACGTGTAAATTCGATTACCGAATATATGATCTCACTTATATAAAATATATAATCAAAATGTTTAACGTGTAATACATTTGTACAGAAATTTAATATAGAATCATGTAGTGTTGTATAGTCGTACTTGCTAATACGTATTTTATATGAAATACCTTATTAAAACCAACGAGTTTACATGGGGCAGTGTTAATTCTAACGACAAAAGAGGCACTGAACAAAATACAAAGAACGGAAACTTTTACAGTATTAATAGTAGTATAGTTATAGTTGTATTATACTAACAGCAGTATATTTATAGTTGTATAGTATTAACAGTAGTATAGTTATAGTTGTATAGTACTTATAGTAGTATAGTTATAGTTGTATACTACTAATAGTACTATAGTTATGGTTGATTAGTACTAATAGTAGTATAGTTATAGTTGTATAGTACTAATAGTAGTATAGTTATAGTGGTATAGTACTAATAGTAGTATAGTTATAGTTGTATATTACTAATAATAGTATAGTTATGGTTGTATAGTACTAATAGTAGAATAGTTATAGTTGCATAGTACTAATAGTAGTATAGTTATAGTTGTATAATACTAATAGTAGTATAGTTATAGTTGTATAGTACTAATAGTAGCATAGTTATAGTTGTATAACACTAATAGTAGTATAGTTATAGTAGTATAGTACTAATAGTAGTATAGTTATAGTTGTATAGTACTAATAGTAGTATAGTTATGGGCATATAGTACTAATAGTAGTATAGTTATAGTTTTTTTTTTAACATAGTTCACCCCAAACAAGGCAGGCCGACACTGTAGACGTAAGGGGCTACTGAAGAAAAAGAAAAGAGAAGAAGGTAGGGGGTGGTCAATCTAGATTGGGATCAACGCAGCGAGGTGTCTGTTTACATTAGTTTTAAACTTCTGCATGTCTGTACTGTTGAAGAAACAGGGGGCAGGGAGGGAGTTCCAGAGGCCAGCAGTACGAGGAAAGAAGCTATTTGAGTAGAAGGCACTCCGACATCTGGGGACCTCCACAGTGAATGAATGAGATTTAGTTGATTGTCGGGTTAGTCTAGTGAATTTACGTCGAGGGGGCACCAGAGTAGCCAATTCATCGGAGCATAATCCATTGAAGTATTTGTAAAACAAGCACAAGGATGCTACATTGCGGCGATGGGACAGAGGCTGGAGCTTGGCTGACAGTGAGGGACCTATTAGGTTGGCGATTCTTTTTTGGACCTTGTCAAGGAGGGAGAGACTAGTAGATGATGCACCAGCCCAGATGTGACAACAATACTCCATGCATGGGCGGATGGTGGCTTTGTAGAGATACAGGATAATGTCAGGTGTGAGGAGTTTACTAGCACGGTAGAGGGAGCCAACCTTCTTTGCGGCAGCCTTGGCAATGTCTTCAATGTATTTGTTCCAATTCATGTTACCTGTTAAGGTTAGGCCGAGGAGTTTGAATAATGAACTCTAAGGTACGGTGTTATTTGCCATGACAATCGGTGGTTGAAAAGGTTCCTTGTAGTTATTGAAGGAAAGGAGTTTTGTCTTTGCGGCATTAAAAGTTACCAACCATTTATGACCCCAATCCACTACAGCCTGGAGGTCATTTTCTAAAGATTCAGCCATTGCATCGGATATAATTGCGTCGGTTTTGCCAACATGGCGAGAGAAAAGGGTGGTGTCATCAGCAAATAAACCAATCTCAGACTCTATGCCATCAGGGAGATCGTTTATATAGATCAGGAACAACAAGGGTCCAAGGATAGAGTCCTGGGGTACACCAGCATTTATGTCATGTGACTTAGATGAACGGCCATCGAGGACAACCTGGATTTTTCTTTTGGCTAGGAAGGATCTAATTATATTAAGTAATTGCTTAGTAATACCGTATGATCGTATTTTCAGGAGGAGCCCTTTATGCCATACCTTGTCAAAGGCTTTGGATATATCAAGCGCTACTGCCCTAGCTTCACCTGCCTTGTCGAGTGTATGATACATGCGTTCAGAGATGACCGTTAGGATGTCTGCAGTAGATCGTGATTGTCTAAATTCATACTGGCGGTCAGAAAGAAGTTTAGCATTAACTAAGTGTCGTACTATTGCTAGATTGATTAAGGATTCATAGATTTTAGCAAAGATCGGAAGCAGACTGATTGGGCGATAGTTCTGGGGATCGGTTCTATTTCCAGAATTCTTGTAGACTGGTACCACAGAGGCAATTTTCCAGCTATCGGGGAAGCAAGATTCAGCTAGACACTTATTGTAGAGTTTGGAGAGGACAGGGGCCAGTTCAGCAGAGCATTTCTTTATACTAGTTAATGTTGTATAGTACTACGAGTAGGATAGTTATAGTTTTATAATACAAATAGTAGCATAGTTATAGTTGTATAGTACTAATATTAGTATAGGTATAGTTGTATAGTACCAATAGTAGTATAGGTATAGTTGTATAGTACTAATAGTAGTATAGTTATAGTTGAATAGTACTACGAGTAGTATAGTTATAGTTGTATAATACTAATAGTAGTATAGTTATAGTTGTATAGTACTAATAGTAGTATAGTTATGGTTGTATAGTACTAATAGTTGTATAGTTATAGTTGTATAGTACTAATAGTAGTATATGTATACTTGTATAGTACTAACAGTAGTATAGTTATGGTTGTATAGTACTAATAGTAGTATAGTTATAGTTGTATAGTACTAATAATAGTATAGTTATGGTTGTATAGTACTAATAGTAGTATAGTTATAGTTGTATAGTACTAACAGTAGTATTGTTATAGTTGTATTGTACTAATAGTAGTATAATTATAGTTGTATAGTACTAATAGTAGTATAGTTATGGGTGTATAGTACTAATAGTAGTATAGTTATAGTTGTATAGTACTAATAGTAGTATAGTTATGGTTGTAAAGTACTAATAGTAGTATAGTTATAGTTGTATAGTACTAATAGTAGTATAGTTATTGTTATATAGTACTAATAGTTATATACTTATAGTGGTATAGTACTAATATTAGTATAGTTATAGTTGTATAGTACTAATATTAGTATAGATATAGTTGTATAGTACTAATAGTAGTATAGTTATGGTGATATAGTTCCAATATTTGTATAGTTATAGTTGTATTGTACTAATAGTAGTATAGTTACTGTTGTATAGTACTAATAGTAGCATAGTTATAGTTGTATAGTATTAATAGTAGTATAGTTATAGTTGTATATATAACCAAATACTAGGTGAGAAAAAAAGTTATTCGAATGCATATATGTCAATATGTTTCATGTTATTAGTCTTTATGCGGTAAGTGAATTACATATTTCGTCAACACAATATATTTAAACGTACACATTTATAGGCGTCAGTTCAGTTTTTGTGTTAATGTTATATATTCGCTCGCAAAACTCTTTATAAATTATAAAATTATTTAGGAAACGGCGCATCTGCTACTCTGTCATGTGTATATCTACATATATTGTGTTTCTGATTACCTTATCAACACGATCTGAAGAGCTTATTCTAGCATCAAACAGACATGTCATGTTGAGTCTCGCTACGGATAACGTGATCAGCTCTGAAATGAGCCAATGAATTCGAGATTAACCCGGCCTGTGTTATCACATAAATAGCTTGCCTGCCGAAAATAAGTGATTTTCGTTTCATAAGAAAAATTGAAAAGGGGAATATTATTTTGCATATTATCGAGTTTTATCTTGAAACAAAATTCAGCGAACGCACGAATAGATGAGAAAATACTCATTTCAGCAGAAATGTATATAAAATACCAACTGGAGTCGGTTCAATTACAGTTTGATTAAAAAGAGATCAAATCTTTACAAATATGTTCGTGCAGTAACTGCGTTTCCTGTTATTTTTGGTAAACAGACTTGCATATTCGTTCTTTAAAGATGTGTTTTATTACTTGCTTTTTAATGTATGATGGAAATATGCAAATAAAGTTTAAGTTAAACACGTATATGGATACATACGAATCTATTTTCGTTTGAGTAAAAACGTTTCAGAGATGTATTTGGCTATATCCCGTATCAGATCAACATTATGAGTCAACTGTAATAATACATAGGCTAAGGAAATTTAATGTGTGTACGTACGTTATTTCTAACCACCCCTTTTTAAAGATAAAATAAAACTCGAACTAAAATGTATACGTTCTTGTCTAGTTGGACCTGCATA
>OY744540.1:75401715-75414215 GCA_963556195.1 Sepiola atlantica | reverse complement strand
TGGTCAGAAAAATGTATCAAATACGTGGCTGGGTAGGGACCCTAATCTTCTTCAAAGTAGGTCCTTTGTGCTTACACAAACTAAGTCCACCGATCCATCCACTGACGGAATAAACCCCTGGAAGTCTTCGTTTGGAATAGTGTCTATCTCAGCCGTCACGTTGTTGCACAGAACTCCTGCTTGGACCGCGGCAGTACGCGTTTCGTATACTCGTCATGTAGAGGGTCGCCATCTTCTTTCCCTCCTGCCAAACCACGCCTCCGTCGTCTGTTGTCTGCAATAAAAGCTATGTGGTGCACTCCGAAGACAAACCCTTCTTTTGAATTTAATTCGTTATATTAAAAGCGTTGTTATATCAACTGGGAGGCATTCACCGTGTCGAGAGAGAAGAAAGAGAGCAAATCCTACTTTATCGTAGTTAGTTAACAAGGTTTCTTAGCCATTCATAGAGAGCCCCCCTCTCTAGGGCTTCTCGCGCTCTTGTCTTCCCTTAAGGGAAATATTTCCTTTAGTGTTACATAGTGAATCGCATGTCCTCTCGGTTCGCCCTCCGAATTAGACTGACTAAAAACTCGCTTCTTACGAGAACGAGTGACGCCACGGAGCCTCTGTTTCCCACGCAAGGGCCCATGACGTCACAACCTCTCAACGTGCAGACTGACCCCTGATCTGGGGTCTCCTCACATGGTCTAACCTTGTCACGTATGTTAGCTCTGACTGTGAGAAAACAGCCCCAATCTGCACTCGACTGCACCCGCGTTAATTCGCGCAAGTCAAACCCGATTCCCAACAAATACGTCCATACCCATATCTAAACCCGTGAAATTCAATAGGTGTTTGGAGAAGATTCGATGGGTGTAACCAAATTAAGGAGTGGTTCATCCGATTCAAAGAGGGCCTACTTTAAAGTAGATTAGAGTCCCAACCACGTCACGTATTTGAAATATTTTTTTCTGATCTAATGTCGGATAGTTTTTAGACAGGCTTCGCATATATCCATATAGATAGACACTATTCTAACCGAAGACTTCCAGGGGTTTATTCCGTCAGTGGATAGATCGGTGGACCTAATTTGTGTAAGCACAAAAAACTACTTTGAAGGAGATTATGGTCCCTCCCCCTCACCATTCCCCCTCTCAACTATTTCTCCCATACCCTCACTTTTCCATACCCCCTTCTTAAATTCCCTCATTTTCTCAAAACGCTCTCTAAGACCATAACTTTCGCCCATCCACCAAAATCACAGCCCCCCTCCTTCTCTACCCATCCTCCTTTTCTCTGCATACACCCCCCCAACACAAACATTCCAACTTACTTTTTCCCCTTCAATCTAGACCGCAGCCATCTGGTCACACACCTACCTCCTCCCTCTCCTCCACTCCCTCTCTGCCATCCACTGTATCCCTGCTCATCCCCCCACCTCTTTCTCTTACTACCAGCCACAGTAGTCCTTGCTCACCCCTATCTTTCCACTTCTTCCCCACTCATTTTCTTCAACATTCATTTTTATTCTCCAACAAGTACGGACGTCCACCCAGTAGTGGCCATTATTTTATTTTATTTTTTCCGCCCAATATGTCTACCCTACATGTATCTGTACTTGCATGACATCTTTTCTCTATTTTATCATCCTGATGAAGTCTTATAAATAAAGACGAAACGTTGATGTACACATAAAAAACATCCATTTTTTGGTTTTCCTTTTTCATTTTCCCATCACGTCGGATTACCTTCATCCTTCTCTTCCAATATATATATATATATATATATATATATATATATATATATATATATATATATCGCAAGCACAGAGGGAAGACGAATTTTATCGTGCATGATTAAAAGTTAATCAAGAAAAAAAAGCCAGCCGACCGGTTTCGCTCTCACTTAGCAAAAGCTGTATCGAGAGATTTAAAACACAACGAGGGATTTAAATATGGGGTGAAAAGAGAGAGTACAGAAAAAATAAAAATAGTGTAATTGTATATGTACAATGGAGGATGAATCTTAGAGACTAATCACATCTAGTCCTAATAGACACTCCCTTTGTTTACAAAGGGAGGAACGTTTCAGACGAACGTGGATCGTCTCCAAGATTTTTAAATTGTATAATGAGTGAGCATGTCTGAGAATGGTGAAGGAGCCCATGCTAAAATACCTCGCGCACGGCGGGTTTTTAAGTAAATGGGTTGTAATGGAAGACCCGTATGTGTTATTTTGAACGTCCGTTGACCGGAAGGTTCCATTCCTGATCTTAATCGGAATGTGCTGCTGGACTCTACTATCCAATCTTAACGTCGTCTCACCCATGTAGCCAGCACTGCAACTACATTTAAAATGATCAATTGCATTATTTTTATGGTGTTCAGGGGGTAAACATCTTTACGAGAGGACGCCAATAAAGGTTTTGTAGAAAACACAGCACGCACACTCGAAGCAAATATTCAACTGCTGAGCTGATTTGCTTGGCTGCTTTCTCACTTACTGTGCCTAACCAAGGTAAACGAATGAAAATCGGACATGTAGTCACCGTATTTGGCTTTATTTCGGAAAAAAAACACTATTTATTTTTCTTTGGGTGACTGCATTAATTACATCAAGAGGACAGCTGCTATTGGGTAAATTATTAGTTATAGTTTTAATTTCTTCGTCCAATTTCGATTTTGAACAAATCATATGGGCTTTGTGTGTTAATGTCCAAATCAAGTTTACCTTTTGCTAGGACAAAATGAATTCCAGCGAGTATATAATCATGTAAAGGTGTACGGTAGATTGATGTAAGGTAACTCGATGGGTTTTTGTTACCAATATATCGAGGAAAGCTAAAGTGGAATTACGCTCTCCTTCATAGGTATATTTTAATGCGGGATGCATTTTATTGAGTAAGGAGAAGAATGTATTTGCTTCCGTTTTATTATTAAAAAGGCAACATGTATCGTCTACATATCGAAAGTAGACTAAAGGTTTATTGGGTCCAGATAATAAAGCCTTGTAAAAACACATAAAAATATTCGCCATAGTGAGTTCTAGGACTGACCCCATAGATACAAGATATATTTGCCTATACATTACATCGTTAAAACTGAATTCAACGGATGTAGTGGCGAATTTCATCAACGACTATGCTTTCAGGAATGAAAGGATACAATAAATGGCTACGGTATAAAACATCGGCACAAATATCGATTGTTTAAAAAATAGAGGCACAGGTAAATAAGTTGCTAATATATTAGGAACACGTAGCAGCTTTACAATCTCAAATGTACATTGCAAAATTAAATCAATCTTATAGACATTGTACATATACCATAACGCTATACTTATTTCATTTCTCTACTCTCTCTTTTAACCCCTTTTTAAATCCCTCGTTATTTTTTAAATCCCTCGATACATCCTTTGTAAAGAAAGGGCGCACTGGTCGGCTGGCTTTTCTTTCTTGATTCACTTTAAATCATAAACGATATAATTAGTGTTTCTTTCATTCTTGCGATAATAAAATGTTGTTCTCCCCAAAAAATCATGATATATATATATATATATATATATAATTTATATATATATATATATATATATATATATTAATGATATATATACATATATATATATTTGTATATATATGTATATATATAAGATATTTATATATATATATATATATGTATACATATATATAGTATATATATATGTATATATATTATATATATGTATATATATATATAGTATATACACATATATATATATATATGTATATATATATATAGTATATACATATATATATATATATATATATATATATATATATATATATTATATATATATATATATATGTGTTTATGGGGTAAAGTACACGATAATTGATGAAAATTAAATGTCGTGATTGACAAAATTAGTGAAAAATATGACAAACGGAAAACAAGTTAAAATGCAAGAGAAATACAAAAACAAGAGATTTTTTGACAGGTTTCGTTCGTGGCGAACGTCTTCAGAAAATGAACACGTTCGCTACGAAAGAAACTAGTCAACACATCTCTTGTTTTTGTTTTTCTCCTGCATTTTAACTTGTTTTCCGTTTGTCATTGTTTTCACATATGTGTATATGTATATGTATGTATATATATATAAAAAAACATATATACATATATAGTATATATATATATATATTATATATATATATATATATATATATATATATGTGTATATATGTGTATGTATATATATATATATATGTGTATATGTGTATATATGTATATATATATATATATATATATATATATATATATACAATATTTACAGAAAAATATTAAAACATTTATATCTACATACGCCGGTGTTTTGAGCTTACGCTGTCATCAGTGTAGGAAGTGACAATTTCAGAATGCCACAGGGCGTGAGCCCGGTTCGCAGAGTCAACTAAGACTCTGTACGCTTTCACTCTATCTTCGCAGCCTTCGGACATCATCACGTAATACAGGAAAAGTTAAGTTATATTCATGCCTAAATTCAGCGGGCAGAAAACATTAGACAATCTAGAGAGTTCGACAAACGTTATCGGTACCTTGCTTATATCTAAGTGACAGCCTGTTTTTAATATCGGCGAACAGTGTCGCACCTTACTTTCTTATTTGGGCTTCATAAATATATTTACAAAGAGAGATGTAATTATGTATACCTGGATATCAGTAAAAAATTGGTATACTAACAAGTATTGCCATTTGCATGTATATTTATTGCGAAGTTCTATGGACCTTTTATAAATAATACAAAATATGTATGTTATTTTGAAAATTCATTTATTCATAGATGGAAAATACGAATAGGCAATGTCTGCATATTTGTACTCACGTGTATATGCCGTTTTCAACCAACTAACATATGCCAGTTTTATTTCGAGACTCTATAATGTTTATCGTTTAAACTCATACGTAAAGAACAAATAAGCAATTTACTCCTGGCAATTCTAAGCATCTTGAATCTATATTTATGATCTTTAGCTTGCAATTCCAGAAAGATGTAAAAGGGGGCATTTCTAGTTTACATAAGAAGAAACAGAAATTGCTTGCTGACTGACTGTTAGACGCGACTAATCGATTTTCTGTTTTTCTTTATTGTAGGCGTGTTGAACGTCGTAACAAATAAAAGCTGTGGCTATGTCTTCGGGCGAAATCTTATTGCTTTTGATAGAGAAACGGTTTGACTGTAAAAGGGTGGCGTAGAGATGGCTCCAAGAAAACGAGGAAATAAATTATCAAAATACACAAAAAAGAAGCGAGCAAGAACAGATTGGCTTATAAACATCTGCTGTAAAAAGACGTCTTGAGAACAGAGTTCAATCGGGAGCAGATTTCAACAGTTATATGGACACCATTTCAATAATAAATATACTCGTATTTTCTGCATCATTTTTCTCTCAACTTAGTTGCTGTATGTACGACGTTTCTGCTGACATAACCGCTGACTTTCTCCAGTTGAATATGTACTTACTTTGGGACAGCCTTGTTTAACGTGTGAATATTTGTCGAACTCGGGCACGTATACACCATGTCGAACTAAACTATTCATATAATTCATGGGAATAGATTGTTTTTATTTTACAATTCTTTCACATGTCCAATGGTAATTTCCTGTTATTGGTCCCCCGATTTATAAAATCGGGGGACTTATGTTTTGAGGCATGTCCGTCCGTCCGTCCGTCCGTCCATCTGGATTTTTCTCCGCAACCATCCATTGAATTTCTCTGAAATTTTGCATGAAATTGTAACTTTGGTAACCTTAGAAAGTGACATTCTCCGATTTTTGAACAAAAATCTAGTTAGCCCCCCAGAGGGTCAAAAGGCTCCGAAATAGCAAAACATGTCATTGTTTGCCCCATTACTTTTCATCCATCCATTCAATTTCTCTGTACCTTGGCCAAAATGGGAAGGCAATTGTTCCTAATAGAAAATAAGTATCGCTGACCTTGGAAAAATATGGTTCGCGACCCCAGGGGGTAAAAAGCCCCCAAAATGGAAGAAAATGAGCCTTTTCTTCCATAACGTTTGATCCATCCATTCAATTTTTCTAAAACTCGGCCAAAATGTAGAGGCAATTGTTCTGGATATGAAACGATTATCCTTGACCTCAGAAAAATTCTGGTTCGTGCCCCTGGGGGATCACAGGAGGGTAAAAATGCCCCAAATTACCCAAATCTATTGCATTTTACACTCGCCACATCGACTCACATACAGAGGGGGACCACGCACGCGCGGCTTGTTATTATTTATTCTGAAATGCAAGAAGGATTTAATATATAATACAAAAAAGAACGCCACTTTTAACCGATTGTTGGCCAAAGCTTTTACTTGTTAAACCAAGTGAAGTGCTAGGATTAAAAATACCGTAAAATAGACGGTCGAATTACATTTATTTCTATTAAAAAATACCTTCATTTCAATTTTGGTTTAGAGACACTGTTTATTATAGTTTCTTTTTCACTCCGTTTTTCGATTTTTAATTGTACGTAAGAACGTAACTGAAATGATCTGTTTTACTTAAGAAATAATACAGGGTGGGCCAAAATAAGGGTCCTATCTTTAAATTTGAATAACTTGAATTTGAATAACTTCCACAAAATAAAAGTTAAACTCACCAAACTTTATGTGTGTGTAGACTGACCCATCCGAGATCTTTTTAAATAAACAAAACAAATTTTAGCCGAAAAACACTTATTAAAACTTACAAAAACTAAAGTATTGTTTTTTACACTGTTTGAGTTTTTTAAGCAAAAATAATGTTTTCTAAATGACGGTACGTTCCTTAGGGCTTATACGGCTCATGCTTGCTTCGGAAGGGGTCCTTTACTTATTCTAGAAAAAATTTTTTTTTTTAAAAATCAATAAATAAAAAAGTTATGAATTTTTAAAAATAGGACCCTTATTTTTGCCCACCCTGTATAAACATTTAAATGTATATTATTTTTAAGAAATAGTGAGTTCTTGAGTGGTGTCCTTTGGTGTTGCGTATAGCTTTGTTGGAGCTGATGTCATGCTCTCTGGATCGTTGTTTCGGTGGAGGGTGTTTCTTAAACTATCCAGTTGCTCTTGATATGTATCGTTGTCACTACATATTGTATTTGCTCGATGTTGTAGGCATGGGACCATTTCTTTAATTACATTATATGGATGGTGGGAGTTGGAATTTAGATATTGTCCAGTGAAAGTTAGCTTTCGATACACAGATGACCTAAACTCCTGGCCAGTGCCAGTTATAAGCACATCTAGAAAAGATAATTTGTTGTTATGTGTTTTTCTCCATCGTGAACGAAAATTTGTGATAAAACATCGAAGATTAGAACAGTAGTCCGAATATACCAAACTCTATAAATTATCTAAAAAATTTCGAAACATGAATTTAATAATATTAAGAATACTAAATGTTATACTCATAAGTATTACAAAAATCGAATGAATAGTCTCATATCGTATTAGTCGGAAGCATGCGTTTGTCAAATGCCCTGCGAAGTCCATTAAAAAGAGCACCGTTTGTGGTTTACAGAAATGACTGTGTACCATTATTTAGTGTGTTTTTCTGCTCCCGGCAATCGTTATCTACTATCGGCATATATATATATATATATATATATATATATATATATATATATATATATATATATATATATATATATATATATATATATATATATAAATAAAGATAGATAGACGAAGAGTGATAAACAGGCACGAATGTCCAAATTTATTTCAAACTTCGATTGTTCAATGCAAGGTATATTCTGTAATAAAATTATGTTTGGACATTCGTGCCTGTTTATCACTCTTCGCCTATCTATCTTTATACTTGCTCTATCTCGTATATTGAGCTTTTACCATTTCACTATAGGTTCTTTCTACTAAAAGTTGACTTTAAGTTTCATATTTATTCCTATATATATATATATATATATATATATATATATATATATATATATATATATATATATATATATATACTAGTTATTTATATCGATTAAAGTGTTATTTATTTGCCAGCCTTTATAATCATATTGTACTACATCCATTCATTATGTCAGTTATATCTATATCACATATTGTATACGAAGATGAAGCTAATTCCCCCAAGAGTACCCACTACTTTCTGAAAGATTTACAATGGAAATTGGCGAATTAGAAGAAGCTGTCAATTCTTCTCCATTCCAAATCTTCGAAAGATTAGAGACGTAATCGCCTTAAGATATTTGGTCCGATGTCTTTAATGATGTCGGGAATAGAATGAATCGGAAAGCACTAGAAGCAATCTTGGGCTTGATAGGAAATTTATCCTGTAATATCGCCAAATATACGGGACTTTGTCTCTAAGAGGATTCCACTCTTTCTTGGACACTCGAATAGTCAGATGTAATTGATTTGCTCTTTGAATTCTTGATGACAAAAACACCTGCCATCTACTAATTCATATTCATTCCTTAATGTGATAAAATTCACCAAATAAACTGCCTAAAGTGCACATTAATATATATATATACATACATATGTATATATCTACCTCTCGCTATATATATATATGTATATACATATATATATATATGTATATATATATATATATATGTGTGTATGTGTATATATGTATATATATGTATGTATATATATATGGGTATATGTGTATATGTATATATGTATATATACATGTATATATATATATGTGTATATATATGTGTATATGTATATATAGATATATATGTATATAGATATATATATATATATATATGTGAATGCTTTTATTCAAACATGTACAAGGTCTGCTACACTGGCATGTCGATGTTATCGATCTACAGCTCTCAAGAGCTGAGGTCTCATCAGGCAGAAAATTGTTTTTTTGATTCAACTGGTTGCTGAATTCCAGGGAGAATGAAGTCAAGCAAAAAAGAAGAGGAGAAAGAAATAAAAGTCATGTGACCGATTTTAAAATATGATTGCCGTTAGAAATTACTATTTTCTTATTTTTATCTTTTATATATTTTATTTTATATATATATATCCAACGCTGAGCTGGGGTAGAAAGGGGGGGGGGGGGCTAGGAAAAGAAAAAGAAGAGAGAAGGGAAAGAGATACAATTGCTGTCAAAAAAGTTTAATTTACAGCTGTTAATATTTTTATTTTGTATTTTTATCCAACGCTTAGTTAAGGTGGGGGGGGGGGGTTGGAAGAAAAAGAAAGAGAAAGGGGTTGAGGGGTGTTAGGGGTGGATGTCTATAGCCATTTAGGATTTGTTGCGGGGAATGGTTCTGAGTTAAATTCATATTTATTTTTATTCAGCGCTGGGCTGGATAAAGGGGGGGTCGGGGGGAGATTAAACAAGAGCGAAAGAGAAGATGAAGGAAGAGGGGAGGGGGGGTTTCAAGTTTGTTGTGTCTGCTTCCTGTCAATGCAGACATATAACAATTACATGACACCCAGCTTACGGGGATATTTTAGTTTAAGCTTAATTGGCATTTAATTTTGATTATTTTGATGGATAGTTAAATGTATTCTAAATAATATTTATCAGTTAATTAATAAAACATAATGGTAATTGTCTTTATTTTTAGTAAGATTCATATATGGATTATTGGCAGTAATATTAGTAGGTTAGTTCTAGGTACTAATGAGTTAAAATATATTGGGAATTATTCTTGGTAAGGATCGTATATAGGTTTATGACATTGATATAGATGGATTATACTATTATATTTAGTTTTAATTATTTTGGAATATGAATAAATGTATTTCGATTATAAATAATAGTTATTGATGGATTAATAAAACATACTGGTAATTGCTTTTATTTTTAATGGAATTTATATATCGATTAATTTCAGTGGTATAAATAAATAAATTTTATTATTCGTTGTGGTCCTATTATTAATGGTGGGGTTAACACTTGTTATAGTATTAGTGGTAAGGTGTTCTAGTTAAAATTGTTAACGCTAGTTATGGTCTATGAAGGGGGGGGATTAGGAATGGTGGGGGCTAGTAATTTTAATTAAAGTGATCAGTATATAATTATTTAAATATTTAAAAATTGGTTTTGGTAATAAGTAGTTTTGTCAGCTGGATGTTGAGTGCACATACGCACTCGTGCACACATATAAATACATATATGCACATGTATACACAAACATTCATATATGCACCCAAACCCATGCACATATGCGTGAACATACATATATATATATACATATATATATATATATGTATATATATATATATATATATATATATATATATATATATATAAGAAAGGTTTGTGTGTTATTCTAATAACCATGTTTTTAGTGTTTTTAGTTTTATATTTTCACATATTCTGAAAACATAACATTTCTGTTAGATGTATTTTACGGTCCGTTTCATTTGCCGTAAGCCAAACACCATTTTCATGTCAATATCGTCTCTGCGACACTTTGAAATCATCAGAACACCCCACATAGAATAAGAAGTTATTAGATTAAAATGTCCTGAAAAAGCCTACAAAACACAGTGGTTTATTTTGGGGCGAAAAAAAAATAAACTAAGAAAAAAGAAAACTCACATGTAAGGAAACTCACTAGAATTTTTCAGTTCAGAGCTAGTACATTATTAAAGTTGTGTACACACACGGAATCTGGATTACATTATATACCAACATTTTCTAAGCTGATCTTACGAATTCCTGATGCATCGCTAACGGTAATTCGTTACCTACTAACTCTACATTCTCTTATTTTCTTTTATATTTTTTATACCTTTTAAATGGTTTAACCTATGGTAAAATTCATTTTACAAAATAATCCGTTCGAATCTTCTTTGACGATAAGATAACATTTTTGAGATATCATGATTTACTAAAGGAATACTAAAATGTTTTGAACAATTGATGATTAATGAATTTTTATTCTGCACAATTATTATGCTGTTTACTAAATTATATTATAACTCTATATTGTATATCGTATTTTAGCCCTACTAGATAGGTTTATTTTATAAATATATACTATATCTTTATTTTCGTTCTTTTACTATATATATATATATATATATATATATATATATAAATTCCCGAAACAGTTTTTCATGGTAAACAACTGATGATCCCTTAAATAATGTTAGAAGCAAACTAATATAATAACTGAAAAAGTCAAATTTACTTACATGAGTGATTTTCCACTGAACGACTTGGGACTTCAGTTTTTTGTGTTTTTTTTTAATATAGTTTCAATGGTTGAGAAACTTGCAAGACTATATATATATATATATATATATATATATATATATATATATATATATATATATATATATATACATATATATATATATATATAGTCTTGGAAGTTTCTCAAGCATTAAAAAATATATATACATATATATATATATATATATATATATATATATATATATATATATAGTGACGTTAAATGTGTCTTTACTAAAAATAATGTAATACTAATACTTCCATTAATCCAAATTTTCCAGCACAAAATAATAACTTAAATATTTACTGAATGGAAAACACCCGATGATGATTCCAGAGCGGATGGACATTTCTAGGATCCACAAATATTATGGTAAATATTTCAGGTAGTTTTATACTAAAATTCAAATATTTATTAGTATGAAGCATGCCACATGCATAAATATATTTGTCTGCACGATTTAACAAAATATGCTTGGATAAATAAGGTTACCTATATATATATATATATATATATATATATATATATATATATATATATATATATGGTAAAATGAAAAAGGAAAACCAAAAACTGGATGTTTTCTATGTGTACATCAACGTTTCGTCTTAATTTATAAGACTTCATCAGGATGATGATATAGAGAAAAGATATCATGCAAGTACAAATACATGTAGGGTAGACATGTTGGGAGGAAAAATTAAATAAAATGAAAAATAATGGCAACGTCTTGGTGGACGTCCGTACTTGTTAGAGAATAAAAATGAGTGACGAAAATGAGTGGGAAAAAAGGGGAAGGATGGAGGGAGCAAGGACTACTGTGGCTGGCGGTGAGAGAAAGAGGTAGGGGATGAGCAGGGGTAAAATGGATGGCAGAGAGAGATTGGAGGAAGAGGGGAGGGAGGTGTTTGACCAGATGGGTGTGGTCAAGATTGAAGGGGAAGAGTGAGTTGGAATGTTTGTGTGTGGGGGGTGTATGCAGGGAAAATGGGGATGGGTAGAGAGGGAGGGGGGCTGTGATTTTGGTGGATGGGCGAAAGTTATGGTCTTAGAGAGCGTTTTGAGAAAATGAGGGAATTTAAGAAGAGGTATGGGAGAAAATAGATGAGAGGGGGAAGAGGGAGGATTTGTTGTGATAGGGTGTGAAATATTTTAAATATTTGGAAAATGATAGCAATGAGTGAGGGATTGGAGTGGGTGGAGGAGGGCGGTGATTGAAAAGGGTGGGTGAGGAATATTTGAAATATTTGGAACATGAGAAAGTTTATTTGGACTGTAGTATTAAAAATGTTAGGGAAAAAAGTAA
>OY744540.1:75366715-75396715 GCA_963556195.1 Sepiola atlantica | reverse complement strand
ATTGAGTTGAATTGAGCTTGTGTCTGTTGGAAAAGAGAAACCTATGCTAGAGGTGGGGAGAAGATGGTGGAGTGGCGGTCCGCAACGAACTTGAACATGTGAAACAAGCGAATGGCTGAAACAAGCGGCATCGATTTGTGTCGGCCGGGTGAACGCAATTATTCATACACAAAAGGATAATCGCCTGACATTGGTCATGTGACGCGATGTTTTATTTCCTGTTCAACGCTTCGATAAACACCGGTAGGTGATTGCGATGGAAAATTTAACACCGTGAAACGGATAATGAGCTACCGACTTAAAACACGCGTTGGGCTGCACCATCACAACACACACAGAACTAGATGTGGTTCTTAGCAAAATCTCGTCGTCTAAATACACACAACGATGCATATATTCGTGATCTTAATGGAATGACCACCCTTACCTGCAGATCTGTCCTCCTTTGACTTTTGCATTTGGGGGCATCGCAAATCTGTTGTGCCCACGATTAATGATTAAGACGATGAAAAAACAAGTCAGTGTCAAAAGATAAACACTGAAACTGTCAGAAGAGTTAAATACATGTTTATAAAGAAAAGTGATGCATGGTTCAAAAGAGAGGGTGAAAGATATATATTATGTATATTTTTTTATAAAACACTTTACGGTGCGCAAATTCTGAGACACTTAGTGTGTATGTGTATTATTTCCTAATATGAACATCTGAGTAAAAATCCGACTTTTTATCGGCCTGATGAGATCTTAGTTTCTAATCAATATTGTGGATACCATAGACATGCCAGGGTAGCAGATTTTATTACATGTCTATATGAATAAAATAATTATATAGATAGCTCTATATACTATTACGCACTTTTTCTGAGCCCGGTCTAGATTCTGTGGATGTTAGTCCTGTGGATGTTTACTTTACCTGAATTACCATAGTATTTTGCATATATATATATATATATGTATATATATATATATATATATATATATATATATATATATATATATATATATATATATCACTAGATAAAGTGAAAGAATAAAATAAGATGCGACTAAAATTTTATTTGCATTCAATGTTCAAGTAAAAAGCCATTTAAAGTCCTTAACTCATGAGTTTTCAAGGGTAAAAAATTCAACTTTGAAAAAATATGAAATGAAAATTGTAAAATTTAAAAAAAAAATGTTTTCATACAAGTTATCTTGAACATTGAATGCAAATAAAATTTGATTCGCACCTTATTTCATTCTTTCACTTCATCAAGTGCTATTAATCCTCTATCTAGTATATTGAGCTTCAGTTTTATCCGGATGTTCACTAATTAAAGAAATTAGGTGCCTCTTATATACTTTGTTGTATAAACATAATATATATATATATATATATATATATATATATATATATATATATATATATATATATATATATATATATATATATTTATATATATATATATTGGTACAGGAAAATTAATTGAGTACTCTACTGCGATTTTTTCTGCTATATTACAAAGAAGTTATATATATATATATATATATATATATATATATATATATATATATATATATATATATATTGTCAACTCCCATAGTGACGATTACAGGTTTGGTGTGAAAAACATCTGTATATTGAATTTACTTTGAAAATAATATTTATTTATAAATACTTATTCAAATCTCTCGCAAGATTTCATTCAAGTTGACAACAAACCGTCATTCTGCGTAATGCATAAATCTAGGCCACGCCTATTGAGTTCTCTCTCGACTGTTTGCTAGAGATCGTCCGTGTTAGCTATTTTGATAGTACATCTAATCCTGTTTCTAGACAATACACGTTGGACCATTTGTACGCACCTGCGCTACTGAGTCAAACATGACTTTCGAATCGGGGTTGGAACCGTGTGGCCAGCGGGGTTTGTCTCTTCTCATGATAACGATTGCACGTTTTGCGTGAAACACTTGTGTGTTTTGCTTTATTTGGTAAAGTATATATATTTATAAATAATTATGTATTTATATATATATAAATATATATATATATATATATATATATATGTATATATATATATATATATATATATGTAAAGGAGTAAGGCTACCAACATTTGTAGAATGTTTTTTTCAACATTTATTTATTATTTTGTTGTTTTTTTCAACATTTATTTATTATTTTGTTGTTTTACCATTTCATAATTTTATATGACGCGTTTCAAGCGGTGGTCCGCTTTCATCAGATCCTTTACATATATACTTTTTTCTCGTTGGAACTGCACTAATACTGCACTACCCTCTTTTCTATATATATATATATATATATATATATATATATATATATATATATATATATATATGATTATTTTTATTTACACAGACACGTACACAATCTGCTACACTGGCATGTCGATATGATCTAAGGTTAAGATCGGATTCTAACTCTACCTGATGAAATCTCAGTTTATAATAGCTGTTGATCGATAACATCGACATGCCAGTGTCGAAGATTTTGTACGTGTCTGTGTAAATAAAAATAATCATATATAAAAGCTCTATTTGATATTGAGCACTTTTAATAAACTCTGTTGAAATTATTCGGATTACTACCCTGTGGATGTTCTACCTGGAGTATATATATATATATATATATATATGTATATATATATATATATATATATATATATATCTATATATATATATATATATATATATATATGTATATATATATATTTATATAAATTATTTTTTTGTTCGTAATTTATGTTAATATTTTTTTATACACATCTGTAAATCTGGTAAATAGCTCGAAATCTTCAGTACGACCATTTCCTGAGACCTATGGAAAGTAAAATGTACTAAAAACCAGCTCATCAAACATAAGTTATCAGCTCATCTAAATAAGTAAATATGTAACAGATGTAAGCGTTGGTTCTTAAATCAATAGCACTCGACCAGAGGAACGGTATTTACTTTGTTCTCATTTGATTTCTCACATATTTGATACATACTTTACTCTAGTGACATTTACACTCAGTGAACCCTTTTTACAAATGAATGGTGTCAGTTCTGTTCAGTATCATGCATGATTGATTTTCTATGAAATGAAGATTTGACAAGAGAACAGACGTGAATGAAGTGAAACAAGAACTGGTATACTTAAGTTGCATCTATTAAATTTCCGCATGATTTACAAACGAGACTGTCATTTCGAGCTTAAGTGTTGCAATTCAACGAGAATGCTATTCTCTATCATAAATGCGACAGATAAGTGACATGACATTTCTTTTTGGGATGGGGGTGGTCACAATTCACTGTGCCTGTAACGGTGAGTATTTGTTCTTTTGTGATTAAGAATCTTCATTTCACTTACCTGCATAATAAGGTGTGAAGCAAGGAGTCTTCAAGGATTTGGAAGTATGTGTTTCTTTAGCAAAACCAAAATCAGTAAATTTTAGAATACCATTGTTATTCCCTTCTGTATGTAATAAATTTTCTGGCTGAAAAATAAAAATAAAATGAAAAATAAAATTTTAAAAATAAAATCAATAAATTATATATAAATCGATAAATGAAACGTGATTAATGGATATTATTTTTACAAAGTTAAGCGTGACTAATCATGAGAACATTTTATTTCAAACGAGTGTGACAGACAGACAGATAAAAATGAGACATCAAACTTAAAACAGCGAATCGATTATGATCAAATATAACACTGGTACTTGGACGAAAATGGTTTCCACAAATGTAAACGTAACATACAAACACATATGTTAAACGCAACAGTAGACGAAACTGTTACAGGAAATGTACAAACACGCCCTTAATTATACAAAGAAGTATGCGGATTAAGACGATGTTTAATTCGAAGATTAAGTTCCTGGCAATAGTTTAGCCTGACGATTCCCTGTATACACTACAAGCGAGGTACCCTTATTTTATTGCCAGTTACGGTAACTAACACTTTGGTACTCTTATAGATTACGAACTATATGTCCGTAACTTCGCTTCGTCAACGTTCGGGCAGGTTACGGAAACGCCCGAGATTTGACGAAGCGAAAACTGGCAAATACTAAATTAAAGACTGGCAGCCGATAAATTACGACAAAGAACACCAAACTATAATGCATATATAAAAATCACGAACACACCATACCTAAACAACTGTTATTAATTAAATGATGATTCTTGTTTGATCTTTTGTCAAAAGAAAGCATTGTTAATCAAATGTTTTTTTAAAATAACATGTTTGTTTTATTGTTCATCGGAAAGTTTAAAAAGATGATTTTGTTTGAGTTGTTAAGCAAATGTATTTTTTATTAATTTTTTTTACATTTTGGCAAAAAAAATAAATTAGTCCTTCGGGAGATTAAACAAGCTAAACAAAAATTATACACATTATTTTTTTTATTTTTTTATTATAGAACGCGAATAATTTTTTCCAAAAGTAATCGGTTGCTTGGTTAATAGTTTCGTCGTCTCTCGGGCGATTCCAAGACCTGCCCGAACGTTGACGACGCGAACTCACGGAAACATGGTGCGTCAGCTATAAAAGTACCAATACTTTTATATATGTGTGTTGACCGTTCCAGTTATTATGAAATAATATTAATATTACACAATGAATTAATTGTTACACACCGACCATCATAGTATCATACAATTCATCGAAAATACTATTACTTAATAAGTTATCACCGGAAGTGGACTTCACTAGAATCGAGGCGGGACGACATATATCTGATTAATCTGCCCCATTCTCTTAAATCGGCGAAAGCATCGATGATAATGTCGAACCAAAAGTCGATGACCATCGGTGTGAGAACTAAGTATAGTTTATGCGTTAGCTTTGACCGTTGCGAGCAAGGTTTTAGCAGACAATCGTTTCGCCATCTGTGCATGGGTTTCGGAGTTCCATCTCTTTGCATTAGGGAGAGCGTGATCTAACCAACGAACCCATCTAGTTGCAAGAAAATTAGTGATAGGGTGTGTGTTGAAACGATATTAAACCTTGAGACTCAATTCTGACTAGGGATCAGATGCGGACCAGTCGATGCAACAGTTGTGATCGAATACCTGTAATCTTTGCACAACCTCTTATCGCAGTGGCTAATGTTTATCTCTGTAACTATCGATGTTACGTATTAACATATTATTTGTGGGATTTCAAAGGGCAGTTGTTTGGCGTAACTCTTCTTTCACGGCCCATGCTTATGCTGACGACATCCTCGGCGAGAATGATTACCCTATGCAGTTTGTCGTAACTTGAAGCAAGTAAATCCCCTCCAAAATTAGAATACTATGGGTTTAAGACGAAGTTCTTTATGTCCGGTGTTCATCTAGACAATTGAATCTTCGTTCGCTTGTACCGAACCCCCATCTGTCAGCTTGAAATCATCACATACTTAGGTAGCACAGTTACTATGAATATTCAAACGATAATGTTTAGCCAGTGTTTCCTGGGAGTGGCATGACCAACTAAATAGAATCATTCAAAAGTATGTGTTACATCTTTCCGTTTAAACGTCAATCTATCTAGCCCTCTTTATCATCATGTGGACCTATTTCTCACAATCCCTGACTCTAACTACCTCTCTACCCACCACCTCTCATCCTCTCATATACCTCTCTAATATCTCCTCTGCCAATCTTTCTCATCTATCACCTTGCTCCCTTCATAACAAAGAAAGTGTTCGCCATGTTACTACCGAAGGCAGAACAGATACTATAATGTGATCCTTGTTCGAAGACCAAAAATATACATTTTTTTACGGATTAAGATCAAAAATAGAGAGAAACCAATTGTTGTAAATACTTGACCAATTTTATAAAAAAGTTAATAGTTGTACACCAATATGCCTGTTCACAATACATTTAAATTTCGGCATGTTAGTGAAATTGCGGAGACAGAGAGCAGGGGAACTTCCAAAGGAAAGCTATTAGATAAAATAATCAATTAGAGTAAATCATTGTATCGCATTTGGGACGTCTGTAGTGAAAGAGATTTATTTTTCTGCTAATCAAGTTTAGAAGGGTTATTTATTTTGAAGGGACACAAGGGCAGTAAGTTCGGTAAAAGAATCAAAACAAGTCAGTCATGTAAAAAAAAGAATGTAATATACCACTATTAAGTTGTTAAAAAGAAGAAAATGATCAAATGAACAATTTACAAAACCTACCCATACACAAATACTTATGTTTTCTTGTAACTTGTTAATAGAATGAGAAATAGATAGAATGAGATGTATGACTTTTCAGAGTAGCCAAGGAACGTTTTATTACTACTCGTACCTTTACGAAACAGCATTCATCTAGAGTCGATTGGACGAGGTTCATCCCTCCTTCCAATGCGTCCCCCACGAAGACTAACCAAGGCTAACGATTTGAAGTCAATGATTATGTGATCTCACTCCACTCGCTGTTCCAACAGCGACACCGTAGATTCGGGGGCTAAGGTCATCATTAACAGTCATCATCCAAGTGTTTCTCTGTCCATTACATCGTGTTTCGAACTATCTAAGATAGCTGGGGCAATTGCTTTGTAAACAAATTCTTCTAGTTGACAGCGAAGGCCATCACACAGCTTGCGTAGACGTCTTGTCAAGGAACGTTCCGACTGAAAGCGTCGTTTAGCGTGTTAGAATGTAAGGAGAATCCATGTCTATATCGACAGTTGCCGTACTAATTTAAATTTGGGAGTACATTTTTTATGAGTAGCAATTAAAGATGGGTGTTTATATTAGTTTGTATTATTTGTCAGTGAGAGGTTCTTTATAAACTGTGCGCATGAGTTTGGTTAGCAGTGTGCCTAGGCTGCCGATATCTTTAGCGTCCCTATGCGTTTCTCGTTGCGCCTGTTGAGAGCCTTTAGCGCCGCAAACTTTTGCGATTAGTGCCGCACGTACGTGTGTTGTATCCGAAATAAAAATCCCGAAAAAGTGTGATTAAAAAGGCTGTGTTGATTTTTATAGCACGCGTGACATTTCAAACTTAATATTTGTTGTGCTATCATTTGTTAACACAACTAATTTCGGCTGTTTTCCAATTGAGACTTGGTACATAAACACATCATTCACTGTCGCTGCTGCTTCCGACTACATCGTTATTAATGACTTCATTAGTTTGTGCATCCGCTCGACGAACATAATATTACGTAATCGATGGGATGCTTTAAGCGCCGAATAACACAGACACAACTTTTATTTGTCGTTTTTCCCTCACGTTTGCGAACAACTGATATCAATTAGCATTCCATGAAACATTGCCATTATACTGAAATCATATGCCCTTAATAGGGTTAAGATGAAAATTCATATACACTGAATGTACAAAGCAAGGACATTCCCAAATGTTTACACTTTAATTGTCATTAAGGGTATGCGAGCACAGCAGGGCTATATTATTTACTGGTAGGATTTTTTTCTTCAGCGCACCTCACACACTTCATCCACTCATGCATGGAGATTTATACTGTAGTGTTGTGATAATGAAATGGTTTGGTTGATATGTAGTCATAACCTTAATGACAATAAAAGTGTAAACATTCGGGAATTTCCTTGCTTTTGTACATTTAGTGTATATGAATTTTCATCTTAACCCGTATTAAGGGCATATGATTTCAGTATACTGGCATTTTTCATGGAATGTCACTACTTTTGTAAAGGCTATGCCTCAATACAATGACCTCTCATAACTGATATAGTTGGTAGTTTTACTAATCAAGGTATATGGTAAACTGAAATTAAAATGCCATCAACTTGACCCTAGAACCTCTATCTCTGCCAAATATCAGCTGAACCCATCAAATAGTTGATGAGATACAGGGTGGCACATACGTACGTACGTACGTACCCACATATGACATGAGTTAATGATTGAACTTTCTGGATCTCTGGGTTTCCTTGACTAATGATGCTAAAATTCTACACACTTATAGAACCTATCAAATAACATTTTTGTGCAGAGTTTAACTAATTTGGTTTATTGGTTTTTGAGTTATGATTGATCAAAGAAATGAGATGTCTTGTAAAGGCCATTCGTGAAGTCTATTAACAAATAGAGCGCTCTAGCGTCTCCCTTGATTTCGCTAATTTTTTACTGCATACTATGACCCGAATATTCGTTTCTTTTTTATTGTTTTATATTACATTCCAACTTATAATTTTTTTTGCAGAAATACGGTAAATTAAAATACAGTATGCTACGGATAAATTTGTATATTTACATCGACTATATCACAATTAAATGTGTAAGAGGCAAGGCCAATACACCCAACGTAACCGATAGATAATCCGATGTGTCGTACATAAAGGACTAAAATGTTATGACGGTTAACGTACAGTATATTAAAATATTAACACATGAAATGCAGTGAAACTGATTCGAATGAGTCGACTTCTGGATTACAAATGATTCGTTATTCCGAGTTCTATACTAGGTGGGTCATTCGTCTGTTCTTTATTAGGTATCCAAAGCGTCTCTATTTTCAGGTCAGTTAGGGGTCAGTTATTTGCGATAATAAGTGTTTGTTTTGGACGATGTCGTTTGGAGCTTTGCAGGTTTGTGTCATCTTTTTCCGGGACTTTTGAAAAATACAGAAAATCAGAATATAAGCAGTATCCTGTTAACATTTTAACGCCACAAATTTTACTCTTTGATTGTTGACTGGGTAAAAAAAGTTAGTGAGTATGGGTGAAAGCACTTAATATATATTTAAAATATGTGTGCTTCACTTGCAAAGGAGGGCACTTACGTGCAAAAAAAAATCTTACAATATATTTAATTAGACATGGAATTATATCATAAATACACGTACAGGTGCGAACTTTACTGCTATGATTAATTATCGTTGAAAGAAACAGATCTTTCTTAAATGATTCCAGTTTTATATTTTTTATCGATTTAATGTTATTGTTTGTGTGGTTCTTGCATTTAACTTAATTACATCGCACACACTATCTTTAATCATATGATTTCAAGTGCAACTGAATGTAGCAAAGAACAAAATGTCATTCTTAACAACTTTTAAATATGCATACAATTATGTTTTGTTTCTGTATTCATGTAAAGAAACACGGAATTCAGTTCAATAATCTATTTATTTTTCTAGATAAAATAATTAAAGTGAAATATAACATTAATTTAAAGAGAAATACAACTTTGTATTATTTGGATTATTCGGACTACTTTTCCCATATTGGATATTATTCTTTGAGCTTTTAATCTTGTCCGTCTTTTGGATGATTCTCTCGGAATTTCAATCGGAATCTTCTATTTAATCTATGAGTGTATTTAGTCACAATTCGGCAGGAATCACCGGGTAGAAGTCATAAGTAGTGTGTACTTGTATTCTTAATATAACCTGGACATACGACTGCACCATCAACTTTCAGAAGACGTATTATACTTTAAAATGTTATCAATTTCGCTACGTGTTTTTGTGTCAGATTACCAAGTTCGAGAAAAACATTCCCAGGTTCGACAAGAGGCATCTGAAGAAGGTCATAGGTTAGAACGGTCGAGACGCTGTGAGTATAACATCGAAGATGAGAATTACATCGGACTTATACAAACACTGATAATTCTAAATATCCGAAACAAAATAAAAATGTGTAAATAAAATTAAGTTTAAGCTCACCGGCGTGATTATTGTATGATTTCCATATATTTTAAATTTATATTCATGTCTAATAAATATTATATGTTGTCTTGTGCGCTTCTGTTATAAACGTTATTGATAAAAATATTTTTAAAAAATTATTAGAAAGAAGACCTTGTCAACATTACCTTTGTGATCTATAACATAACAAAACTTTGTCATACGTTACTAACATCGGTCAGATGTAAAGAAATTAGCTAATCGAGATCTTTGAGAGTTCTACAGTTGCAATTGTATGTAATATCGATATTTTCTTTATTCTTTTTTCATTTAAAAATAATATAATTACGTGAAGATACACAAAAAATACAATTTACGAAAGGAACCACGCATATTCGTAATTTAGACCCTTAAACAATAACTAGTAAATCTAACGACGGTCCCTATATGTATTTGCCAAGCGTTCATGAACCACGCATATTCGTAATTTAGACCCTTAAACAATAACTAGTAAATCTAACAACAGTCCCTATATGTATTTGCCAAGCGTTCATGAACCACGCATATTCGTAATTCAGACCCCTAAACGATAACTAGTAAATCTAACGACAGTCCCTATATGTATTTGCCAAGCGTTCATGAACCACGCATATTCGTAATTTAGACCCTTAAACAATAACTAGTAAATCTAACGACAGTCCCTATATGTATTTGCTAAGTGTTCATGAACCACGCATATTCGTAATTTAGACCCTTAAACGATAACTAGTAAATCTAACTACGGTCCCTACATGTATTTGCCAAGCGTTCATGAACCACGCATATTCGTAATTTAGACCCTTAAACGATAACTAGTAAATCTAACGACGGTCCCTATATGTATTTGCTAAGCGTTCATGAACCACGCATATTCGTAATTCAGACCCCTAAACGATAACTAGTAAATCTAACGACAGTCCCTATATGTATTTGCCAAGCGTTCATGAACCACGCATATTCGTAATTTAGACCCCTAAACGATAACTAGTAAATCTAACGACAGTCCCTATATGTATTTGCCAAGCGTTCATGAACCACGCATATTCGTAATTTAGACCCCCAAACGATAACTAGTAAATCTAACGACAGTCCCTATATGTATTTGCCAAGCGTTCATGAACCACGCATATTTGTAATTCAGACCCTTAAACGATAACTAGTAAATCTAACGACGGTCCCTATATGTATTTGCCAAGCGTTCATGAACCACGCATATTCGTAATTTAGACCCTTAAACGATAACTAGTAAATCTAACGACAGTCCCTATATGTATTTGCCAAGCGTTCATGAACCACGCATATTCGTAATTTAGACCCCTAAACGATAACTAGTAAATCTAACGACAGTTCCTATATGTATTTGCCAAGCGTTCATGAACCACGCATATTCGTAATTTAGACCCTTAAACAATAACTAGTAAATCTAACGACAGTCCCTATATGTATTTGCTAAGCGTTCATGAACCACGCATATTCGTAATTCAGACCCTTAAACGATAACTTGTAAATCTAACGACAGTCCCTATATGTATTTGCCAAGCGTTCATGAACCACGCATATTTGTAATTCAGACCCTTAAACGATAACTAGTAAATCTAACGACAGTCCCTATATGTTTTCGCCAAGCGTTCATGAACCACGCATATTCGTAATTTAGACCCTGAAACGATAACTAGTAAATCTAACGACGGTCCATATATGTATTTGCCAAGCGTAACGCAGACCGACCTACCGGGAGAAAAAACAGTTTCTGACGATGTGGTAATACTATCAAAGAATAGAGACCCACAATTGCTGACATGAATGATCTGCAATTATATGCTTACACTAATCAGAAACGTCGCGTCTGGAGATGCTCGTTTAATAACGTGTATCAAATATTCACGATCAATGTTCATCTGCTCGTCTTTATATTAGAGTGGCATTAAATGCACTATTAAGTCTCTTTCGCTCAGCTAATAACCGCCCGTAGCTATATGCAACACACGATCTGATAACGAGCTTTTCAATGGTTTGTCTTTGATATTCAGCCAACATTGATTTATTGGTCTAATAAAGCGGCAAGCAAAGCGGATCAAACTGTGTCTGATTAAGAAAATGTTGATGAATTCGGGATTGGTGCTACACGGTGGCAGCCGTTCCGTCAACGAAGATTATAGTTCTATAACCAATATAGGAATAGATTCCAACGACTAACAATCTAAAGTAGATTCATCTTTCACGCACGCACACACACACACACACACACACACACACACACACACACACATATATATATATATATATATATATATATATATATATATATATATGTATATATATATATATATATATATATATAATACAGGCAAGATAAACATCCACAGGTTAATAATCTAAAGAATTCTAACCACGCTAATAGAAAGTGCTCAATATAATATAAAGCATTTATATATTATTATTTATTTATTTACACAGACATGTACAAAATCTGCGACACTGGCTAGTCGATATTATTGATCAACAGCTTTTATAAACTTAGATCTCACCAGTCAGAGTTAATATCCGATCTTAACCCCAGATAATATTTGAGAAGATCATATATAAATATATATGTGGAAGAATATATATATATAAATATATATATATATATACATATATAGTATAATCTTTTTATAGAAACATTATTAGCTACATGTTTGAGAAGCCGTTACTTTCGAAATAGAGCTTCCTCGGGCCACGTAAAAATTTAAAATGCTGAAATAAGGTTAGCAATTGTTTTTGATTTTTGGAGCTCAGGAAGGTCTAGGAAGCGCTCGGGAGCTGACGAAGTATTAACCAATCAGGTTGCAGCATTCATTTGCCAAGCAGGCTATAGCAAGCAGCCGACAGAATTTGGAAGGAAACAATAATCGCTTTCTATTGCCACTACAATTAATTATTATCTGCTCGTCGAATATCCGAAAGGACTAATTCTAAAGTATAACATTTTCATTACATTGTTTGCTTTTTGTTTTAAAAAAACATTGCCAAAATGCCCCCCTCCCCCCAAATAAAAAGCATTTTCACAAACAAATGAAAAAAATGTACATCTACACATTTAATTAACATGGTTTATTTGGCCCACAAAAAAGTCAAACCATATTTATTCACAGTTTTGCAGCTAGGGTTTTTAAAAAAATGTTATCTATGTATTTTTCTAAAGTCTACTATTAAGCGCTTGGCAGTTTCAGCCTCGTTTTCGTCTCGCCTCGACCTGCCCGATCGTTGCCGAAGCGAAGTCACGGAAATCTGGCGCGTCAGCCATAATAGTAACAATCATGCGTATACCATTATACACTTACATAGATAAATTCACACATATACATACATATATCCATAATAACCCACTGACGATAATAATAATGCTAACACCAGAATATAGCCGGTCAACACAGTTGTACCATGCGTATTCACACGAATTTCCTTTACTTTAAGAATACAATTATGCTACGTGAAGCAATGTTTTCTTAAATGAAAGAATGCGCCCTAAAACACCAACACTTTATTTTAAACTATCATCTTTCACAACTTGACGTATTTTTCTGACTCTACGGTGTATCCGACCTCTCGGTGTTTATACCAACAAAATGAAGAAGAAAAAAAAGAATAATTCTTGCTTTTGAGACAGTCTTAGCAAAATATATATATATATATATATATATATATATATATATATATATATATATATATATAGTCTCGGAAGTTTCTCAACCATTAAAACTATATTTAAAAAAACAAAACAAAAAAAAATTATAGTCCCGAGTCTTTCAGTGGAAAATCACTCATGTAAGTCAATTTATTTTTTACAGTTATTATATTAGTTTGTTTCTTACACTATTAATGGATCATCAGTTGTTTACCATGAAAAACTATTTCGGAAATTTAATATATATATATATATATATATATATATATATATATATATATATATATATATATATATGATTTAATCATTTCAAATTGCATCATATTTTGATTTTTCAAAATTTTATACAAATATCCAGACACGTGGTGCTTCAAAGATGATATCAATTTTTTTTTAAATTTAAACAGCGCCAAACCATTACAACAACATCGACACCCTTTACTTTACTTTAAACTATCGTTTCTAACAACGTGACGTATTTTTTCTGACTCTACGGTGGATCTGACCACTCGGAGTTAATACCACCAAAATGTATAAATTAAAATAGTTTTGCTTCCGAGTAAGATCTATTCATGGAGATTTCTAGCAAAATATATATACACGTAAATAATTTAATTATTTAAAATTGCATAAATTTTAGATTTTTCAAAATTCAATATAAATATTCAGACACTTGGTGCTTCAAGTATGTTATCAATTTTATATATATATATATATATATATATATATATTTATATGAATAATAAAATATGAAACTAAAATTAAACTTTTAGTAGAAAGCACCTATAGTGAAATGGTAAAAGCTCAATATACGAGATAGAGCAATTATAAAGATAGATAGACGAAGTGTGATAAACATGCACACATGTCCAAATTTATATCAAACTTCGATTGTTCAATTCAAGGTATATTCTGTAATAATATTATGTTTATTATTCTTTCCTTAAGCCAAGGCTTTTCAAAGATCCAGATCTTATCATCAGAGGAATTATACCGATAGATAAGTTGGCGATAGACAAGCCAAAATTCAACATTTGAAAAAATATTTTTAAAAATGATGGGTGAAAAAAGTTCGCGTAAAAAGATATTGGGTTCGTCTAGGTGGTAATTGTCCGCCGATAAGGTAAGAATAATGAACATAATTTTATTACAAAATATACCTTGCATTGAACAATCGAAGTTTGATATGAATTTGGACATTTGTGCATGTTTATCACTCTTCGTATATATATATATATATATATATATATATATATATATATATATATATATATATATATATATATATTATAAGTGTTGTGTGGATGTTTGTGTTTGATTGCCTGTAAGTGCGCTCGATATATAATTCCATGGGAATACATCTTCCATTAAAAAGAAGTTCATTTTTTTTTTCACAATCGATCGACACAGAAGGGCTACGCTTGTGTATGATATTATACATATACCTGATGACGACATCACTGCGTTATATGCGCACTATTTTCACCTACTGAAGTAATACACCTTATCCTTTGCAAACTAACAAATATGTTATAATAACATTACACATACACAAAATAATGCGACAGCTTTTCAGTAGCCTTTTGACCATGAATATATACGAAATGAAAATAGCGTTAACTGAACGCCAGAATACGTATTTAGCCGTTATAATATAACACATGTGAACTATTTTTATGTAAATTAGATGTTAGTAACAAGAGTAATACTTGTTACGATATACATAAACACGTTACCGAAAAAATATGATTGTTAGGTAAAACATTAGATATGTCTATATTGATCACTGAACGCCAGAATACGTATTTAGCCATTATAATACACAACATGTGAACTATTTTTATGTAAATGATATCTTAGTAACAAGAGTAATATTTGTTACAATATACATAAACACGTTACCGAAAATATAGGATTGGGAGGTACAACATTAGATATGTTCATATTGATCACTGAACGTCAGAATACGTATTTAGCCGTTATAATATAAAACATGTGAACTATTTTTATGTAAATGAGATATTAGTAACAAGAGTAATATTTATTACAATATACATAAACACGTTACCGAAAAAATAAGATTGATAGGTAAAACATTAGATATGTTCATATTGATCACTGATATTATTAAGAAGTTCAATACAAGTGCGTGACAAACTGTAACATCATGTGAATGTGTCTCTAGCGACAACGTAACAAAAATATACTCATGTTTGCATTGGTTGTTAATCGATTATTTTGTTAAAATCAACATTCTTATAGCATACCTTACTAAAAATAGTTTTCTTTTAATCCTATTTGAAAAATAGTAATCATTTTATAATTTGTTTGGAAGTAGGTGTGCGAATATCTCAACTAGTAACTGACAAAGAAAAATATTTAAATATGAACACATCGAAATTGGAATGAAAGTAAGTATATTTTTGAGGGGAAATAGTTAAAAAGAAAACTTTTTGACTAATGCTATTTGTTTTCTTCTATACTTTTTTGTGCTTAAAGGGAAGTATTTTTATTTTGTTGTCATTTTCAGGAACACGTATTTTTTAATATAAATCTAGTAAGTTACTTAACAGCCATGACTTGTATGATGGTCCGAGTAAATATTACGTAATTGTAAGTTCTTCAACTCACCAGGAACAACAAATCCATATTAATTTTATAGCTAACACACAAAGGAAGTTTCAAGAAAAATCTATCTACTGAATATTAAAGTAAAATCGTATGGTTAATAGGGTTCGACTTTGCTGACCAACCTAAATCTAATGTTTACAATTGTTTGTCCAATTATTTCTCAAATCAGGCAGTTGCATAAGAGGCCAAGTGAAAGTTGTCAACGTCGATGAGTAAATATAGCGGTATCAAACAACTTGATTCGAACTTGGCGCACCGATGCAGTCAGTGCGTGTAGTTGTCCACTTAACCACAGCCACCTCACCATGTAATAGTAAAACAATGTTAAAGTTAACATATCTAATGTATGTATATGTATATTATACAATCGGTTCCTGTCATTGTAAACTCTTATTGGTGTTCCTATTGACTAAACATTATCACGTGGGAAACTTCCGGTACATATGAATTATTCTTCTGATTGTGTAATATAGTTACAATGGAGCCTAGCGTCTGCGTCTATCTTGATCAGACATCGTCTTAGAATGTAATTGAATAAAGTTCATTTACCCAAATCGACGACGAATCGGAAAACACCTATAAATGAATGAATAAATACCGGAAGTTGATCAGGCAATATTATATAATCAATTGTCAAATTCCGAATCGATTCAATGAAAGGTGATTTAGGTTGAATTGAGGTTTATATTAAACACTATTTGCTATTTCTCTTGCATGCCATAATGAACTTTATTTATTCACATACGCTGATTCGTTTAATATATATAATATTGTGTCTCTCGAATATTATCATGTAACATAATGTAGCGCAGATATACTAAAAGTTTCATATTAAATAATCCAGTAGATAGATTAGATCATGGGTAGGTCTTAGTTTAGCTGCTTAAATGTATATTGAAGCTTTAGATAATTATATTGCATCAGGCTCATTTGGAAAATTGCTTCAAATATTAGCTATTAGGCAGGCAGACGCTAGCTTATAAGACTCGAGCTAACTAGGTTATCACTCCCGTCATAATTGTTGGGTCAGCTGGGAGGTGGTTGATATTCTCCCGGGTTCCTGGGTGGTAACCGGATACACATCCGGGGACTTAGGCGAATGATAAACACCTCTGTCCATGCGCTCAATTCTCTCCTCTCCCCTATTCCTTAAAGAGTAATAGTACTGCGTGAGCGCTCTCATCATTATGTCAGAAACCACCAGCCATAACTACACGGCTGATGAATCTCGTCCCTACGAATAGAAATAAATCATAACGTGAAATTATAAGTTTTACTAACATTTAATGTCACTTAAGAAAGTTTAAGACCAACATATATTACTATTAAAGCTCATGTCGAGAAAACTTTTCTAATTTTTGTTCAAATCTATTACATGATTTTGATTCTAAAAGCTGTCTGAACGTTAAGGTTTAAGCTTTAAGTTCATTAAGAAAAAATGAAATTCACGGAATCTTTATTCATTTATTGATAGATAAAATTTCATGCAAATCTGAAATATTTGCATTTACAAACGCGGTGTGGTTGCTATATTATATTTAATCCAAATCTTTAAAATACGAACACGAAGCTAATATGTGGTGATTGTGTATTAATTTATGTCTCTAACGTAATTCACAACACATCGTAGGGAGCTAACCCCCCCCCCACTCTTTGCTCTCTTAGTGTAAAATAAGATTTAACAAAATATATCACACATTACTCAAAATAAAACTATCGTTAGTGAATTTTCAGTTGATTAATTTACGACTGAATATAATACATATTAATATATAAACTCAAGTGTTCATAAAAAAACTGCTCAATAACAATTGGAGCTGTATTCAGTATATTTTTTTATTTATACAAACATCATTGGTTACATATGTGCATACATGTGTCAGTTGACTTTCTTTTTTAGTCTGAAGAAGTTGACTCTTTATTAGAGAAGAAAACTGAAACATGTTTGCACATATGTAAATAATAATGTTTGTATGAATAAAAATGTATACTGTATATATATATATATATATAAATATATATAAATATATATATATATATATATATATATATATATATATATATAGTGTCCACAATTTGAAACATATTTGCTATGGTATAATATTGAGATATCATAAGCATTTTTAGTCGACATATTTTGCTGAGTGTCATTTCTTATTTCCTAGTGAATGTCTCTATTAGGTGAAAGTGGCTAATGAATTCGCCATGGGTGTAAAAATCTATAGTCAAAGAAAACTCACTGAAAATGATTCCTGGTAGGATTATATGACATTGGGATTGTAACACCCGTAGCGAATTCATTAACATCCGTCAACCTTATATAAAAACACACTCCAGGGAACTCTAAATAATCTTAAACAAAGTATATAGTGCAAAAACATATACAATTTAACAAAATGTATATATATATGTACATACATATGATGTGTGTGGATGTCGAGAATGAAGTGGGAAAAGCGGACATGCAAACACAATACAGTTTCCTGACGAAGTTTTTCTGGTAAAACAGACGACATATTAACTCACTATAGGGGTTCAATTGATTCCATTGTATTGATGTATCACACGTTTCGTGTTGTATTAATTCATTTACATTTTCAAGTTGTATGACATCTAAACACACACAGACACACAATACGCACATGTACTCACATTTAGAATAATTATTTTCCTGCACTGATAAGAGCAATAAGCTTTAAACGCTAGAGTCTGTCGGTATTAATATTTTGATATTATTTATGAATATATATATATATATATATATATATATATATATATATATATATATATATATATATATATATATATAGTCTGAAGAAGCTTTGAGTTATTTTAAACAAAAAGACAAAAAAAAATAAGGAAAATGCAGTTTAGATTCCCACAGAAACTAACTAAATCCAAAATAGTGCAGACTTAATATTCGTTGGAAAATTCATAAATAAATAAAATATATAATAGTAAGTAAATATAATAAACAGGGGGATTAAGTATCTAACAGTGAAACAAAAACAGGAGACCTAAACGTAAGCATCTAATATTAACACGGGGATTATCAGCTGTTTACCATGTAACTGTTTCGGAGATTTAAAAACAGGACAGTTATGTGCATGGCTCTCCAATGGTACAGATCAAACTACCATTTCCCCAATCAAGTGTCGAAATAATTCAGCTTTAAATGTTACTTATATATGAATAAATAATAATAATAATAATAATAATAATAATAATCAAAATAATAATAATAATATACTACCCTTAAGACTACCGTGCGATATGGTAATTTGCATATCAAATAACATTCTTTATAACAATAGTAATACTAATAATAATAATAATAATGATAATAATAATAATAATAATAATAATAATAATAATAATAATAATAATAATAATAATAAAATGCTATCTAAACACTACACGCAAGAACCATTCTGCGATATGGTAGCTAGAAATAAAATTATATAGGAATTAAAGTTGCATTAAAATATATATATATATATATATATATATATATATATATATATATATATATATATAGAGAGAGAGAGAGAGAGAGAGAGAGAGAGAGAGAATAGAAAAAGTATTCCGACGTAATGGAGATTAAATATGGAAAACCAAAAAATGATATTATGTATTCATCAACGTTTCGTCTTCATTTCAAGACTTCCTCAGGATGATAGTCTTTTAAGAAAACCAGAACACAAGTACAAAATGGTTTCAAGAAATAAGTGGTTTCGTGTGTGAGCTACTTGAGATACAAATAGATGGTGGCATAGGCAATGAGGGTTGGAGTTATAATATCATATTTTTTGTTTAGTTTCACCCAAAAATGAACCACTGTATAGTGTAGATTTTTTTTCAAGACACCTTAATCCAAGAACTTTTTACTCTTTGTGCATTTTTTCTGATGATTTTGTAACGCTGCAGAGACGATATTGATATAAAAACGTTGTTTGGCACAAGACAAATGAAACGGACCGTAAAAATATATCTCACAGAAAATTTATGTTTTTTTTGGAAATGTGAAAAAATAAAATAATAATAAAATAAAACCATGGTTATTGGAATATAATATGAACTGACTTTTGTAACCGTATGAAATAGGAAACTAATTTTTTTAAACTTTCGGCGTAGTATAAACTATTTTATTTGACGAATTTTTACATTTTTCTATAAATTTAACGTAGGGTGTTATATGAAAAGGTGAAAGAGGCGAATTAGCATCTAAGCTTTAGCAAAAGCTTTAAGATCCGTCTGTCTGAGACCACGGAATCATAGTAAGAAATATTTACTTGTTCTGATTAAACCGGTTTGGGTAACCTTAATAGTTGTTATGATGTGCAAAAACACGAAATATTTATTGAATCACGTTTATAAATTAAGATGATTACATTTATATAAAGTTCTACGAATCACATTGCAACCAGCATTCCTCAAATTGATGCTCTTGCCTTTTATACAGTTCTCTTTTCGAGTAGTTGACTGTTCAACCTATAATACCCCCAATGTTTCATTAATAGGCTACGTTATAGTAGATGACAATAAGTAATTAACACTGTCATTACCAATATTCTTAAAGATTTCTTTATAAATCTTACGTTATAAAATTAGTAACATATATGCACTCACAAGTAGACAAAGTTATGTATTTCAACTTTCTATTCATGTAGTGTAATAGTATATTGCGTGCGTTTATTATTTAACTTCGACTTAACCGTAACTTAATATATTAAGAAGACATTTAGCAAGAGATGTTGCTACCAAAATAATATAATATAGTGTTTTCCAACCTTTTTCTACGATTAATAATAAGACTGATCCTAAGTCATGTGCTTGCTGTGCAATGCTACTGCTAATAATTCCGAAAACATATGATGAATTAAAAAAAATAATCCTCAAAGCAAGATGTGTGTAATAGTTTTCTTTGTCACACCAATTATTAGCAATGCTACTAAAAATAGAGAGGCAGACACTTCTACACACCTTCGACGACACGCTAACGTTAACACAACAAATTATTACTAGAAAAATCAAGGTGTCTAACAAATGATGTCGTTTACGATATGAAACCGAGAAGATTCAATATCTTTCTTGAAACAGTATTGCGGTATGCTAAGTAAAAATTATAATTACCACTAAGAAAGTTATTAATGCATCTGAGAGCGCATATATATATATATATATATATATATATATATATATATATATATATATATATATATATATATATATATATATATATATATGAAGTTCCAACAAGAGAAAAGTATATATGTAAAGGAGTAAGGATATGTAATCACACTCTTTCAAATCGAAATACATTTCTTCAAATTGATTTACATATCTGATGATAGCCGACTACCGCTTGAAACGCGTTATATACAATTATAAAATTATAAAATAACACAATAATAAATAAATGTTTGAAAAAACATTTTACAAATGTTCGTGATTTTGAAAATGGCGTTTATCGCGTCTTGACTTCGAACTCTTCATATATATATATATATATATATATATATATAGAGAGAGAGAGAGAGAGAGAGAGAGAGAGAGATAGAAGAAAAAAGAATGATAAATATGTGACGATTGTCCAAATTTATTTAAAATTTCAATTGTTCAATGCAAAGTGTATTCAGTAATAAACTAGTGTTTATTATTCTTTCCTTAAGCCAAGGCTTTTCAAAGATCGAAATCTTATCATCAGAGGAGAAATACAGATGGATAAGTTGGCTTTCGAAAAAACCAAAGTTCAAATATTTGAAAAATATGAAAATTATTATTAAAAATTATTAAATAATTGTTGTTAAAAAATAAATATATATATATATATATATATATATATATATATATATATATATATATATAAATATAATATAGTCATGCACAGATATCTTTTTGGTAGTTTCTGGACTCTTTGTCGTAGCTAGACACACAACAACCCAATATTCGAACCAGTGCACCACTCACTACACACCGCGAACAGCGGTGCCTGATTCTCCTTTTTGTAAGCCACCAAAATATTAGTATACGAATTTGTTTCGGTTTATATTCTATTTCATTTATTTGTTTACATTTTACGATACCGACAAGCGTAAGGACTCCATTTTTTCACTGAACTGTAATCAGGTTCCCTTAATTGAGACTATAATCTTAGTCAAATATGTGCTTCACCTACGTATGTCAACTCTTATTATGGTAATCATTCGACAGAAACGATAATTACTATCTTACCTGATAATCCTAATTAGTATCTTGCATAGGAATAATCTTTAATCACGAAGATAACTACGCTGATGGTTTCACCGGCCAGAATCCCTAGCGAAGCTTTAAAATGTAAACCATAGATAAGACATAAGATCTGCTGCGTTGATGTCTGCAGTATGATACGTCTAATTGACTTGCCCACTGCAAGAAAGTTGTATTAGTTTCAGGTCTGAGAGATCTCGCTCTGACCGCTGAGGGAAATGGTAGTGCTGTTAAACATAATTAGAATGTGCTTATGCAATACAATAATCATTTGCATGAGCGAACTCTCGTCATCGCACACACAAAAATAGGATTCTATCTTTTAAGACCTCCCCTCTTGGTTCAATATCGAGTCCCTCTCCGATGGCCGAAACACGGCTCAACCCGCACTTTTTTCATATGGACGCACATAGCAGCTGCTACACTCCCCCCTGATCACACATTATGCATTATGTTTTTGATCTCTTGGTCTGTGCGCTTCTTCGAAGTGCGACGTGCACATCAGTGTATGTTTTGAATACGATACTTTTACCCTCGAACTTCTACGTACACAGGATACCCGAACTCAACTGACCACCGTCGAAAAATCAACTTTATAACAACAACATTTGGACTCATAAGAACTTTAATAATTCTTTTTCAAACATCTATTACCACTATAAAAGCTGTTTTCTTTTTGACGCTGACTGCCTTAACTTTACGTTTTCCTCTCTATCAAACGTGTATTTGTCTTTTGTTTGTTGTGTCAAAGAATTCTCAAAGTAAATGTTGCCGGTTATATTGACACTTACATTGACGGTGTTTATCCTCTGATGAAAAGAGTTGTCTTTGAAAACCCATGGATTAAGGATATGAAACTTATTGGTTTCAACTTCTGATGTTTAAATAACTATTGTATCTATACAATTTTTACTATAATCTTTCATCTCTTGAATTATATATATAAATATATATATATATATATATATATATATATATATATATATATATATATATATATATATATATATATATATAATATAAAACAATAAGTATACTTTTAGAAGACAGAACCTATAGCTCAAAATACGGGATAGAGCAATTATGAAGAAAAATGGAAGTAGAGAGATAAAGATGTACGAATGACAAATCTATTTCCATTTCAATTTTCCAATGCAAGGTGTACTCAGAAAAAAAAATTGTTTATTTTTCTTTCCTTAAACAAAGGCTTTTCAAAGATTAACATGTTATCATCAGAGGAATTACATAGATGAATAAGTTGGCATATTTTTTACACGCATACTCTCACTCTCTATTACATTATATTTTTTCAAATTTTGAATTTCTGCTTTTCCACTTCCACTTTATCCATCTATGTAAGAAAAATAAACATGCTTTTACCGAGTACACCTCGCATTGACCAATCGAACTTGAAATAGATTTGACATTTATATATATATATATACATATATATATATATATATATATATATATATATATATATATATATATATAACAAGGAAATAAATTTCCCAAAATAGGTTAAAACGCTCGATATCCTATTGGGTGTGTCGACATTAATAAAACTGTTAATAAAATTTAGAAATGTTTATGACTGTCATTGATGAATTGGTTAACACAACAATAACATGTTGATGTTAAGTACATTTTTTATTATGTGTATACATATTATTATTTCATGTATCCACACATATATTAAACACCATGTTATATATTATGTATATATAAATGTATTATTCATTTCAACATTTACTCAAAAAGCGGGTAGAGCTTACTAGTTGTATTGAAATATGTGTATGGCAAGTAAGCCACACGGCGGTGTCAATGTTTCATTCCAGCAGAAACCATTCGAATAACATTGTTGATTTAGTATTTACCATTCTTTTTATATTTAAGTAGTGTTTCCTCAAGTAAACTTCTTCTTTAATGTGAATCAGATGATTCTGGTGTTGGCATTAGTTTCCCCGATGTTTTTCTAGTTAGAAATCTTTCTGGAAAGACATAGGGTACTTACGGGAAGGACCACGAGACGGTTGCCAACATCCCTAAGTGAAAGTGGTACTGTGGAACCGACTGGATTCGAACTTCAGTCTATGTCGATATACACTTAACCACAGTCACCTCTCCGCAAGTAAACTAAACCAATCAGATTACGCGTTCTTGGAATATTATTTTTATTGGCTAATGGCTCTACGGTATTTCGTTAGTGCATGACTTTTTCTTTTAAATATTCTGTTTTTGTAAGCGTTTCAAAGTAATATGTGACTCTAGTTATAACACATGGGGAATAAAATAATTAAAATTTTCGATTAATTTTGTAAATACTCGCTAGTTTAGACTCATTTACATAAGTTTTATTTAATTTATTCCGGTATTTATTTACGTTACTGTGTCGGCAGTTAAATGCTATTTCTCTTCCACAATTATAAACTCTTAAGAGATATTTAAAATCTTACATTTCTACCTGCAACAGAAATATCCGAATTTGCATCTTTTAGAGTCTTCTCTCTACCGACAAGGATCATGAAAAATGCGATAAATGAATTCATTCATTTCGGATTAATCACATGATTCTGTTGTTAGTATTTGTTTTCTCCGATATCGTTCCGGTTTGAATTGCTTTAGAAAGATATTGTATCGGATACTTACGGGAGAGAACACGTGAAAGTTGTAAGCATACACATTGAAAGTGTTTATATGGAACGAACTGGATGAAAACTTGGTACACCTAGGTTGCCAGTCCATGTCTTTAACTACTTAACCACCGACTGCTCCCGATAAACGAATAGAAAGTGTGAGAAAAGCACAATAGTGTAGGGAAAGAAAGAAAAAACTAAAGTTAAATAGAACAGACGAAATAGTAAACATTTGAGATGAATAAAAAAAAGCGAATAAGAAAGAAAGAAAAAGGTACCACCTAAAGTTTCCCTGGGACGAGTTAAGCACCGCATGTATATCGCAAGAAACTTACTCCTCCCCAGGAAGGGGAGGCGAAGCTTGGGAGGGTGGACCTCCTAGAACTGCACAGGACAGACCCATAGATCTGCGTAAATCAAGCCCCGAAGGTTAAGACAATACCAGTCTATGGGGTGCAGTATCCATCGGAACAGATACTACACTTTGGTCTTTGCCAAAATGCCCTGGAGCCTTTCCTTTTATTTATTTACTCTTCTCCAGGAGTTAGGCACAAGGCTAGTTTTATCTTACTTCCACAAGTAAGATGTGACCCAAAGTCGGGTCGGGAAAGTGAGGTTTGAAAAGCCAGCGCCCGAGAGGTGACCACTCTGGCCTACAATAAATTTCATGGGCAGCCTCGTCGGCATTCCCCGGTAGCGGCGCCTCAGGGAGTAAGCAATAAACTTACTCCTCCCCATAGCAGGGGGGGGGGGGCGAAGCTTGGGAGGGTGGACCTCCTAGAACTGCACAGGACAGATCGGCGTAAATCAAGCCCCGAAGGTCAATACAATAGCAGTGTATGGGGTGCAGTATCAGATACTACACTTTGATCTTAGCCAAAATGCCCCGAAGCCTTTCCTCGTATACAATGAAATATATCCGATAAGTAATGTGTTTTGATGATCAATAACAACAAATCAGGTCGATATGCTGTAAACCAGGCGCAATAAATTAACCCTTGATCCGACATCGAATGATTCGTTGCATTCCTCTGTCATCGGTTTCCTCTCGATCGCGTGGGAAACAGATGACGCAATTATTTCCTTTGAGTAGTTTAGTCTATTTTTTTTTTGCTTGTCGATATTATTTTCGATTTCCCCTCAACACGAACGTATTTCCGTTTCTTCTTTTCCAGATAATGTTTTATTTCCGTTGATATTTGTCGATATGATTTCTAATGTTTCAACGCAGTTAACTCCCAACTCTGCCCGCTTCGAATAATCTTTAACATGTCGCAGGAAACATCTGCGCTTTGTTTGCTGGCGAGCTTAATTATGCGCCTTCCGTTAAAGCAGCGATAAATACGCGGATACGAATATCTGTCTAAAATAAGAATGCTTACAAATACATGTACACTTGTTTGCGAAAATTACCCCTTACGAAACATAACATGAGTTATTTCCATGAATTCCAATCGTTGAAACACATTACCATGGGGCTGGTACTCTACGAGCTACAACATGGTTGTCTTCAAATGAAGATCAAGAAATGCTTGTTAAAAAAATATCATAAGCTGAAAGAAGAGAGTGACTCCTTCTGTCAATGCTCAGCTATACACTAAGGAATATTAGACAGTGACGTAATCGACAGAGTATTAGAGATCAATGGTGCCTTTATTTATTGATACTAGGGGTGGGACGTAATGGGTGAAAATTAGGGGTGGGACGTAATGGGTGAAAATTTCAGATTCATGCGAGTAGTCTTTTTTGTGTTCATTTATACATAAATATCACTAAACAATCAAATATTTTGAAAATTTTGCAAACTTCAGAAGATGCAGGCCAATAGTTTTTGGCTATTTTACATTCATGAAAACCCTTTCACAGCCTGAAAATGGTCCTAAATTAAAGTACTATATCAGATTTAACCATCTATATCCATTCATAGCTTTTGAGGTTGTTTTCGGACCTGCAATGTCGCATGAAACTACTTTTTCACCGAAAAATGATGAATTTTATGTCCCGTGGAGCCCTAACGGCTTTTTTGTTGCCCTGCACCTTCGGAATTTTGCAAAATTTTCAAAAAATTTGATTGTTTAGTGTTATTAATGTATAAGTGAACACAAAAATATAATACTCGCATCAATCTGAAATGTTCACCCGTTGCGTCCCACCCCTATTTATACATCAGGTTCAATTAAAATAATTAAAACATATTTTTTCAAACATTACTAACTTAAACAAACAAGGTGTATCTGAGAATGTATCTTACTTAATTAAAGTATCTACTTGATCAATTTTATACAGCATATAAGTGGCAATATATCCATCGCAGTAACCATTATCCTCGAGTAATGTTTAGCCTGAATAAATGCTGACTAATGATTAAAAACAAACAATATCTATTGTCTTTAATAGAAAGTAATATCTGTGGCAGTAAGACATAGGGATTTCATATTGTTTATTACAAATTTACATGTAAGTGCCTACTCGTATAGGAACTTCTTGGCCTTTTGGCTAAGATCAAAGTGTAGTATCTGTTCCGATGGATACTGCACCCCATAGACTGGTTATGTCTTGGCCTTCGGGGCTTGACTTACGCCGGTCTATGGGTCTGTCCTGTGCAGTTCTAGGAGGTCCACCCTCCCAGGCTTTGCCTCCCCTCTTTGGGGAGGAGTAAGTTTATAGTTTACTGTCTGAGGCGCCTCTACCGGGAAATGCCGACGGGGCTGCCCAGGCAATTTTTAAACCCCACTTTCCCGACCCGACCTTGGGTCACATCTTACTTGTGGGAGTAGGATAAAAACTGGCCTTGTGCCTAACTCCTGGAGAGGAGTAAAACAATACTCGTATATTATGTATATTCACCATCAATCTTTTAAAAATGCAATTCACCTCAAACAAAATACACTGCCACTAAGACAATAAGCAGACCAATGTGAATTAAAGGCCAGATTTGTAGGGGCAATCAAAGTAGGGAGTTCTTTAGCTAGACGTTTGTTCACATTACATTTAAATTGATGCATGTTCATGCAGTCACGGAAATAGTGAGTGAGCATGAAATTTTAAAGGCAAGCTGTTCGAAAAAAAATCTATTACGGTAGAATGCCTTCTGGAATCGTAGAGTGTATAGGTGCGATGTTGCAACTTGAGAGGTTTGTTGGGAGTATTTACATTAAAGGGGCACATTCCGTTGAAGTACGTGTTAAAAAGGCACAGGATGCAATATTGCGGGGAGGGAACAGGGGGCGTAGGTTTAGAAAACATGTGGGGCGTATAGAGTTAGAGATTAGGTGTTGGTGCACCAGCTCATATGTGACAACATTTCTCCACGCGAATGGTGGATTTACAGAAAACAGGTTACTGGAAAATGTGAGGTGTTTTATAGCCCGGGAGAGATTTTCCACCTTCTCTTTTCTATACTATTAACCAGGAGCTCTTTACTCAATTCTGGCAGTTATGAATGCACGTAACAGTTTTTAAATAAAACTCTAATAGGAACGGGAGTAGATAAAATATTGATTACATCTCGGCAGTTTTTCTTTACGTATTCGAAGATAAAATCACATAGCCTTCATAAAATGAGTCGTTTGTTTTATGAGGAACGCAAAATAAAGAACAAACAAATTATATTTTAAAAACTGTTACACCGGCCGTTCTTACACAGGAGAAACTACACCGGTTGTCACTATAAATAGTGCGAGTCATCAGAGACACTGAAGACAAAGCACAGTCTTGTAACTGTCTAGCCAAGAGCTAGTCAGTTTCTTACTTTGTTAATACACTTGTTAAACCAACCCCTAACTTGACTTCCATTATTTATTATTTACTGTGGGACAACTTCACAACAAACACTTTTAATGATCGACATCGAAGCTAAAACAGTGTAAAAAAGCTAATTTGATAAGCTCGGACATTTTAAAGAATAATGCTATTTAAAGTATACAGACATTCAAGTGTTAGACTGATTATTTTCTCGTTCAGAGATAGAAGTTTAAGATATACACAGCTTGACACACACACAATGCTGTAACATTTGTAGAGGAATAAGTGATTTACATTGCGATGGGTAAACTTGCATGACTAACAAACAATTATCAACATAATTTTAAACACAAGTCTCACTAAAGAACTTGTCACATAATGTAATGCAGAGATATATAGAACGGAGAAATACGAAATTATTTTAATTAGATTATTTGTGAACTTTTGAAAAGCGTACAAGTTCGTTTTAAGTAACACACATGAAACGGGATGTGTATATTTTGCATTGCAGTTTGTTTTATTCATTGCCCCATTCCCCAATGTGTATTTCCTTTCTATTAATTAATTTCTCATGAGAACATTCTTACAGTTTTAGATTGATAATTCAATGAACGGATATATATTTATATATATATATATATATATATATATAGTTGTGTAATTAGGCAGCATACCTTCCTTTACGCATGTTTGGTTAAACATTAGCACCAGCTTCTGTTTATTTAATTTTTGATTCGTTTTTTCGATTCGTCGCACGACCGATTTGGTATTGTCGTCCATGTTGATATAACAAATCGCCATATTTTCGCGAACGTTTAGGACCGACGTCGGTCATCTTCAGGCGGATGAATGAGTATGCAAAATAAAAGATTGGTGAATTTATTAAGAAGACGTTTTTAAAAACATTTCAATACAACTTCAACAACATTTCAACATACCTTCGTCCCCCTCATAACGAGCATGGTTGATACTAGATTTATTTACTTGAATAAAACAAGGCTTCCATTATGGGGAGACGAATACTGCAATATGAGATCCCAAGTCAAGTTTAAAATAGCTCAAGGCAAGATATCAAAAAGGTTGATTTAAAAAAATCAGTCATTTTATTCATAATGTTCAGTAGCTGAAGTATTATTGGCTTCCCATAAGTGTTTATACGACGTCTATTCGCATAAATATATCGTTTGATGATAGACTAAAGGTTTTCTATTATGGTTTGAATCTGGGGAAGCATGGGGGTCAGATCATCAACTTTATACCTTTGATATCCAAAGATACTGAGAATTATTGAGTGGTATGGGCATAGTTAGAAAGGAATTAGTCGTACATGAAACAATGTTCCTTAATAAGTTATGTCATCTAGTCAATTTACCAGAGATTCTATAAAGACATCGCAACACGCATCAGACGCAATTCTATATCCTTTGGCTGCTCTAATAAGACCAACAAGT
>OY744540.1:75336715-75364215 GCA_963556195.1 Sepiola atlantica | reverse complement strand
CACGACATCATCTTTATGTTGGACAACCTTCTTTTTTTTGATAAATAAATAGATACTTTGATGTAATTTGTTTGCGTCTTTAAGAATTATATAAAGCTGAACTGAACATCGAGCTTGTTATCATTATTTAATATTAACTGCTTACATAATTGACTTACACGGCGCGGACTTATAGCATTTTATTCTTTATGTTCGGATTTCAATAAAAAATTCTCCAAAACTCACAGCTCTCAATTATAATCGTGTGACCGCAGTCACGTTAATGGCTTATTACTTAAAATTGTATAACACTATTCGAGCATTTTTCACATCTCGGAGAATATGTGCCTTCATCTCGATTACGCCTTTGAGAGGCATTCGACCTTTATGTGGTGGACATAAATGTTTGAAGCTTTTCTTTTTTGTATGTTCATACGCAAAGGAAAACAAGTTACACGAGCACTTAATTTTGCCATTTTCCGCGAGGCGCAATTACTATTTTAGCTTTAAATATTGAGTCAGCAAATTCGCGGCGCGGTCTGAAATCAGTAGGTCGGCTAATTGCTAGTTGAGTTTGTTTGCTATGAAAACTCCAATATAAAAGCAAAACCGCATTTAGTTTGCGGTTCCTGTTTTAAACATGCAAAGATCATTAAACTTTATCCAACTTATCAGTAGCGCCATTGCCATATCTTTCTAAAAGTACCATTGCCCTATTATTGAATAGTCGCCTACGTCAAATGCGTAAATATATGTCTTCACATTTCCGGCAAATAAATAAATATAAGCATTTTGATATCAAACTTTCGGTACTTATATCGATCTTGACCCAGTTTCTGTGAGTTTCTTATCGGAAGCGTGTTCGGCTATTCAACGCAAACGCCCGGGAGATGACGAGCCGATTTGTACCAGACGACAATTTTGATACGGTGCTGCGTACTATGATTATAATGTTTTGATTGTTTTGTTTTTTGTCGTTGTTAGGGTTAGGATAAGGGTTTAGGGTTAGGATTAGGGTTTATGGTTAGGGTTAGGGTTTAGGGTTTAGGGTTAGGATGAGGGTTAGGGTTTAGAGTTAGGGTTATGGTTAGGGTTAAAATATTTATTTGATAACAGCAATTTCGCTCTGTTTTGCTTGTTTTATTTGTTTTGTTGTTTAAAAAAATTCTTGCAAATATAACTAAAAATTATAGGACGCAGCAACGTATTAAAATAACAAAATATATTTATTTGATAACAGTAACTTCGCTATGTTTTGCTTGTTTTGTTTTTTTGTTGTTGTTTCTTTTAGAACATTTCTTGAAAATATAACTTACAATCATAGGACGCAGCACCGTATCAAAATATTCGTCTGGTACAAATCGGCTCGTCATCTGTCGGGCGTTTGCGTTGGATAGTCGAACGCTTCCGACAAGAAACTCGCGAACACTGGGTCAAGATCGATATAAGTACCTTTCTACTATTATAGCACCAGATTTTATTTCACAAGGATATAAAGTGTTTAATATTGTGTTCGTTCAAGAGTTAGAGACTATAGAGAACTGCAAAGCACCGACATATGGGAAGAACATGACGTGCACTTTGGTCATTTACACCAGATTCGTTGAACTACATGTAACCAATGTTGTTTGCTTTAAATCTCGGCTATGTTAATTTTCGTGATCAAATTTTAGTATAAAATATGTTATTGTTATAAGTAATAAAAAACACAGCTCCTTCCTACTACCGCCCCTAAGTTCGGTTGGGGTTACGATAAATTACGCGATTACGTGTGCTTTTATTACTTTGCCGGTAAGACCTGGGGTTAGTAGTAACAATTTAATTAACGCCCTAAAAAGTCGAAATATCTTGGAAATTGGGATCATTTTACGTTAAATTTATATGCATAACAAATATTCCGCTGTAAATTCTAAAATAGATGTTTGTTTTGTTTTTTTTTTGTGTTTTCACACGTAATTACCTAAAAAAAAAGAGAATCTCCTTTTTAAGGGTATTTATACATGTAGATATGATTTATTTTTTTAAATTGGCGACCTTCTATTAGTTCCCTGATTGATGTATTCGATCGATTGTTTTGATAAATTAATTGTGATATTTTCATTTATATTTTTTACTTGTGTCATTTTCACTATTGCTCCACTCGTGCCATTATAATCAAAATTCAACAAAAATAGCTACATTAGGGATAGTTTAGCTGTCATAATTTTTCAAATCCTCATACATTTGAAAATTAATTTAATTCATTTCAAAGGATATAAGCATTCGGTTTAAAGAATTTGAAACCGAAAAATACTATAACACATTACTTAGGAAAATATATACGTGGCGCCAAAAAAGTAAATAAAACTTTTCCCAAGTGTTTTAATACTGAACTGTAAACTATCCGAGAAGCTAATTATAGACGTTTTGCACATAGGTGCGAAAAGATATTTCAAAATTTCAAAATGTTTGATAAGGGTATAGGTGCAAGTTACCTTAAATAGTTGGTATTTTTTTACTATCCATTCCCAGCGCAGTTTACCACTTAAAAAAGTTCAAATCCTACTTTTTTTGTGCAAATACATTTAAACAGCCTAAAAAAACATCCGCAAAGAAGGAATTAAAAAAAAATTAAATATGTAAGATTTCAGCGTGGGGGATCACTTTCCTTTATAAATTTAACGTAAAATGAGCACCCATTTCCTGGCCATTTAACATTAAACGAGACATGTAACCGACTTGAGTTTCTAATTCGAGATTGGAGATTTTCCTAGTTAGCTATTCCATTTGTTTTTTATTTTTACGTAGGATAAATGGTTTTTCATTAGACATGAAAAAAAAAAAAATTTCTGGGCACGGATTTTTACAGCAAAAACATGGCGTCGACAGTCTTGTTTTGTTAGCCTCGTTTCGGGTTCTCGTTGTCAAGTGTGTGTTTTTTTTTACCGGGACTCATAATCAAAGCGACGTTTGTTTTTTTTTACGATCAGGGCTGGGGTTAGGGTTAGGGCTGGGGTTAGAGTTAGGGTTAGGGCTGGGGTTAGAGTTAGGGTTAGGGCTGGAGTTAGGGTTAGGGCTGGAGTTATGGTTAGGGCTGGAGTTAGAGTTAGAGTTAGGGTTAGGGCTGGAGTTAGAGTTAGGGTTAGGGCTGGAGTTAGAGTTAGGGCTGGAGTTAGAGTTAGGGTTAGGGCTGGAGTTAGTGTGGGTTTTTTTATTAAATAAACACGTAGAAATTTAGCCAATTTGAGGTGGGGGGTATTTATTTATTTAATAAAAACACGTAGAAATTTAGCCAATTTAGTTTTCTGGGTTTTTTTAGGGGGGGGGGAAACTCAAGTCACAGTTTGCCCACCTCCCTCCAAAACAAACACGAAACATCGCTAAATTTTTACGTGTTTTTATTAAAAACTCAAGTCGGTTACATGTCTCGTTTGACGCTAACTGGCCAGAAAATGGGTGCTCATTTTACGTTAAATTTATAAAGGAAAGTGAACCCCCACTCTAAAATCTTAAATATTTAAAAAAAATTTTAATTTCTTCTTTGCGGATATTTTTTTAGGCTGTTTAAATGTATTTGCACAAAAAAAGTGGAATTTGAACTTTTTTAAGGGGTAAACTGCGCTGGGAATGGATAGTACAAATTTACCAAATAGTTATTATGTTTGATATAATTTACCTACCCAACTAAAATAACCCCGGTAAGTTAATCCGAGATCTGTAAACAGGATACCCAACCTGAGGTCGGTTGACCCTAAGTCTTGTTGTAAATATTAAAAAATCTAGTAATAAATAAATACCTTGTGTTTTTTATTGTCAATTTATTTTTAAAGAATCGTTTTTTGAATCGGAAATGAACCTAAAATTTGTCCGATTCCGAAACACCCAAACGTTTACATTTTTCCTATTCTTGATTTGAATACTTCAAAATGTTCCGATTCTTCTGACTCCGATTCTTATTCGGATTAATCGTCATAAGACTTCTTTTAGTATGGACTATAATTTGCTCTAAGATTTCTACGAGAATGACATAGTTTAAGTATAACTAATCATCCCATGATTTGAGACGAGCATTGCAATTTAAAGTTAGCATTAAACAGAGACACAGGATGACGAAGCTAGAATCGAAAAAAATCCTTGCAGAAACGCATAAAGAAAGAAACATCGGTTGATAAAAAAGCCGCAGAGAAACAACGACTCTCTGTATGCATAACGAAACACATTCATGGCTCTCAATATATGGCAAATAAAACTTGCCATTCTACAAGAAGATTAGTTGCCGGAGAAAAAATCTACTAATACCATATTACATAAACATAGAAAGAGAAAAAATATTTAGTAGATTTGACGCAAAATCTGAAAATGTTTTTCTTCAAAAAATATATCAAACGCAAAAAAATGTTTTATATACTAACACATGACTTTCAAATTAATATGTTGGCTTCGTTTCACTTTCGTTTTTTTTTTTCATTTTAGGTTTTTTGAAATCTCGGCGTTTATGCTACAGCGGAAATCTTATTAATGAGGCCAGGCCAAAATTCAGGTTCCACTTCCGGCAAATAATATGCGTGTGAATTCGAACAGATTTCTTGATTTGCAGACGGAAAGGTCAAAATATTTTCTACATGGCTTGCTAGAAATTAACAAGATATTTTTCTTGAAAAATGTCCAAATATGTTTTTGTAAATGTATGCCTTCCTTAGTTGCATCCAACTTTTGATATATTTTTTTATTTTTTTGTATTGTCATCATAGTTTTCTTTAAGTTTTCTCTTTCTTTGGTTATCCGGTTTTGTTTTCTTTACTTGTAACACAATTTCCTTTAAGGGAATCCAATTACTTTACTAATTAAAATATTTTGTTGATACATTCTCATATTACACAATTGCACTAACTATAAGGGATTGAGAACGTTTTAATAGAATTTTAGGTTTAAGATTTACGCGCGCTGTCTATAAATATTTTTAGTGTTAGTTTCACTTTGATTAAAGTTATTTTCTCTTGGTTTTGGGGGAATTTCTTGCCGAACTTTGTGGATGTGTGAGTGACCAGGAACATGAGTAATAGCCATGCTCTACTATCAGAGTTCACTCAATGAAAATCGTTTTATATAATAATTACAATCTCTAAGTTTATTTTTGTTTTAGTTAACATGAAGTTCGTAAAATAACGAGTCTAAAAATAGAAGTTGTAGATATAAAACTCGTCGAATTCGTAATAAGTTAGTAACACACATTCTTGAGATACGATGCTTTATCCAATATCATTTACGGAGATGCTATAAAGACAATCTACGACCCCAATGCCTGTAATGTGCATCGGTGATGCCCTACGCTCTTTGTGTTTCATTTTACTTCAGCTAAAGTGTTCAGAAATCAAAGGGCCCCTTCCTAGAGCTAACACGTAATCTCTATTTCTGATACTTAGATATTCCGATATTCTGTTCAAGTTCACCTCTGTTCCTCAAACGTTAAGTATTGATTTACTCCTCTCCAGGAGTTAGGCACAAGGCCAGTTTTTATCTTACTCCCACAAGTAAGATGTGACCCAAAGTCGGGTCGGGAAAGTGGGGTTTTTAAAATTGCCTGGGCAGCCCCGTCGGCATTCCCCGGTAGGAACGCCTCAGGCAGTAAGCAATAAACTTACTCCTCCCCAAAGAGGGGAGGCGAAACCTGGGAGGGTGGACGTCATAGAACTGCACAGGACAGACACATAGACCGGCGTAAATCAAGCCCCGAAGGCCAAGACGATACCAGTCTATGGGGTGCAGTATCCATCGAAACAGATACTACACTTTGATCTTAGCCAAAAAGAGTAGACTTGAGAATAATACAGGAAAAAGGCTGTGAATTCATACCCGCAACACTTTTTTACTGAGTAAAAAATCGACTTAAAAATGGTATCATATTCTCATAACCACAGCCTCTTTCTCACTTAAGAGATATTTCTTGTTGTCACTTTTCTATCGCTTTCTCGTGATAGTTTCGTATCTGAGCTCTAATACCTGGTCCAACTACTCGTATGTGGAACACACTAGAGCGTATACGTCCTTTCCAGTTGATTACAACATAGGCATTTTCAAGTCCAATGTGAAAAAAAAATCCTTGTTAAATTATTTATATTCCTCCCACAGCGGTAAGATGTGACACAAGGTCGGGAAAGTGGGATTTGAAAAGCCGGCGCCCTCGAGAAAGAAGAGCGCTCTGGTCTACAAAAAATGTTTGGGCAGCCCCGTCGGTATTCCCCGGAAGGGGGCGCCTCAGGCGATTAACAATTAACTAACCCCTTTTCAAAGGGTGAGAAGGCAAAGCCTGGGAGGGTGAACCTCTTAGAACGGCACAGAACACTCCCTTAGACAGGCGCAATCAAGGTCCGAAGGCCAAGAGGGTACCGGTTTATAAGGGTGTAGTATTCATCGGAACATATACTACACTTTGATCCCAGCGAAAAAGCTAAGACCATTTATTTATCTACCTCACACAGCGGTAAGATGTGACACAAGGTCGGAAAGTGGGATTTGATTAGTCAGCACCCTGGCGGAAGAGCACTTTAAAAATTGTCTAAGCAGCCCCATCGGCATCCCTCGGTAGGGGCGCTTCAGGCGATTAGTAATAAAGTAACACCTTCTCAAAGGGTGAGAAGGCAAAACCTTGGAGGGTGGACCTTCTAGAAATACACAGGAATAACCCACAGACCGGCGGAATCAAGGACCGAAGGCCAAGACGATACCGGTATTTAGGATGTAGTACCCATCGGAACAGATACTACACTTTGATCCCAGCCAAAAAGAAAATATCTAAGATTCTTGTTCAGCCGTGCTAGTGGCAACCATTGTCTTCAACGTTCAACGTGTTTTTCTAACTGTTATACCTGAGTAACACATTATACTCGTGTAGTCGTTAGGCCTCATTAATGCAAACATATCAAGGGGTTCTACTCAGTGTAATCAATTGATACCAGATTACACACTTTCCAAAATTGAACGAAGGCATCCAACTAATGAGTAATAGAAACATAGGGATGATTACACGTTCTACTAAACTTCCAGCCCAACTACAACACGCGTGTTTATATCATACCCAGAGTAGGTAAGATGACACTAGTTTTATTCCATGAAAAATGTCATTAAGGGTATGCGAGCACAACAAGGCTATGTATTTTACTGGTAGCAATTTTTCTTCAGCGCACCTCACACACTTCATCCACTCATGCATAGAGATGTATACTGTAGTGATGTGATAATGAAATGGTTAGGTTGATATGTAGTCATACCCTTATTGGCAATAAAAGTGTACAAATTTGGGAATTTCCTTGCTTTTGTAGATTTAGTGTATATGAATTTTCATCTCAACCCTATTAAGGGCATATGATTTCAGTATACTGGCAATTTTTCATGGAATGTCACTACTTTTGTAAAGGCTATGCCTCAATACAATGCCTTCTCATAACTGATATAGTTGGTAGTTTGACTAATCAAGGTATATAGTAAACTGAAATTAAAATTCCTTCAACTAGACACCAGAACCTCTATAATTGCCCGAAATTAGCTGACTCCATCAAATGGTCGATAAGATATAGAAAAAAGTGTATGAATACTGGTCATTTTTAGGGTTTTTGTAGTTTTCTTGAAAACTAAGGTATATGGTAAACTGAAATTAAAATGCCATCAACTAGACCCTAGAACCACTATATCTGTCAAATATCAGCTGAATCCATCAAATAGTTGGTGAGATAAAGGGTGGCACATACGTACGTACGTACACACGGATAACATGCTTTCATGATTGAACTTTCTGGATCTCTGGGTTGCCTTGACTAATGATGCTGAAATTCTACACACTTATAGGACCTATTAAATAAAACTGTTATGCCAAGTCTTAACTAATTTTGTTTATTGGTTTTTGAGTTATGATTGATCAAAGAAATGCGATTTCCAGTATAGGCAATTCGTGAAGTTTATTCAGGATAGAGCGCTCTCGCGACTCCTTGATTATTAGCACTGTCTTTGTTTTTGTTTTTTAATATGAGTAGTAGAATTATAGCAGTAGCGGTTGTAGTTTAGTAGTAGTAGTAGTAGTAGTATTAGTAGTAGTAACATACTACCTTGTTTTTCGTATCTTAATACTGGTAATTATGTTATAAACCTTCTAGCATTATATTGTATTCAATACACGTAAGAATGTACACGGACACAAACAAAAAGCCAAATGATGTTGTCGAAATCTTTTTTTTATTTTGAACACAATTATAATAATTTACATATGTTTCATAGGCTTTTAATTTCATTTCCCTATTCATGCCATCGAATAAGACTTGATATTTGGTATTAATTGAATTCATAAGATTTCCAAAGAAATACATTTTCAAGCAGAATCAGCCATGAATACTTGACAGATGAATAATAATTACATGAATTCGTGTTGAATATTTTTTTTTCAGATATACAATACCCCGGAAAAATTGTTTTGATGTCATAATAGAACAGTCTCCATTTTTAGCGTTTTTTTTATGGAGGGGGGAATCACTAGACGCTGTCTTATATGTTTTATTGTTTAGATGATATTATATTTCTGTTTGCGAATACCCATTCTTCCATATATTTATATTTATTTTTCTTCCATTACTTGCTGAAGGTGCTCTTTTTAAATTCCGTATTTACTCAATGTCAGTTACTTGTTTAATGTAATGATTTATTTGCCATTTTCTGAATGACTTTTTTTCATATCGTACTGAATTTTTGTTTTCTCCATGAACAGAACATTTGTATAACATTTTTTCTAAGAGCTTTAATTGCGATCTATGTTTTAAGGCTTCTCAGTTGCAAGAATTCCAGTTACATTTTTTCAATTTATTTTTTTACGTATCTTTTCTTCTTTTCATGTAGAATTTATCGCAATTACTTGCAGTCTAAATTGCTCACATCTGATTTCTTTAATTTCGTGATTTAACGTTTAATTGGGTCTTTATGTTTGTCTCCTCCATACGTAGATGTTTAGTTAGCAAGTAAAAGTTCGACCTGTGAAATTATTTCTGTGATATTTCCTCATTATATTAGCGTTAGCAAGATAGGCAACTCCATATTCCGTTTTTGATCTGGTACTATATTGCGTGTGGGTGTCTGATTCTTAGTCATTTAATGATTTGTTTTCCACTTAATTACTTCTAAACTCGGTTGATTAATCTCCATTATTGGCAAGCGATGGATCTATTAGTTCGTTCACACCAGAGCGATATTCTTTATTTTTATTTCTTATTTTCTGCTATATCATTATTTCGAATTCTACTTAGTTTTTTATTCTATCATCTTTTGTAATTTTATAGTTTTCTAATTTTCGCCTGACTTCCGAGCGCTGGTTGTTTATTTCGTGGTTAAGTATATATGGAACTAGAAGCTTACTTGCACTGTGAAATGTGTAAGCTATACATATAGCATCAGTTAAAATTCTTGTGTTTCTGTCTTTGCAAGGTATGGTACGGTTTCGGTGCGCATCCAAAATGGTAAAGTTTTTGTTTTAATATAATGTGCAATGTTACCTACAATGTTGTCAAGAACACATATTCCATAATTCATGAGGATAATTTAAACTAGTTATGTATTTTATCAGACGCTGACTAGAGAACACTAATTTAAGTTTTAAGATGTATTACTTAATATGAATAACACTTTGATGTAGAGCAATTCTCTTCTCAAATTTGTTGTAGTAATCTTTTTTAAAGATGACTAAATGATGAATTATACAAAAGATAATGTACTTATGTTTCTCACTGTGTTGCCGATAATATATATTCTGAAAGTTCTATTCATCGGTTAATGAAAAAAATGGAATGAAATACGTACCTTTTTTGTATATACAGGGTGGGCCAAAATAAGGGTCCTATCTTTAAATTTGAATAACTTGAATTTGAATAACTTCCACAAAATAAAAGTTAAACTCACCAAACTTTATGTGTGTGTAGACTGACCCACCCGAGATTTTTTGAAATAAACAAAACAAATTTTAGCCGAAAAACACTTCTTTAAACTTACAAAAACTAAAGTATTGTTTTTTACACTGTTTTGAGTTTTTTAAGCAAAAATAATGTTTTCTAAATGAGGGTACGTTCCTTAGGGCTAATACGGCTCATGCTTGCTTCGGAAGGGGTCCTTTACCTATTCTAAAAAAAAAAAAAAAAAAAATCAATAAATAAAAAAGTTATGAATTTTTAAAAATAGGACCCTTATTTTTGCCCACCCTGTATATACACTCTATTAATATTAATAATTACAAAAAAAGATGATATGCTTATTTTACTTGTGTCATTTTCAAGAATATATATTTATTTCAATATACATAATGATCTGATCATTAAGTTAGAAGATTAAAAGTTATTTTGGTGCCGGGTGCCGGTTTGGAGCGGTGCACACTTTCAATTCTAAAGTTTAACAAATAACGTGTACATGTTTCTCACCGGGTTATTGAGAATATATATTCCAAAATCAATGATAATCGGTTCATTAAAAATAATAAAAATAAGTTAAAAATAAACAACTTCATTGATATGCACCGCATCATATTAACATTTCAAAATAAATGATGTGCAGATGTCACCCATCGTACCTTTTAGAATAAGATATATTTCAAAATTCATAATGATACGCTAATTTTTTCAATGTGGATTTTTCAAGTACTTGTTTATACTTTTAGTTATTATAAAATTATTTGTTTAATTTCTATTCCCTCGGATAAAATTAGATATGTTTTCCTGACCCCTTGAATCATGGTTCGTGAGTTGGGGAGTATTTCATCACAAACAACTTCCTGTTTTGAACACTTGTTTGCATGAAAATAATGTATTTTGTGTGCAAACATTGATACCAAGTGTCTCTAACCGCCAAGCCGTAACCCTATTTGATAAAGCACATGTATGTAGGTTATCAGTAAAAAACTAAAACCTATTTTATTCAGAGTGGATAAAAATTAAACAAATCAAAGAGAATATTTGCCGCACAAATGCTAAGCCACTGATTACAGTAGGCAGCATATAAATAAACACAGCATGAAATATAGTTGAGAGTAATAAGTTTTAAAACAGGGTGTAAAAATAACTTTGATATATATATATATATATATATATATATAATAGACAAAATGGAAAAAAAAAGATATATAACCATTCAGATATCGACTTAAAAGATATGGATATTGTAAGCACTGTAATCTTCAGAAGGTTATCACTCACGTAAATTATAGAGAAAGAATACATTTTACACAAGAATAGTAAATTATGATCGAAAGAAGCGACGACTACTGGTAATATGGGATACTAACTAGAACCTTGAATCCAGGGAACATCAACTGCTTTTGAAACTGGTACTATGAGATTAAGCTGTCTCAGAGTATCGGCGTCCTGACTCAAAATGCACCAAACATTGATGGTTTATTGTTTATTCCTTTTGCAAAACTCAATCATGTTCTGAAAAATCAAAAGAAAAAAAGAAACAATTTCAATACCTTTCACTTTAATATATTTCTCGTCCTTCCTTTCTTTTCACTCAACCAAACAACATGCGTACACTCTTGAACATAAAAAGAACTGGGAGAATACAAACTTTCATTAGAATGATCGGATGTGGCATTAAAGGAGGGTTGATATGCTGTAAAACAAAACAAAAAAGAAACTTGAGTTTTAATAATGGGCGATCACAGAATCATCTGATTCGCACGATAGCAGAAAAAGATCGTAATGACTTGTTTGAGAACGCATAGCGAGTAATAAATAAACTACGATAGCACGTTTAAAAATATTCGACTTTCGATTTGAGTCTGTATATTTTCTAATACAATCAAACAGGAAGCAAGCGGATGTAATTCACTAAAAATCGAGTGACAACAATCCTCACGTGACTTTTGCATTCGCGTGTTCCTTGGCGCGAATTAGGAGTCTTGTTTGATGATATTTTATTGTGTGATTGTATTTTTGATTTTGCATACAAAACGTAGTTGCACAGATCTTATTTGACATAACGGATGTGACCGCCATCACACCCTGTTCAGGATTACAGTGTATCCGTATAAGCGCGTGCTACATGTGTCATTTTTTTATCATTATCTTTGTGTCATCATACACAGAATTTGCACTGATACAATTTACCAACTTCCGGATGAAAAAAAGTCTCCAGAAAGTCTTAGTTTATCCTTCTTCAAATATATGAGAATGTGCCTGAGTGTATTTATTCAGGCGTCTTTATTATTTTAGTTACAACCGTAAATTATAACAATGGTAAAAAGTATATCTTTAATCCTGCTCTTTTTACATGGCAATCCTTATCTGAGGCCGAGAAGAGGAGTTCGCCTCTTATTTATACCTTGATGAAGGCAATGCGATTTGTTTGTATTAGAAAGTCAAAATATACATTTATGTGACGGCCGCCTGTTTATGCTTCGTAATTGTGCCAGTTTAACATGATCTTTTTTTAATAGTTCTCGAGAAAATCTGATTTTAATTTACAAGAACTAAAGAACATGTATATCGATAGGAAATGACGCTATATCATTTTGGATTCATGAAAATATCTATAAATAGTTTAAAAATAAATATATTTAACATATTTATAGACGAAAAGCGAAAAACTCTTTACTGTACAGCTTAATGTTCCTAGTAGCACTAATATAATATTACACCAATGTATTTGATACTACACGTTGATCTCTTGACAATATTCCCAAGACAGAAAACGACACATGGAATGGTACTACAATTCTATTATAATAAAGATGACAGGTTAATTACAGCCAACAGAACATTGGTTTTTCGAATTGTATTAGAGCATTTTCTAAGCCTGCGTGACTGATGAAAAATTTACTTCATAATAGGTGATAAAACATTGCACCATTCATTACGTTTTACTCCCAGGTGACCTTTAAACCTTACAATTAAATGAAGCCCGACAATTATTTTCATTTTTTATAATTATTGTCAAGTGAATAGTTACGATGCAGTTGAATGTTTAATCGAATAACGGTGAAATAAATCAATTATTAACGTTTAATTTAACAAGATTTTTAATCATGAGAAAATGAAATTATACCATATCAAATTTAGGGCCAATTGGATAACATCAAAATTGATTAGAATAATTAGTGATCAATGCACTTAATAATTAACTAGCGATGATATCTGGCGTCGTTCGGGATAACTTCATTCATATTTGTTCCATAGAAACATGTTAAATGGAAGATTGATATTCAGTACATTCTCGGTTATATGTTGGTATATTGGTGTCAAATAAAGGGGTACTTCAAAAGAGAAAATTACTCTCGCACATTTTAAACATAAAAAAAATAAAACAAACAACATTTATTTTGTGATGATTAATATATTTTGTTCTGTAGAAATACATTTACGCAAGAATGCATCCCTATATACTACAATATGTTAATTTTCAAGTTCAATCACAGCAAATATTTCTCTCATCATGTGAATCAATCATTGTTTCATAGTGCTGTTCAATACTCTGACTGAAAATCTCACTTATTGTCATCGTTAAGTGGCTTCGGACCTTGATTTCTAGTGAACGATTCATATAAACAAATCAGCATTTTATATAAATATTTGAATCTTAAATGTGTATACCTTTGTTAATATTTGCGACTTAATTGTTTCTTTTATTTCATTTTATATTCATCTTAAGTAATTAAACTTTGTAGAATTTTGCTGAAATACTTTAGAATGTATGTTGTAAAATGAATGCAAATCGGAAACCATTATAGTATCTTTTAAATAATGTAAAAACACTAAAATTATGAGAATTTTTGAATTTTCTGCAAATGGAAAAACGGAATTTTCTAATGGAGCATGTTGCGCATCGATATACAACCTCAAAAACGTGTATATTAATGCTGCGATGTTAAATAGTTGCTTCCAAAATGAGATGTACATTTTTGTTATTGTTTCAAAATTATCCAGTGTGTTGCACGTATCTGATACTATATTTATTGTTTCGTTTAAATATATAAACATTTTTTTTTAATTTTACGATATAACAACATAAAAAAATTTAAGAACGACAAGTTTAAATCGAACCAATAAAAATAGTTTATTTTATTTAACAAAAAAAACAAAACATCAAGGTTAACAACTAATTATCTATCAGGAAAATGTTTCGACTTCAAATCACTTACTAATTTATGATGATTTGTAGACCTATTGTACAGTAGTGACCAGCCATATGTCAGACTATATTGATCCGAATAAATGATGTTTCAGAGGTATTCAGGTAAGTTGTTGAACAAACGCCTAATTCAACGAATATCTCCTAAACCAATGTGTATGGTATCCCAGTAGGAGAAATGACGAAAACAATAAGACGTGAAACTGCATTGTTTGTATTAAATATGAAAAACGACCAATTAACGAATGTTAGAAGGTGATCCTATTCTGCACATTGTTTTACACTAAGACCCCCCTTACGTTATTCAACCAATTTGAGACTAACGACACAAGCTACATAAACATTCAAGAGACATGAAGTAACTCTCCTTAAAGCGTTTAAAATTGAACCACCTATTGGGTTCATATAAAACTGTTTTTCATGTATTTATATTGCGGCAACTTTTGTAGATTAGACTCTTGTTAAAACAGTTTTCACCGATACAATTTACAAACAAAAACAAGGCCTTTTCGACGAACTCCTTCAACGTCTGAATTGTATGCATCCGGCATAGATGAACGTCGATCCTTCTGACGACGATATATTCATTCTAATTGTGTATGTATTTCGAATAATAAGGTTTATTCTTAATAGAAAATTGTCGAGTTTTTTTCAAACTGTCTACATGCGTGGATATTCTAAAAAAGACAGACAAAGTAAAGTGGTTGAGTCGACTCGAAGGCTCCATTTTATTAGGTACTGCTCCAAGTTTTTCAGGGGGGTGTCAGTCTGTTTCCAGGATTAACCCAATTACCGTTCGTTCTAACCTTATCATGTAGAATGTTTAGTAAGGAGGTATCAAGTAGTATTTTTTTATATAACCAAACCAACGAGTTACACCAGTAATCCAGCTCATATATTATTACACCCTTAATATTATGCCAAATAGTTTTCCATCAATATTCAGATGGTATAGGTGTATATTATTTAGTCTGTACCTTTACTGTCAGATTATTCATTTGTGTATTATCTCTTCAAGAGATAAGATTAGTATGTATTTTAAAATTAGAACATAAACCAATCTTGTGATTTCGCACGACTATGTAAATCATACTTCTCCAGATTTTATGAGGTTTTCCCGACCATAAGACATTGAAACATTAAAAAATCAAAAACAACTTATATGAACAGGCTGAAATCTGAATAATCAAATCCACATTATTATGTTTGAAAACCCGGAAGTTTTAATTGCGTCAAAATTTCGACATTGACTACACATTACAAGTCTAGTTCAAGAGTACATCTTACGTAAAATGCTTGACTTCATTGCCTGCAATATAGACGGTGTAACCAGTCTCTCGTATAAAGATAACTGAATTTATCCTTAAAAGTGTGAATGGCATCTCTTCTGTAACCGTGACCTTGACTTTTGACTGATACCCCATGATTAAACTCACATTGAATAAAATTATTAGACATTTCACCAAACATCAGTCAGAACGTGGAACTAATTTCGAGCCGCCATATTGTTATCTAAAAGTAGAAACAGGATTACTATGTTCCGAGATAAAGTTAAGACTGGAGATAACTCAATACATACTAATTGATAACATTTTGTTTGCTCTAAAGTTGAGAAATAATAATTATATGTTATGTTTTGATTAACTGGATATTAGTCACATGAAAACGGACTTTGTGGCTGTATGTTCCTTAGTTAAATATTCATACAATATATATATATATATATATATATATATATATATATATATATTAAATATTCATGTAATAAATATATGTATATATATATATATATTAAATATTTATGTAAGATATATATGTATATGTATATATACATACATATATATATATATATATATATATATATATATATATATATATATATTAGTGCGAAAAGAATATATGTAATTGTTGCGCAACAGTTGCTTCACCATAATCATACATTTTTAAATGAACAATTTAAAAGTGCTTATGGTGTGTGTTGCAAAATATTAATGTATGTTGTCTTAGAACAAGCTGGCATCTAAAGCGGGATTAAATTTCTAACGAAAACATCCAGTTCAAGAGTACATCTTAGATAAGATGCTTGACTTCATTGCCTTCAATATTGACGGAGTATTGATTTACTCTTCTCCAGGAGTAAGGCACAAGTCCAGTTTTTATCTTACTCCCACATGTAAGATGTGAACCAAGTCGGGTCGGGAAAGTGGGGTTAAAAATTGGCTGGGCAGTCCCGTCGGCATTACCCCGGTAGAGGCGCCTCAGGCAGTAAGCAATAAACTTACTTCTCCCCAAAGAGGGGAGGCGAAGCCTGGGAAAGTGGACCTCCTAGAACTGTACAGGACAGACCCATAGATCGGCGTAAATCAAGCCACGAAGGCCAAGACAACACCAGTCTATGGAGTGCAGTATCCATCGGAACAGATACTACACTTTGATCTTGACCAAAAGGTCGTTATTTAACACCTACCCACAATAGGAGTATGTGACACAAGGTCGGTAGGTGGGATTTGAAAGCCAGCGCCCGAGAAGGTGAGCGCTCTGGCCATTAAAACTTGCCTGGGCAGCCCCGTCGGCATTTCACCGGTAGGGGCGCCTCAGGCAGTAAGCTATAAACTTACTCCCTCCCAAAGAGGGGAGGCAAAGCCTGGGAGGGTGAACCTCCTAGAACTGCACAGGACAAACACATAGACAGGCGGAATCAAGACCCGAAGGCCAATACAACACCGGTCTATAGGGTGTAGTATCCATCGGAACAGATACTACACTTTGATTTAGCCAAAAGGCCAAGAACGTACCAGACTCTCGTATAAAGATTACTGTAGTTATTACTCATAGTGTTAATTGCATCTCTTCTGTAACTGTGACCTTTACTTTTGACTGATATCCCATGATTACACTCACATTGAATAAGATTATTAGAAAAAAATTCCACCGAACATCGGTCAGACCGTGGAACTAATTTCAATCCGACGTATTGGTATCTAAAAGTAGAAACAAGATCCCTATGTCCCGACATAAACTTAAGACCGGAAGTAATACAATAAAATTTTCAATTGCCGATTGATAACATTTTGTTTGCCCTAAAGTTAGAAATAATAATTATAATATGTTATGTTTTGATAAACTGGATATTAGTCACATCAAAACGTACTTTGTGGCTAACTGTTCCTTACTTAAATATTTATGTCAGATATATATATATATATATATATATATATATATATATATATATATATATATATATATATATATATAGATATATATGACACAGATATTAGTGCGAAAAGAATATATGTAATTGTTGCGCAACAGTTTCTTCACTATAATCATATATTCTTAAATGAACAATTTAAAAATGCTTATGGTTTTGGTTGCAAAATATTAATGTATGTTGTTTCAAAACAAGCTGGCATTTCAAACGAAAACATCTATTGATTGGCTGTCTCATAAAACCGAAATTGTGTTCAAATTATGTTATTGCGTCGAATTACAATACTTAGATGTCGAAAGTTACGGGACCGAATTGAAGATAAAATCGCTGTTGCATGTAATGGCTTCTTTTTCTGCCTCATCTCTGAATATATGCATTCCACGCGCTCATTCACATAATGGGCGTTTTCCTGGTAAATAGCATATCAGGTTCTATAATAATCTCTTATTACCCTTCGTTTATTATTTTCAAAGTTTATTTTCTAAAGGCAAATAGACTGACACACGAACAAATTTTTGCTTTAATATGCTAAAATAGCGAATATTTCTCTCGTTCCCATATATACGTGCTCATTGTAATTACAATGAAGAAATAGAAACAGTGGTATCTATATAAAAAAAGTAATTTGCTTTTTTCTCTCAGCAATAAAATATCATTATAGCTCTGTAAACGCAATCGATATATAAAATTCGACTATTTTCACGCTTTAGGTAGATTCTTGATGTGTATTTCTGGTAAATACGCAGTCTGTCTTTAAAGTACCTGATTTTAATTTTTCGTGCGAGATAGAGACATTAGGGCAGCGCCACTCTACACAGTTAAGGAAAACACCTACATGCGCTTGTGTGAATTTGATCACCGCCTTCCTGCGCGTTAGTCACTGCTTGTCGGTCCCAGAGTGAGGTGCTACACAACGTGTTCGTCGGATTGCCGATGCTCTCACTATGACTGAACGTCTTGAGCAAAGGTACTGCATCGAATTTTTTCAAAAGCTCGGTGATTCTCAAAGCAAAACAATTTGTAAGAGTAGGGCAGATGTTTAGAGAAAATGCGATGGGTGTAGCACAAATTAAGGAGTGGTTAAAACAATTCAAAAATGGCCGCACATAAGAAGAGAGTGACCAACGTTCTGGCAGGCCACAATCTGCTCGGAGTGCAGCAGTTGTTGAGAGAGTTCGAAATTTCTAGTTAGAAGCATGTCCTCCAACCTTGCGAGAGATCGCCCAATGATTTGAACATGCACGGAGTGGCTGAGAAATGTGTGCCCAAGTTGTTGTCGCAGGAACAAAAGGACATTCGTTTTCAAGTTGTACAGAACCTCCTGGAAACCGCCAACCGTGATTCTGGGTTTCTGAACCCTGTAATAACTAGAGATGAGTCATGGATGTACGGGTACGACCCAGAAACAAATAGACAGTTGTCGCAATGGAAGCAACCTGACTTTTAAAGGCCAAAAAAGCGCGACAGGTGCGAATTAAAATAAAGATGATGCTGACTGTCTTCACTGATATATGTGGAATTAGGTATCACGAATAAGCACCGGAAGGAAGAACAGTGACAAAGGAGTACTATCTAGATGTCCTCCGGCGTCTCCGTGACGCAGTTCGGCTCAAGAAACGCGTCAAGTGGCTGGCAAGAAACTGGCAACTGCACCACGACAACGCCCCGCACATTCATCCCAATTGATCAACATTTTTTTGGCCAAACATAGAATTCCAGTCGTTTGCTTACCTCCATACTCTGCAGACATGACTCCTCGTGACTTCTGGTTGTTACGAAAATTGAAGATGCAACTGAAAGGTTACAGTATCTAGCTTAGAGAAGGGATAATGCGGAATGTAACGGCGGAGATAAACACCCTTCATAAAAAAAGACTTTCAGAAGTGTGTCCGGCAGTTGATGGATCGGTAAGCTAAGTGGGTGCAAGCACAAGGGGACTACTTTTTAAGGGGATTAGGGCCCCAACCTCATCAGATATTTGAAATATATTTGTCTGGCCTAAGGTCGGATACTTTTTAGACATTCCTCATATATTCCAGGTTACATTTTATATTACGTAGGAGTATCATTTTCCTAACGATACTATTTAGATGGTACCACTGTAATCGTTAGCCCCCCGCCCCCCAGAAAAAGAGCATTATCATTTAAAACTAATTTTATATTTATCATGCGACGGGTATTTTACTAGAATATATTGAGTTATATCAAGAAATACATTTTAAACATCATCGATGCGCATGTGTGACCGTCAATAATATACACGACCTTATTAACATCCTAAACTATTGAACGTATTATTGTTAATTATAGAATATGGATTGTAGGCAACAGGCTGAGTTATGTTGACACATTGTTTATTTTTGCTGACAATTTTACTATTTAGATAGGTGCGTACAAAACTGTACTATACCCCACTATAAAGAAAATAGTTATTGGTTATACTTGCCCCGGGACGGGTATTATAGAATTGGATAAAATATTTTGTATCAAGTGTTTTATACTATCCAAAACGTTGAAGCAGTGACTAAACATTCAATCATTGTATACTCAGTAATTTTACACTGCTATTTTTTACATGAACCTACTGCTTGAATTGTTTTCAATAGAAATAAGTGCCCTTAAACCAAAGCTTACTCAAAAGTCTCCCTTAAATTATTGAAACCCGTCGATGAAAACGCAAGAGCGTATTATGCCGAAACTGTTAAATATACAGTTTCTAATCAAAGAGTGTCTGACTAGATGTGAGACATCTATCTCAACTATTACTAATGTTCCTGGGTTAAATTGCCGAACATTACTTTGCAACAAATCTTAGCCTTTGTGAAATGGGTCAGCTACCCCAAGACTTTCTCTTCATTACCAAAAAAACCTAAGCAACATCCGAATTACGGCCAAAAATGTTCCCAAAGCTATCAAGAACCTCGATGCTAAAATAACATATAGTGCAGACAACATTCAAGCAATAGTACTTAAGAAACTGGAACCAGAAATATGTCCTATACTTACGTAGCTCTTAAATCGTTGCATAAAAGAAAATATGCATTCAATCACCTTGGAAGACCTCGCAAGTCTGACAAGTAGTCGAAAATACGGGCGATCGTTCCTCTTCTTTTCAGTACTGTCCGATCACACTCCTGTGCGTCATGTGTAAGTTGCTCGAATGTGTAATAATTCCAGAAGTGTTCAACCACCTAACCGGAAGCAATCTGTTTAGTGACAAGCAATACATAGTTTGCACTACAAGATCTACGGTTGACTGTAATATCGCACAGGATTAGTGAATATTTCGACGGGTTCTGTTTCTAGAATGATAGCTCTTCATATATACAAATCCTTCGATATGGTTTTGCCAAAAAGATGTTCTTCCTAAACTTGCTACATAGTGGAATATCTGAAAATGTACTCAGAACCATTAACTCATTTCTCTTCGATAGATCTATTAATATAAGTGTTTACGGCCAGTAATCTGAAGCACTAAGTATTATTGCTAGCGAAAATCTGGGATACATTCTCAGCCGTACCATTTTCTTGATCTTCATAAATTATCTTCCAAAATCATCTTTAAATACATTTTATATATCTACGCAAATGACACAATTATTTAAGAAAAGAAGTGGTGACTTAGATCTTACTGACTTTTACTCTCTTCCGAATTCGAGCATGCTGTACAAAGAGGCGAAAAACACATTGCTACTTTTAACGTCTCTAAGACATAGCTTATCCCGTTTTACCACTAACGCTCGGATACCCATTTCTCTCCAGTTTAAATTAAGGGATTTTTATTCTTTAAGGAAGCCTCATTCCTTGATAAGTTCCTATGCCTAACTCTTACTCCAGACCTGAAATGGAAGACTTTCATCAAATCTATTGCTAAAGTCGCTGGAAAAAATAGTCGGATTAGTCTATAGCCAAGAAAGTATTTCACTCCGGACAAAATCACCTGTCTGTATAAGAGCTAGATAGTCTTACGATTGAGTACTACTATGCCTTTTTTACATGTTCAAATCGGGGCACTCTTCCTAATCTTGACAGAGTACGAAACCGACCTCGCAAGCTTGTAGGACATGCCCTATTATTTTCCATCCACGTTCTATTGCACAGAAAAGAATTCTAGTCTTATTAATATAACCATATGCTAATGGTATGTTTTAAACTAAGCTCCCATTCCCCCTGTAAAATATTTACTGAAAAAGGCCGCCTGGCTACACCCACAGTAAATAATCTTTCTCTGCTCGCTCTCCGTACCAAAGAACGAGCGCAACGTCGACGAATAGAATTTCTTACCTAGAGCGACCCGTCGATGGAGCAAAATACTATGACGTTTCCTCCCAGCCGATTCGAACATGGTCATCTTTAATCTAATGTAAACACAAACTTCTTGATCCGCCCTCTTGAATCGTCGATTCTTCTTTAGAAATCATCTGCCCATTCAACAAGTGTTTCCAATGCTCGCATGGAGGCATTTATTTGAACCGACGCTCTTTTAAACATTAGCATCGAGTGGTAGCCGTGCGTTAATAAGCTGTATCCATAAGTAATATATATATATATATATATATTTATATACATATATATACATATATTTATACACATATATATATATACATATATATATATATACATACATATATATATATATGTGCACGATATCTTTTGCCAACCAATACAAGCCCTCATCTGTATACCTCCCCCGCACAACTCCAACTTAATCCTACTTACTCGCTCACTTCTGCCTATCCTTTTTTAAAATCTATTTTCGTCGTTTTAATCTTACGTTTATATTTGCCATCCACCTTCGTTACCTGTGAACTTTACCCGTCTACTCCCTCTTATACATTCTGTTATTTTTATTTACTGCTGCTTGTTTAATTTTAAATTATATTTTTTACGGCTCATTACTATTTTGATTTTAATGTTTTTATTTTAATGCTAGCTTTTCTGATTGAAAGGCTTATATTTCGATTGAAATTAACTTTTTGAAATTTTATTTTGAATTAAAAACTCTCTCTGCCAATCCCATGGATGTGTTCCTGATGACTTTTAATATACTACGTTCACACACTGCAACCTTTTTCCAACTGGATCATCGGGGTAATGTAATGTATTTTGTCTTTGCATACCTTTAACGGCTTTTGACAAATTTAGATACACTTCTTTCCTGGATGTTTCCTTACTTCGAACCGGCTGTTACGAACTCTCCTGTCTCCTTTAAATTCAACTTTTACATGTATGTTCAACCTGTTCTGTTTACAGTGTATTTTTTTAATTAGATATTATCTTTATTTTTATATCTTTTCAAATTATGACTTTTGGTAATTTTCCTTTATCAACTTATCGGTTTGTACTCTTCTGACAATAAGATATCATTTTATTGAAAATACATGGCTTAAGGAAGACATAATAAAATTGATTGTATTTTAAACCTCTTGTTTTAGACAACGGATGGCTTAAAATATATATTTAATACAAGTGTTCTTCTCGTCCTTTAATGGTTCATATATATATATATATATATATATATATATATATATATATATATATATATATATATATAACAAAATATAAATAAAAAATAAAAAAAGACAAAAAACAATAACAATAATAGTAAATATATAAATAAAAAACTAAAATTAAATAAATAGAAACAACATACAATTACATATATATATATATATATATATGTATATATATATATGTATATCTATATATATTAAGAAAATAAAAAAGAAAGGAATCTATTTAATTTTCCTCTGAATACTTTACCCTGAACACTTCCGGTTTAACCCCCCCCCCCCAGCGCTTCTGGCATTTTCTCGGTCTCCGGGATTTTTCTTTTATTTATTTTTGACAAGGAGAGGAATAAGAAAAAAGAAAGAAAAAAAAAATCTCTCGAAATATATCAAATTTATTCTTGATAATCCGGATATTACAAACTAACACCCTTGCTGTCTAGAAAAATAAACAAACCTTTCGATCTATATCCGACTTATTTCGGTTTTGTTTTGTTTTTGTTCTCCACAGCTTACAGCTATCCGGACCTCCGCATTGTCTTCAACCTTTTTAAAAACTTTTATTATTATTATATATATATATATATATATATATATATATATATATATATATATATATATATATATATATGTGTGTGTGTGTGTGTGTGCATGTCTGTGTCTATAAGAGTTTAGGAACCTCAGACAATTACAATATATAATTATATTACGCACTCTAGAAAATATCGTAAAAGAGTATGTACACCTGTGTCTCCCGTAAATAATCCCCGAAGAACGATATCACATTATATCAAAGAACTCTTTACACTTTTTTGTAAAATAATCTATCGATAAATGGAAAAATAACTATGTCTTTCAGGGTTGATTCATATCAGAACGTACTCAATGCCTTCGATGTATTCTTGCATTACAAGTCAAAAACCCTAAAAAAAATTAGATACACGAGTTAAAGTTTCCTTATAAAATAAAATGAAATAGATTCGGTATGCATTGCATGTCTATGTAATTATTAACAGGAAAATAAACGTTTTGGGGAAATCCTCACGGACTACCAAACATGGAAGCAATTACCCATTCTTATCACGTTCTTGTCGTGGAGCGTTTTTTATATCATTTATATATGTCCTCGGATCTGTCTTAGAGTCTTTGTCCGTCAGTTGGTGCGTTTAGTTTTATTATGAAATACATAAAATCCTCTGTGACCATTTTAGCTAAGATCAGAATGTAGTATCTGTTGCGACGGATGCTGAATCTGTAAACCGGTACCGTCTTAGCCTTCCGGCGTTGATTCCGCCGGTCTGAGGTACTGTCTTGTGCAGTTCTAGGAGGTACATTCTCACAGGCTTTGCTTTCTTACGTTTTGCTAATCGCCTGAGGCGCTCATATCGGGGAATGATGATGGGGCTTCCCAGGCATTTTTTGACAGCCAGAGCGTTCGTCTTCCTTTAGGAATACCAAGTTTCATATGAAATGCCATTTCGATCATACAATGTTCTGAATGAATGTTCACATCTTTGTAATTGTCATGCAAGAGTATTTTACAAGAGACTTCGATAGTCGACGCTGTGTTCTTGTTACACGTAGCATTTTACTACTTTGATTTTGAATAGCATTTTGATCGTACGCATACATATTATATGAGTATATCTGTCTCGCTGTCGGTTGTCTACGCCTTCGTTATTATAGATGAATGAGCGTAGGGTTGTACGGTCTTAAGCTCCATATATAGCATGATCTTGTTCGGTCAGCTATAACTTGGAGAAACATTCAGTATTCGCAATTCTTCGTATCGCCCGCACCGAGGTTCGAACGTCCAACCTTCTAGATGACTATAACTTGAAAATGAATTTAACTAAGTACTATATCCACTGCGCCACCACCGTAGATTAAATAAAGAGTTTCGTTCATAATTCCGTGCAGATTCCCGAGTTTGACATAACTATTTTCGAGTTCGAATATATACACATGAAGAAGATCAGAGGTAATAGCGGCTGAAACGTTGTGATGATAACACTCAAGATGAGAAATGTAGTCCGAATAAGCAAAATGAGGCAAATTTAAATATATTGTAAGTTATTAACCACATATCTACTGCTAATGTTGTTATAAACGGTCACCCTGTCCACTAAACCAATGGAGTATTCGAATACATTTGCTTTTCCTAAATAGTATCCTCTAACTATTGTTTTTTTTTCAAATTTTTTCGCAAGAATGTTAAAATATATCAGATAAAATCATATAAAGAATCAAACATTTTTTCCTAGAAGATGAAATATCTGTATTGATGCAACGTGTATTATTAGCTCGATAAAGGAATTTGAAAGTCGTCCAATCTTTTCTTACTTTCTTTGTGTTGAGGGGATTATATCTCTTTTAGTCTTAGACAATTTATCGACTTAAATATACATGTTTTTTATTCATCTTGAAATATTTTTACTTTTTTTTTTATCCTGCATTCGTACAAAGTTGCGTTCATCTCATTCATCACATTCACTTGTTTTCATATTTAAAGAATTAATATTTATATATTTTACATATATAAAGCAACCGAACCTTTCAGGAAGCAATATCCTTTGTAATCTATGTAAAAGCTGGGGATCAAGCTGTTTTTGCGATGCCAATACAGACTTAGATATTACTTAACATTCGACTGAAATATGCTTAAATATAATGTTGTTTTTTTCATTTGAATTTGTATATGTATCTTATTCTGTTACATGAATCAGACAATAACAAATAATCTTATGATACGTTCATCTAATCTACGCGTTTAATGATATGAAATACGTTTAATACAAAAACTCGATGAACCAGGAAAACGTATTTTTGAAACCTTATCGTGAAATTGCTAACGCATTGTTTTCTTAAGCGAAGAACGTGATAGAACAAAGAATATGCTATTTATATGTAAGTATGATGTTCTAAAATTTAATCGAGAATCATGTATAACACTTAAGCGTGACAGATTATAAAAAACCTATGTCACACCAACATCTGACAGACCAAAGAACAGGCATTTAAAAAGTAAATGTTACAGACAGCCCAACATATAGGTGGCGAGATGCATCAGAGATCATATCGTTAATTGAAGATCAAATGTTACATAATGTTACATAATAAATGTTACATGATAAATGTTACAGACAGACCAACATATAGGTGGCGAGATGCATCAGAAAATATACTGTTTATTGAAAATGAAATGTTACATAATGTTACATAATGAATATTACATGATAAATGTTACATAATAAATGTTACAGACAGCCAAACATATAGGTGGCGAGATGCATCAGAAAACATAACTTTTATTGAAGATTAAATGTTACATAATGTTACATAACAAATGTTACATGATAAATGTTACAGACAGCCCAACATATAGGTGGCGAGATGCATCAGAAAACATATCGTTTATTGAAGATGAAATGTTACACAATGTTACATAATGAATATTACATGATAAATGTTACATAATAAATGTTACAGACAGCCAAACAGATACGTGGCGAGATGCATCAGAAGACATAACTTTTATTGAAGATTAAATGTTACATAATGTTACATAACAAATGTTACATAATAAATGTTACAGACAGCTAAACATATAGGTGGCGAGATGCATCAGAAGACATAACTTTTATTGAAGATTAAATGTTACATAATGTTACATAACAAATGTTACATGATAAATGTTACAGACAGACCAACATATAGGTGGCGAGATGCATCAGAAAACATATCGTTTATTGAACATGAAATGTTACACAATGTTACATAATGAATATTACATGATAAATGTTACATAATAAATGTTACAGACAGCCAACATATAGGTGGCGAGATGCATCAGAAAACATATGGTTTATTGAAGATTAAATGTTACATAATGTTACATAATAAATGTTACATGATGAATGTTACAGACAGCTCTACATATAGGTGGCGAGATGCATCAGAAAACCTATCGTTTATTGAAGATTTAGATTTAGCGATGTAAATGTCGTTTCCATCAAAATTCTGACACTACAGACATACCCGCCGATTACTAAATGCCCGGACAGAGGATTTAATTTAAATTCGGGGACGCAATTTAACAACATTGGAAAATAACCATACAAATTTTGACGCGCAAAGCCATGGTATTATTTTATTTACTTAGCAACGTATGGAAATGTGTACACTTTTGAGCTAAAATAACATGAACAATCGGATGAAACCATTTGCAAACCTATAGGTACACACAAGTAGAAACAAATACATTAAATATGTATATATATATATATATATATATATATATATATATGTATATATATATATATATGTATATATATAAATATATATATATATATGTGTGTATAGAGAGAGTGAGAGAGAGTGAGATATATATATAGCAACACACAATAACACATATACATATATATACATATATATATGTATATATATGTATACATATATGTATATATATATATGTATGTTATATGTATATATATATGTATATGCATATATATATATATGTATATGTATATGTGTATATACATATATATGTATATATATATATGTATATGTATATGTATATATATATATGTATATATATGTATATATATATGTGTATGTATATATATGTATATGTATATGTATATATATATATGTATATACATATGTATATATAT
>OY744540.1:75316715-75331715 GCA_963556195.1 Sepiola atlantica | reverse complement strand
TTTCAATGATCGATACAATTCCAATAGCCTGTTGTAACATCCATTTATAATTGATTCATCGATTAATTTTAGCGGCAAGATAATCCCAGTAGTATGAGTGCTAAGACATGGAGGTCTGTGTGGTGCTGTTTACGTTGGTCTTTACAACCCTCTTGACTTTAAATATTATCATTTTTATTTGTGCTCACTAAGAGTTCTTACACGAGTCATCGTCAGTGATTGCTCACCGACAACCAGAAGTGGTACTTCCTGGAGTCTGAGTGACAAGCCTTCTCAGATTTCAGGTATCCTTGACCTCTTTTCGATAACCATCGCTAATGATCTTACGGTATCGCAATAGCTTCTTACCATTGATTTCCCGCTGGTAAGGACCATTGCTCTTCTTTGGGATTTGGGTGGCAATAAGCCTCCCCAAGGTCCCAGCATTCTCCGCACTCTTCCAGTGGAGGTCTAGTTTGCTGTCCCTCCTCAGTTTTATCCTCCTCCACCCTCTACACATATTTTGTTTCGTGTCAGCCTAGGCCGGCACTATCTTTCTTCTATTTTAAAAATTATTTTTTATATGCATTTAATCATTTTTTAAATTTTTTTTATTGTATTTTATTTTATTTTATTTTAACTTATTTTATTTCATTTTTTTCATCATCATCATCATCATCATCATCATCATCATCATCATCATCATCATCATCATCATCATCATCATCATCATCATCATCAATTAACTAAGAGTGCGCACAAATGTCATCATCAGTGATTGTTTACTGACAATAACTGGTGGTGTTCTCTGTAGCCAGAATTAAAAACAGGTCTCTACAGATTTCAAGTAACCTCCACCTCCTTGGCTTGCTATAAACAACCATTTGACTTCTCATGGATTTTTGTGGCAATTAACCTCCCCAAAGTCCCAGTATTCTTCGCACCTTTCCAGTGGAGGTCTCATTAGTTCTCTCCCACCGCTGTATTTCGATCATTCTTTATTTGTTTCAATATTAGTTCGTTTTCTATGCCTAATCCGATCTGTCTTTTAACTATCTTGTTCAAATCAACGGTTAATAAGATCACACATGCAATTTACATCATGAACAGTCTTAACAGTTATGTTGTCGACGAACACGGATTCTCTGGAGATTACATAATAATTACATTAATTAACACGAATTTGTAAGTTAAATTTTCTAAAAATGTGAAGTAACTCTCTACAGTGCATGTCGGGTTGGGAACTCTCGAGTTTTTACGAAATATCGCGTCTACTAAGACTTACCATTCCTATTAAATGTGGACAAAAATAGTTATGTATATCGTGCAGTAATACCCCTACTTGCCTTGCACTTAGGCTCGAACCTTTAGTAGTAAATGCTGCTTATAGTAAAATACAAGTATCCAGTAGGCCATTGCCGCCAGTTCTTATAAATCTGTTATTGACTTCCGGTATTTATCAAATAGAAGTATCACATTATTTCAAACCGTCAACGGAAAATGTATTTACAATTGGAAAATTGAAAATATTTCAGCGATATTCACTGTTACCCGTGGCAAAAGATTTAGTTAAGGTTGATTATTCAAATTGTATATTGTTGGTCCAAGTTCACGTTTCCAGAGCGACTAGTTCTAAAATTGTCTGTATTGAAAACGTTATTATTATGATGTTTAATTGTGAGCCTTTATAAAAAGGCGAATATTTATTATATTAAAATAATCTTTTCGATTACTGCCAAACTTTTACACTATTTTAAAAATATTTGTAAAATAAACTATTTCAAACGTTCAATAACGAGTACTTATATTTGGAGTATTATATTTGGATCATTATATTTGAGTCATTATATTTGGATTATTAAGAGTATTCGGACTAATGTTCTCATCTTGGATGTTATCTTGAAAAAAGTTTCCGTCAATGTTACGTCCAACCATCTTCAGTTTTGTCTTGTCAAACTCCGGAATAGTTATGTCGAACTTGACAATCTCTTCGGAATTTTCCATTAGGGAATGTTACATCGGCCGAAACGTTGTGAGAATAGTTTTCAAAATAGGAACAATAGTTTGAATTATACAAATGATTCAAAATATCACTTCTCATCTAAAGTATTTCGAAACATATATTTTGAAGACAATTTTCTGTTTTAATTTCCTATTAGTATATCTTACCTATAAAGAAATGTATAATACCATGTGCTAGAAATGTGTAAGACCATGTGACATAAATGTCTAAGACCATGTGGCAGAAATGTGTAAGACCATGTGCCAGAAATGTATAATACCATGTGACAGAACTGTATAAGACAATGTGCCAGAAATCTGTAAGACCATGTGCCAGAAATATGTAATATCATGTGACTGAAATGTGTAAGACCATGTGGCAGAAATGTGTGAGACCATGTGGCAGAAATGTGTAAGACCATGTGCCAGAAATGTGTAATACCATGTGCCAGAAATGTGTAAGACCATGTGCCAGGAATGAGTAACATCATGTGCCGACCCTCAATAATCGCCGAACCTAACGCTTGTGTGCCGTCGTTTGCTTCTCGTTTATCTTCTATTTCTTTTCGTTCTGGCCGTGTTGTTCCGGCAGTCGCCGAAGTACCGTGCACGGATCTAAAAGTTGAGTAATAACAAAACAACGCAAACTCACAAAAGAAAACACAAACTCAAATGCATTGTGTATAAGCCAGTTGTAATCTGGCTGTGGGTGATACTGAAAAGGATTCCTAAACGATGTCGGTTCATAGCGGTCTGTCGAGGCGTCAATTCTCGTCAGTCATCAGCTCAACTAATCAACTACTCGTCTACTCCGAGCTGCTTCCGCCAGAGTTTTAACTCCAATCTGATCGTCTTCTCTCCAAGTCGCCAACTCTCGTAAACTAAGGTAAATTCGTCATAAAACTCAAACTATAGCAAAAGCTTTCTTAGAACTCTCACTACTAAATACATTCCATGAAAAATTGCCATTGTCTTGAGGTATAGCCTTTACAAAAGTAGTGACATTCCATGATAAATGCCAGTATACTGAAATCATATGCCCTCAATAGGGTTAAGATAAAAATTAATATACTCTAAATGTACAAAAGCAAGGAAATTCCCAAATGTTTACACTTTTATTGTCATTAAGGGTATGACTACATATCAACCTAACCATTTAATTATCACATCACAACAGTATAAATCTCTATGCATGAGTGGATGAAGTGTGTGAGGTGCGCTGAAGAAAAATTCCTACCAGTAAAATACATAGCCCTGTTGTGCTCGCATACCCTTAATGACAATAAAAGTGTAAACATTTGAGAATTTCCTTGCTTTTGTACATTTAGTGTATATGAATTTTCATTTTAACCCTATTAAGGGCATATGATTTCAGTATACTGGCATTTATCATGGAATGTCACTACTTTTGTAAAGGCTATGCCTCAATACAATGCCTTCTCATAACTGATATAGTTGGTAGTTTGTACTAATCAAGGTATATGGTAAACTGAAATTAAAATGCCATAAACTAGACCCTTGAACCTCTATCTCTGCTAAAAATCAGCTGAATTCATCAAATAGTTGACGAGATACAGGGTGCCACATGCGTAAGTACTTACGTACGTACGTACACACAGACAACAGTATTTCATGATTGAACTTTCTGGATCTCTGGGTTGCCTTGACTAATGATGCTGAAATTCTACACAGTTATAGAAACTATCAAATTAAAATGTTGTGTTGGTTTATTGTGTTTTTAATATATGATTGATCAAAGAAATGAGATTTCCAGCATAGACCATTCGTGAAGTATATAAGGGATAGAGCGCTCTCGCGCCTCTCTTGATTTAGTCATACCGGAAATCTTATGTTCGGTCTTTCGTCTCCTCAGTAATTCCCCAGCTGACTACCGATGTTATTCTCGATCGCTTTTGTGCGATATGGTGAATTATTCCTTCGGCACTGGAAAAGGAGTAAGCATACCATAATATCACGCATAGACAATAAAAAAAACATTGAAAAAGTAACAGCACTTAGATAAAATTAATATTGGATATTTTGAACATATTTTTACAGGAATGATTTCCGTCCGAAATAAGACAGATCCATGCTATTTAATTCATCGTTTTTACAACATAAAAATATTTTTTTCAATTAGGCTAACTTCAGATATTCCTCAATACTGCACACAATATCAGAGTTCATTATGTTTACGTTTTAATGTACAATGGACATTTGTGACGCCCAACATCCATCTCAAGGGCATTTAGTGCTTTAGCTTAAGGATAATGGACATTCATGACGCCCAACTTCCATCTCTAGGGCATTTAGTGCTTTAGCTTAAGTATAATTTCATCGAACCTAAATTTCCTGACAAAGCTTGGGTCGACCTACGGTATATCCTTCTCAGTCAGTTGCAGTGTAAAGGAGGTTGGGGTCGCTGGGCGCGGTCTAAAGTCATTTGTTTCGCTGTTGTGAGCAGGTACTTATGGAGGAGGCCACGAAAAGGCTTACTTTATCTACTCTTCAGGACATGTGTCGGCCGTTTCGCCGCGACCATGAAAGGATAGGGGCTCGGCTGTCTGCGACTGTGGTCACTCTGAACAGACAGTAGACTACATCATCGAGTTATGCCTTAAATATCGACCACCCAACGGCGAAGCCGGCATAGCTGCGCTAGAATACAAAACATTAGCATGGCTTTTCTCAACTGAGCTGGTGGTCTTACTAAGATGCTGTGAAGCAAACGAAAGAAGAAGAAGAAGAAGAAGAAGAAGAAGAAGAAGAAGAAGAAGAAGAAGAGGAAAAAGAAGAAGTCAGTTGCAAAATGACGTTATCACCGTTAGGCCACAAGTAAAAGCTAAACACCTCCCCCCTCATGCTTCACTATTTCTTCTCCCCAGCCAACCTCCTAATTTAGCCTTGCTTTTTAACTTAGGGATCTTTTATCAGTTTCGCTTGAATATTTCACCACTAAAGTCAGCTACTTGTCTACTGTTGGCCCAGGAAGATTTTAAAATGGCTAGATTTCTCATATCAATTCCGTATAAGTGCGCTCCATCAACGATTTAAATTTGACTTCTCACCACTGGAGTTACTTCATTTTGAACACTTTTCCATACTGCCTCTACAAAAAAAATTGTTTGCCTCTTCTTCAAAATATCTTTTTCATTGGACACTTTAGTAACGGACAATTACCATCTGGACAAATCCCATATGTTTTTCACACGAACTCTTTTTCACTCCATTTTTAACAATATTGTTTTCAAATGTTTGAACTTTGGCTTTTCCACAGCCAACTTATCTATCTGTATATCTCCCCTGATGATAAGATTTCGATCTTTGAAATGCCTTGGCTTAAGGAAAGAACAATAAAATTAGTTAATTAAAGAATATACCTTGCATTGAACAATCTAAGTTTGAAATAAATCTGAACTTTCGTACATGTTTATCACTCTTATTTATTCTACCCTTATAATTGCTCTATCACGTATATTGAGCTTAAACCATTTCACTATAGGTTATATTTACTTAAAGTTTACTTTTAGTTTATATTTGATAATACATTATATATATATATATATATATATATATATATATATATATATATATATATATATATATAATAATTCAGGTAAAACATCCACGGGATAGTAATCCAAAAAAATTATACCGGGTTTATAACAAGTGCTCAATAACAAATAGAGCTTTTATATATGATTATTTTTATTTACACAGACCTGTACAAAATCTGCGACACTGGCATGTCGATGTTATTGATCAACAGTTATTATAAACTGACATCTTATCAGGCAGATTTCGAATCCGATCTTAACATTAGATCATATTTGGAAAGAATGAAATGGGGAGAAAAAGAAGAAGAAAAGAAATTTAAAATTTCAAAATTTGGGAAGTCACGTGGTTGAGACCGTTAAGAATTAAAATGTTAAAATCATATATATATATATATATATATATATATATATATATATATATATGTGTGTGTGTGTGTGTGTATACTTATATATATAATAATTCAGGTAAAACATCCTCAGGGTAGTAATCCAAAGAATTTAAACCGGGTTTATAAAAGTGCTCAATATCGAATAGAGCTTTTATATATGATTATTTTTCATTTACACAGACCTGTACAAAATATGCGACACTGGCATGTCGATGTTATTGATCAACAGTTATTATAAACTGACATCTTATCAGGCAGATTTCGAATCCGATCTTAACATTAGATCATATTTGGAAAGAATGAAATGGGGAGAAAAAGAAGAAGAAAAGAAATTTAAAATTTCAAAATTTGGGAAGTCACGTGGTTGAGACCGTTAAGAATTAAAATGTTAAAATCATATATATATATATATATATATATATATATATATATATATATATATATATATATATATATTCATATGAATAACGTTGATAACAACATTACATATGAGCTGTGTTTAAAAAAACTATATAAGTACTATACATCTTATATATTGTCTGTATTTCTTCATCTCTTTACGCTAAAATGTCTTGCCGTTATATTTCGATGAATAATCAAAAATACCGAAAACAACACTTCAAATAATCCTTTTACAGTTTTCCTTATTATTCTCACCCTTATTATTATAGTTCTTAACACCTGTACCACGAGAGTATTGTTAGGTGTGCTTCTTTCTCAGAAATTCTAATGTTAACTTTACATTTAAAATAAATAAAGTAATTATACAAGAATTGCGAAGAAAAACAGAAAATTCTTAGAACATTTTCTGTCTTATCTTTCGATCGCGTTGTTTCCTTACGAACGAACCAGAGGCTCCACTATTATCCGAAGTAATATATAATGAAAAAAAAATGATCTTCTCCCTTTTTATTTACTTCGCGAGTTCTAGCTTTTTTATTAGGTCGACATGTTTATCCCAAAGGGGATTGTGGAAGTTCGATGACAAGGCGAGTGTTTTTATTTGAAGCTTAACATAAATAAGTTGTATGCATTTTTTTTACAATGTTCACACCTACTTACTTTTGGAACTTCAACCCGAGTAGCGCTATACAATACTCATGTTGCTATATAAGCAATTACTTATTTGCGTTCAGTTATTTAGATTAAAAGAGATAATTACAAAGACGGTTCTCTAGTTGAAAGCATGGAAATATACATGAAAGAGGGAATTTTGAAGTGTATTACTCGAACTCCAAATAATTCACAAGAAAACACTTTGTAAAACAAACAATCCCACTTCGAGCTTCAATAAAACAGAATAATCCGGCTCACAAAATAATCCGACTTTCACTTGTCCATTTTATCTATATGTATTCCTATAAAATGAGAAGTGACCAAATGTAAAATGTGGCGCAAGGCCAAAACGAGGGATAGGGAAAGGCAGGTTATCTCAGTTGATTCAAGGAAAATAAAGAATTCGTCGGTTCACTATTTCTTTTACTAAGGTTAATTTGCTTTTTGCAAATTAATAACCAGTCGCGTTGTAACTTCTAGGTCGTGAGTTCAATCCTCACTAGTAAGCTATGCATACGAAATTTCCTTACTTTTCCAACTACAAGCCAGGCAAAGGCGGATCATTTTATGGCGGGAACGAAGCAAGTCGGAGCCATTTCCACCGCTCGATTCTGACTTAACACCATCACTTCCGCCACAATGCATAAACTTTAAAAAAATACAAAGTGCAATTCGGAATAGTTAACAGACTGTTTCTATATATTGCTTGTTAAATAAAATCAAGACTATCAAAATTTCGCGAAGTATTGTATCATTATACCTGGTGTTTACCTGGTTCTTTTTGCTTAACGAGATATGTCATTCACACGTGCTGGTTACTCGACATTCTTACCCATTCTATCGACATCTTTTTCATGTCTATACAGATTCATAGATAGTCTCTCAAACGTCTTAACTATGGGTAAAATACCGATATATTAAGTAAGACACGCTTTTAATTTAGCATACTTATGTCTATGGTACAGTGTTATTAATATTTAAATTATTTATTTTAAATAAGTACGTTTTAAAATGTAATTTCCTATTGTAGCATTTCGGTTTTCAGTAAATAGCTGACGAATAGTAAATAAAAAATTATAATATGTGATTCACATAGAGACGAGAAACATGTACAGCTGAACACATAAAAATGTCTGAAACACTTTTATTACTATAGAATCGCGGCTCTTTAAGTTAATACGTGAGTTTCTTTTTTCATTATTTGAGGTGTGATATTTTAATTAAACATGATAAAGTCACGAGTATTTTTCCCTTGTACAGTTCCGATTCTTTTGTAGAAAGTTCCATGTCTGTGCCTTCCGGTGAGTCTGAGGTTTGTGTCAGTCATGTTTGCATTCATCGCCTCCGTTCCCCGATCTCGAGCGGTTCACTGATAGTATCAACCTTACGTTGTTCAGCTGTCAGATGTGGTTGAGAAGCCATCAAATGTCGGCAGGCAAACTGTTCATGGTCGTAGTTCAATTCCCTCAAGTACTCACCCGAGACACTTCTATTCATGAGTCGGTGCATTGTCCAAAGTGAAACGTCTCTGCATCGACATGACTACCTTCCGGAGAAGAATGTGAAATTTGCAGACCAACACTCTTGTATTTCTCACAAACATTACAAATATTTTATAGAATTTAAAAGTAATATGCTTCACAAAAACTTTTACACAAGACATTAAATTATTGAAAACATAAAATATTGCAAAAAAAATAATTCAAAGAAATGTCTACAACACCAGCAAATGGAATAATAAGAATATGTTCATAAGCATTAGTTCAACACTTATCCTTCTCATACAGTCACCCAAAAATCATTTACATACAACACACAGACATGTCCGACCTCGAATTACATCTATATATGCCGGGACTACACCGTTACCAATATAAAACTAAACATCATTTTAGAAGTTGCTTACTATTCAAATGACGTAGCTAGTCAATTATAAGTCTATCTAAATGCAAATAGTAATCTTATATCTATAAGGCCTGTTTAGCATTATAGTTACAGAGTTCGCACAAGGATTCTGCGACCGGGTTTCAATCCTGGGTCGAGTAATAATGAATACGATAAAAAGTGTGCGTTATGGCCCTTGCTTATGAATGTTATTTACTACATGCGTATATGCCGCGTATATCTGTGATAAGCAATAACCTAATATAATAATTGCTTCGACCACCATGAGCACAGTGGTAAGTTCTAGAAGACGGCAGCATACTGTGGCCCGTTCTCTCAGATTTTATTAAAATGTCTCTACCTTCCATTTCAATAAAACTCTATTAAGTACTACAAGATTAAGCGAAACGTAGCATCATACGAGATCTGTCTAAAATGTATCTGGCCTAAGACCCCCCCCCCAAATAAAAATTGACGGGGTTAGGACCCTAATTCGCTTCAAAGTAAGCTCCTTCACATAATTAGCCAACCGATCTATCCACTGCCGGAAACACCTCTGGAAGTCTTCTTTTGAAATGGTGTTCATCTCCGCCGTCGCATAAGATTTAGCAGGTGTTTGGTTAAAGATGCGATGGGTCTTACACTAATTAAGGAGTGTTTCAACCGATTCAACAATGACTGCACATCAGCGGAGTATGACCAGCGTACTGGCAGGCCACAAACTGCTCGGACTGCAGCTGTTGTCGAGAGGGTTCGAAAATTAAGGCAATGCGAATTGCGACGAATGAGCACCGTTCTGAAAGAAGACTTCCAGAGGTGTTTCCGGCAGTGGATGGATCGGTGGGCTAAGTGTGTGCAAGTATACATGGCATACTTTTAAAGGAATTTGGGTTCCAACTCTGTCACGTAATTGAAATATTTTTAGGACCTAAGGTCGGATACGTTTTAGACAGGCCTCGTATACAGCAATTCACCAATTCCCGAAGAATTTTAATTGGTTACATCAAAAACTCCCATAACGCAATTACAAAATATATGAATACAACATCTAATAATCCATATGCGATACAAACATTAGGAATTCTTACGCTATAAAATGATATGGTGAGTGTTCAAATTCTGTGTAAGCCAACAACCAACCGACAAACCAATATAACATTTTACCATATTCTACATGCATCGTAATTGTATTCTGGAATGAATATGCGACCTCGTGTTGCTGGAATTATTTACTTATTCTTATTTCTCAAGATTCAATAATTCAATAGTGAATATTTTTTGAAGGACAATGTATTATATTTATAAATGGTGTTTTGTTCAGGTATTCCTTATTGTATGCATACATAGCTACGTAGTCAGTTATTGAGTGCATTTTGACAGCATGATATACAAACTGTATTTTTTAATGTTATATAACGCAGTTTTTAAATAAACAAAGAAATAAATAGAAATGGTGATGTGGGTAGCAGGGATTATATGAACGAAGAAGAAAATCTTGTTCAATAACGGAATTAGAAACAGATCCTTGACCTTTTCTCAATTTGAAAACCAGTGAACCCATTAACCTATGGTTTGATTTATTCGCGGCTTGTGTGACCTTTTTTACACAGAATATGTATATTTCTTTGCGTCATGATAAATGAGATTGAACATCTCAGTATATGTAATATATTCCATATACATTTTTTCGGCGGAGTCGTGGCATATATTAATCTTGTATTTAGGTCTAAAAATACAACTAAACTGCACCTTCATGATCGAAATATGACTGTATATGTGTACCAATGCAAATTCTCTATCTATATATATATATGTATATATATATATATAAATATATTATATACATATGTACATATATGTATATATATATATATATATACATATGTATATATATGTATATATATATATATAAATATGTTATATACATATGTATATATATGTATATATAAATATGTATATATATATATATAAATATATTATATACATATGTATATATATATATATGTATATATAAATATGTATGTATATATGCATATATAAATATATTATATACCTATATGTATATATCTTATATATATATATATACATGTATGTGTATATCTTATATATTCATATATATATATATATATATATATATATATATATATTCATATATATATATATATATATACCTAATATATATATATATATATATATATATATATATATATATATATATATATATATATATATATATGTACAGGGCTTTACGGGCTCCAGTACTTTGTGAGCTGCTACCGCCCCTGCTTCAACGCCCATAATTGGAGCTAGCTCCTCTCAGGCTCCCCATTTTCAAAAACAAGCCGCTCCTGCTCCGACTCCTAGTGGCTTTTTTTCAGCGCTTCATCATGAAAATGTACATTCTTTCATAAACGTACTATTCTGTCAATAAGTGGTCGAAGGATAGGAATGGGATTCAAAGGATCTCATCAATATGGGTTGGGATGTCACTTTAAGTGTAAGACCGTGAGATAATATTTGACAAAATCTCGCTAATATTTTTAGAGTTATAGGAGAACATGTCGGACGAAGTATAGGATTATACTAAATTATCATTACCTGAGGTATAAAATAGAAATAGAAACATCCCTGAAGTATTTTAAAACAATTGTAATTTTCATTACATTAACAACTTATTTTTTCAGGAAAGGAAAATTTAACCCGATATTTTGTATATTTATTTTCGAAGGGAATTTAGATTTTTTTTAAGTAAATAAAGTTTTACTTTTAAATATTATTAGTGATTATTTTCTTTTTTAAAGAAAACATTTCTCTGAGAGAGGAGAGACAGCCAGGGCAGCATTAATCGTCGTACTGTTGTTTAATATTTGTTTGTTTTACGAACGTAACTATATTGTATAATGTATATTATTATTTATAACAGAGAAACGCGCAAGTACTTTAAACAAATCGATGTATATATTTATTTATCTATAGTAAAATTTGAGTAAAAAAAAACAATGAAGTTTATTTTTTAAAGATAAAATAAATAAAATATTTTTCATAAGTTGCCCCCAAAATATCCATAAATGGTCAATAAACAATTCAGAGATGCATTTAATGTCTTAAAATTTCATACAAAATATCTGGCCTAGACCCTGGGAGTTGAAAAAATATCGGGTCTAATTTTCCTCCCCGCCAAATATTAATTTTTCCTAGGTCGGGCAAAAACATTTATTAAAATAAAAAAATTGAATAAAAAAGGTCAAACGTCTATATTTGAAATATTTAACAAAAGCAAACCGTTTACAATTGTAATATTCGATAGTAATTTTTTTAATATAAAGAAAGATATCAAATCTACTTTCGGTTCTAAAAAACAACAAATTAGTCGGAAAATATTTTTTTTATGAATTAAAATTTAAGATATTTTCTTTAATATGATTAAATTTAAGCATCGGTGTATTTGTAAAATAGGGACCGCTGTCTTTTCGCTTATTTCGTTTGGTATTCACCCAAATTTAGGATGAAACTGATTGTTGGTCTTAATTGTATTTTTTGTCCTGAAATAAAATTCTCATTTACTTGTTAAAGTGTTGAGAATCTAACTTTAATCCCAGGTTTTAATCGCTAGCAGCCATGTTGTTTTTTATTGTTTTTTTTCCTTTGACTAAATATATTTTTTCCTTGGACTAAAGATATTTTTACTGCTTTAATATTGTATTACACACAAATAACAAACTTTGAAGATTCTATTTACAAAAGAAAGTTTTAACGGAATTTAACGAATTTAAAAGCAAACACGAATAGGTTATAACATACTAGCCGTGAATTTAAGAATAACAAAAAATGTCGCCAAAAAGACGACGGGTAAAATGTGGCTTAAACGTTCAATTTGATATATGCTACAAAATTAATTAGAATATTTTGTCAGGACAAAATGTACTATTTCACCCCAAAAAATATTTGGATGAATACCGAGCGAAATGGGCGAAAAAATCAAACAGCCCCTATAGAATAATTGAACCTAGCATACTTTATTTAAAAAAAAGAAAAATGAGCTTATTTATTCAATCAGCAATAAACACCCTTGACATAAACACAAAAAACGTTCAAATCTATAAGAAAATAACTTCAAAGACATCTATAGACTAACTATCGCATTTGAAGGCATTTGTTGCCAAATTGTTTCCTGCCTTAAGAAAACTGTCCCATCCAAAATTTAACGTGTAAATGTGAAAATCTGAGGACTTCAAATAATCAGTTTTCTATCTCTCTCCCTATCTCATATACATTTACCAGAGATATCATTTTTAAGAATAACTTAGAGTAAACCCTGAGTTTTTCTTTTCTTTAATTTTTTATTGCTGCATAAAAGAATAATGTTTTTAAAAAAACAAATAAAATAATTTTCGAGCGAGGAGCGCGAGGCGATAAAACCACTAGTCTTTAGTCCCAAATGGAGTTGCTCCCGCTCCACTTCCGCTGAATATATAATGAGCCCTCTTTTCTTTCGCTCCAGCAAAAAGGAGCGTGCTCCTGGAGCTCTGTAATGCCCTGAATATATATAATTCTTTTTTATCTCTCTCAAACCGATTATGAGTTCCCAATGGAAGGTAACGATAACAATAATATACAATAAATCAACCAACCTAATCCACATCATGAAAATACAGTAAATAGAAATAGACCTGTGAATAGGAATATAAATGGCGCGGGAACAAGAGTAAATCCTAGGGTACACACATATATTGGGGCCACAGCAAATTTAATTAAATCCCGCATCTCCATGAATAATTACTCCTTCAATAACGATGTCCGTTACAGCAAAACATCCCTGACCACTTTAGTTAAAAATTTAAGATCAAATAATATTCCACACAATATAAAATGGTCCATCCTAAAAATATCAAACTCTTACAGCCCAGGATCCAGATCTTGTTGTCTATGCAATTCTGAAGCCGTAATGATAGCTACTGCACCTAAACATTTAAATCTGATAAATTCTAGAAGTGAATTAGTCTCTAAATGTCGACATGGAAGGAAATTAAATATGCAATATGGAAACCACCACAAGTCTTGCCGTAGCTGTTTGGGCGAACAATGAAACCGGGGGTGTCCAGTCTTCGAGATGGGTCTTTTTAAATCTTTTTTGCCTAAAGAATTTAAACTCTGAGGTTGTAAAAGTTTATACACCTAAATTTTCAGTTTCTAAATATCTTTACAATATCTTTACAACCTCTTACATAAGAAAAATTAAACCTTAAATATATTTACAACTTCTTAATTAGAAAAAACTAAACCCTAATTTAGATTAAACTTCTTGATTGGGCAAACCAAACCTTAAATTAAACTTCCTAATCTGATAAAATTAAATCTTAAATTAAACAATTAAATTATTAAGCTCTAATTATTTTGATAACTTCGTAATTGGGAAAATTACATCTTAATTAGCAAAAATTAAACCTTAAGGCAACTTAAACTGTTTAATCGGAGAAAGTTAAACCTTGAGTTGGAATTCCTGGGCTGATAGGATTGAATTTTAAATTAAACTATTAAACACTTTAATAATTTCTAACCTGATAAAATTAAATCTTAAATTAAACTATAAAATTATTGGAATTTAATAACTTCGTAATTTTTAATTTCATAAATATTCTAGATTATTTGATAGGGCGAGATTTGTGAAATCGGTTTTTACTGTAAGCTAGATTTTAAGTAATAATTTTGGATGTGTACGTGATTACACGATCTGACCTATATTTCCTAACTCCCTTTTCTTTTTCTTTTTCTTTTAACTTCTTAACCCCTTCTCCTTTGACATAGTATATTCTCACTCGACCCAGACAGGGAACATCTAATCTGGGTGGGGTGGATGGCGGAGTTGTATGTTGAGTCCATAAAGCGGGCTTAAACAGGAAGTAACACAGCCATAATTTCCGATCTATTAAAGTAATTCAGAGATGTAGACAATTTAATATCGCCTTCTGTTCGTTAGGGATTTGTCATTTCTGGTTGAATCGCTGGGGAGAGAAGATTACTTATTTTTTCGCTCTGCTGGCAAGATGCGACCGGGATTCAGTTTTGTTTTGCTCAATTCGGATTTAACGGGTTTTCTAATGAAACAACGAACTTTGATTTGACTTGGGTTGCAC
>OY744540.1:75299215-75314215 GCA_963556195.1 Sepiola atlantica | reverse complement strand
ATATGTATATATATATATATATATATATGTATATATATATATATATATGTATATATATATATATGTATATATATATATGTATATATATATATATATATATGTATATATATATATATATGTATATATATATATATATATATATATATATATATATATATATATAGGGTCGGGCAGCTAAATTGGTACTTTTTTATTTTTACAAAATTCATAATTTAAAGGATTACATATGAAAATATATCATGTTAACGGTTATTTATTTAATTATTACAGTCTATTGAACAAAATTATTTAATATAGGCACCTTTTGAATCAATGATTTTGGAGATTCTTTGACGAAACCGTCAACAGCTCCTCTTTATTTTGTTGGGATCGTGATTATGAAATCCTCGTTGAATGGCTGTGTACAAGGAGTTTTTATTTGGGTGTGGATTCACATTAGTCTGCCCCTCGACGACGGCGAATAGATAATAGTCGCAAACATTTAGATCTGGTGAGCTGCTGGACCAAATATCCTTCGAAACAAACAAGCGAAGATGCTCCTTCATGAAATCTTGGACTTTCTTTGATCCATGCACTGGTGCCGAGTCTTAGATGAACATGACTTTCGTAGGGTCGTAGTTTCTACGGATCCAAAGGAGTAAAACATTATGAAGAATGTTCAAATACCCCGCTGTGTTGGTTTTAAGACCCGCTTCGATGAAATGAGGAAACATTACCTTTCCATCATTTGCCACGGTTGCAAAAACAATCACAGAAGCAGGATATTTCCTCTGCATCACAGGAGGAACTTCCGAAGGGTAACAGGCAAAAACTCGATTGTTCTGGCGATTTGGAACCTCATCCCCGATGAACTTTTTCTCATCAACAAAAATGCGCACATGTCCTCCTTTGTGTTTCAGATGGTTGATAAGCTTGGATCATCTTTCAACTCTGATAGCTTTTGAACGGGCAGTGAGGAGATTACGGCGTCTCCTAACGTAGGACTTCATCCCAAGGTCTTCATTGATTGCTCTGCTGATAGTTCTGCGACTCACATTACGCTTTTTGGCCGATTTCGACATCGACTGACTTAAGTCTGCCTTTATCGACCTTTTTAGTCCCACCAGAGATGTTTTTGTGCGCTTTCGAGTAGTACGAGTAGTGTGCCGACTTCTCTCAATCTTACACTCGGCATCGAAATTAGCCACAACCCGATAGACATGTCCGAAGGAGAACTCCCGGCGCGTCTCATTTCGCATATAGTTTTTCTTCGTGCTAATTCCGCCATATTAAAAAATATTTGAGTAAATATAATTATGCTATCTTGCAATAAAGTGTTTAAGGATCCTTAGTAAAAAAAACGTAAACATATGATCAAAAATAAAAAAAGATATAAGCATTTTAAATTAGTTCCAATTTATCGGCCCGACCCTGTATATATATATATATATATATATATATATATATATATATATATATATATATATATATATATATATATATATATATATAATATATATATAATATATATATATATATATATATATATATATTTCCAATTTATACTGGTATAAAGTCTCAGTCTAATACAAAGTAACAATCTAGTGTAAAGCTTAAGAATATACATATATATATGTAGAAATGACAAAAGGAAAACAAGTTAAACTGCAAGAGAAATACAAAAAAAGACATTTGACCGGTTTCGTTCGTATGAATACGACGAAACCGGTGAAATCTCTTGTTTTTTGTTCTACTCCTGCATTTTAACCTGTTTTCTGTTTGTCTTTTTTTTCACACATTTCGTCTACCACGGCATTTCATTTTCATGACTTATCGTGTACCTTACCCCATATATATATATATATACATATATATATATATATAAATATATATATATATATATATATATATATATATATATATATATATCCAATTTAGTCTAGTATAAAGTCTCAATCTAGTAAAAACTCTAAGAATTGATTAATGGTCATCGTTCCGCGAAATGAGCGGTTAACTATGTTATATTATATCTTCTTTGTGATCTCTTGGTCTTACAGGATTAAACAACATGAATACATCTAGTCTCGGGGAGTATCCAGTATAGTGCTATTTAATGAGAAAACAAAACAACGAAAAATGTATACGCCAGTGTATAACTGTATTAATGGGATCTTATTTTGGCTTCAAATACTATGTAATTTTGACTATTTGGTCAGAATTTACTTGTAGGGCGAAGTATCCTCAAGTCCGGTTATCCGGACACACCCTTGTACAGATAGACTAAAGACACTGGTTGATCTTGCTTAGTAGGCAATTTCACACCCTGCAAGTATTTATCAATTGTTTGTTTCATTTTTCTTCAACCGATATTCTCAGAAATCAAACGGTATTTTTCTGGTACTAACACTTAGTCTCTATATAACATACATATATATTGAATATTCCATCAAAGCTCTCCTTTACCTGTCAAACAATGAGTTAGTAAAGAAAAAAGAACATCCATTTCCTCTCCAAAAGTGACCAGGTAACTTCTTCTTCTAGGACAGGAATGAATTTAGTCCGGTTGATTATCCAGCTAAGTTGTCTTATCTGCGGTAATATAACTCGGAGAATGGTGCACCATTTTTCGTATGAGCCAGTGTATAGACGTGTCGGTGGGATATAATTTAGACTTCGAATACTTTATTATTTTGTATATTTGATCAGAGTTTTCTTGTAGAGGGGAAGTGTCTTCCTCTCAGATTCTCTTTAAGATTCCTTGTCTTGAGAGAGCGAAGACGATGTCTAGTGGCTTATCGAAACTCCCCTGTAGGTAATTTAAACTTTTCAGTAAGTAATTAAAACTATATATATATATATATATATATATATAAATATATATATATATATATATATATATGTAGATATCTGCACATCTATGTGTTTATATAAACGTACATAATACAGACATAACAATATATTCACATATATTCATATATACGTAGATGTGTGTAAATAGATATACAGTCTGTTTTAGCACGCACCAGTTGATTATCGAAAGGTCTAAGGTTCCCCATCATTTCTTACTTATTAGAATCAGTGAGATATATCATGATCTGCTCACGGCCCGCGTAAAAAGTGTATATCACATTAATTGTACTTCGGTTTTAAATGGGAAATAAATGTATCATGTTCAAGTTATCACGATTCTGTATAATCACGCGTGTTCTTTTTATAGCATGATATATTTTTTATCGCATGATATATTTTTGATCGTATGATATATTTTCTATACTTTGAAGTGTTGTTTACAAAGATTATGATTTATTTCGTACAATTGAATGTTAAAGCATAGCGTACATGTACACATTCTGTTTATTTCCGTTACCTGATGTTTATATATATTTATATATATATATATATATATATAAATATAATACAGGCAGTTTAAAGGATAAGCTAATCAACAACTAGCAAAAATAAACTCAAAAACACATATTGAATAGTTCTACCAAAATAGTTCGATTGTTAAAATACAATCATCATCAATCGGTAGCAGAGTTTTAATTTTAGACAGAAAAGTTTTCAAATTTATACAAAGAACGCAAATTTGGTGAAGAAATAGTCACGTGTAATAAACAGTAGAAAGAGAGAAAGAAAGAAAGAAAGAAATGTGAAAAAATAAAAATAAGAAGAAGAAGAAGTAAAAGAAAGAAAGAAAAAAATCGGCAGTTAGCTTATAAACGCCGATTGGAAACGCTGTAAGTTAATACAGTCGGGAAGAGAGATTAGTAGTAATTTAAAAACAATGTCAACAAGGACTTACGCAACAAGGAGGAAGAGGAGGAGGAAGAGGAGGAGAAAAAAAGACTAAAAGTTGTGTAGAATTTATCCATTATCCTATTGAATTAGGTTCATGTCGATTAGAATCGATCTGGCAGAAGATGTAGCAATATAATAGAATCCCGGTCTTTGAATAATTGTGTTATTATGACGTAAGGTTAAACATCGTCTCATAAAATATTGTTTAATCCTACATCATAATAACACAATTATTCAAAGACCGGGATTCTATAATATTCTACATCTTCTGCCAGATTGATTCTAATCGAAATGAACCTAAATCAATATGATAATGGATAACTTCTACAACTTTAGTCCTTTTTCCTCCTCCTCCACCTCCTCCTCCTCCTTTTTTGTGTAATCCCCTGTTGTCATTGTTTTTAAATTACTACTAATCTTTCTTCCCGACTGTAGTAACTTACAGCGTTTCCAATCGGCGTTTATAAGCTAACTGCCGATTTTGTTTTCTTTCTTTTTCTTCTTCTATTTCTTCTTCTTCAATTTTCTTTTTGAACATTTCTTTCTTTCTTCATCCCTTTCTACTGTATATTACACGTGACTATTTTTTTCAAAATTGCGTTCTTTGTATTTATTTGAAAACGTTTCTGTTTCTAATTAAAGTTCTGCTACCGATTGATGATGATTGTATTTTAACAATTGAAATATTTTGGTAGGACTTTTCAATATGTGTTTTTGAGTTTATTTTTGCAAGTTGTTGATTTGCTTATCCTTTATTCCATTTTTATTTTTACATTTTGTCTGAAACATTGTTTCTTTTATTCCTCATATACATATATATTAATATACATATATATATATATATATATATATATATATGTACATATATATATTTATATATACATATATATATATATGTATATATATATATATATATATATATATATATATATATATATATATATATATACATATATATATATAGGTAGAAGGATGAAAAGGAATAAGAAAAGCGACTGAGGCAGATCTTTTTTCAATTCAGTTGTTTAACGCAAGGTATATTACGCAAAAGAGCAATTTAGTCAATTAATTTTTTCCTTAAGCCAGGCTTTTCAATGATCAACATCTTATCATCAGAGGAAATTACTGAAATAGATAAGTTGGCAAAGGCCAATATTTAAAATTTGAAAAAGTAAAATAAAGATTGTGGGAGAAAAACAAGGCAAAACGTTTTCCGAATGCAAGCCAGTGTCCGATTGCAAAAGGATCCGGTGTCAAAAAGTCCAGCGGAGAAAGTGATTTGTAGGTAGGTCGTTAGATGGCACGAGAGGGTTCAAAGTTAAACTCCAGAAACCACCATCTTCAGGTGCGCCCGCAATAGATAGAATCCAGAGGGTAAAACGTCAACTAGAGTGTTTGTTCGTGGATGCAACAAGGCTCAGTAATCCGTAAGGTTGGAAATGTTTGCCATATAAAAAAGTCTTTCTTGGCTGAAAATCATAAGATAAGTTGAAATTAACAAAGAGACAGCGAATTTGTATTTAAAGGCTAGGCCAAGATCTCAATTGCTCGTTGATAAACAGGATCGTCTTAAGAATGGCAAATACTCATATGAGATCAGTAGGCAAGTCAGGTAAGTGTGAGGGGGTGCGAGGGAAGAAGAGGGTGCGGGTGTGATGAGTAAATGGGATGTAAATTTAGATTGTGAATGGGAGGGATGGGTCGCTTATAGATGAAAGTAGACGCTAGTGTGAATTAGGGTTCAACTAGAAATGGGGTAAGGGAGTGGGAGGCAAGCCAATGAGTGCGGGAGGGGAGAATTAAAAAATACCAAAATGTGTCGGGGGAATATGAACAGGGGGTGGGGCTGGATGTTCAATCAGATGACATTATTTATAATGAGGAAAAATAGATTTGAAGGATACAGATAAAAATAAAAATAAATCTCAGGCCCCAAGGAAAATTAGGGATTAACAGATAATGAAATACATAATTGAGGGAATAGGCGATAAAATAAGAATCCATCGCTTTTCTTATTTCTTTTCATCCTTCTACCTATCTATCTGCTTTATCCTGTATATTAGCTGTATACTTTTCACAATAGGTTTTACCTTTCCTAAAAGTTCGCTTTTAGTTCCTCACTTGATATATATATATACATATATATCTACAATAAGTGAGTACACCCAACTAATTTTTTACTTTTTTCTTCATAGAACTTTAATTTTTCGTAGGATTTAAATGAAACTCGATGTGAACGTAGCCATGTAGTTGTGTAATAGCTTTCTGAACTATGAAGGAACAAATCTTTTCAATGCAAAAAAATTGAACGAACACATTTGGAACAAGTAACAAAAAGTGAGTACACATGAGCATTTTAAACAAATAATCTTATTGTTAATATTTTTCATGACCTCCATTGTTATCAATAACAGCAGACAACATCCTAGGCATTGATTCGACTAGTTTATGACATGTGTCCGCCGGAATAGCGTTCCATTCACACTTGATGACCTCCTTCAGTTCGTTATTATCTCTCGGATTTTTCCCTTCAATTTTCCGTTTCAGATGCTCCCACAAATGCTCTATTGGGTTCAAATCAGGTGACATACTCGGCCATGGTAAGGTATTCACCCGTTTACTGTCTACGAACGCCTTCGTTGCCCGAGACGTGTGCTTAGGGTTGTTATCTTGCTGGAAAACACTGCCAACACTTGTTAGACTTGGTCACATTTTTTCCTCCAATATCTGGCAATAGAGTTTGCAATCCATTTTTCCTTCGATGAAAGCAAGTCGTCCAACTCCTTTGGCACTCATACACCCCCACCTCCATGCTTCACAGTTGGCACGACACACTTATGATTGTAAGCTTCCTCTTTTCGTCGCCACACACGTTTAACGCCATCTGATCCGAATAGATTTATTTTTGTCTCATCAGACCAAAGGAGTTTATCCCAAAACTGCATGTCTTTGTCTTTATGTTCATTAGCAAATTCATAACGCTTCTTTTTATGAGAAGTTTTAAGCAGACGCTTCCTCCGGGGCATGCAACCTTTAGACCCATCTTCATGGAGAGTGTTGCGCACTGTCTGAACACTCACAGTTACGTTTAAACTGTGCGAAATTTATTCTGCGATGCTAGCAGCACTCCGACGTCTGTTTCCCTCTATTAGTTGTTTTATGTGCCTCTTAGTTCGATCAGAAAACTTATTTTGTCGACCGGGACGGCGGCCATTTTTGACGGTTCCAGCTTTTTTGTACCGTTGAACAACTTTTGCTATCGTATTTCGGTTTATATTTACATTGTCACTAATTTCCTTATATGAATGACCACTCTTGAATAAATTAACAATAGTTTCACGAGTTTTTTTTATCTAATTCATAGCCATGAGAAGCCATTTCCAAGAATAATATGAACAAAACTTTGGTAGCAATAGATCCAAGCAATAGCAGCGGAATGTAAGCAAAAAGCCGGTAAAATGCCTTAGGTTATCTATTAGGGTACAATAAAAAAAGTGTCAACAGAAAGTTCTGCTATTAATAGCTAATTGAGCACATATTTTTTCATGATAAGTGACTTTCATAACTGTGTACTCATTATTTTATTGATGGATTTTTTCCTATTATTTGTAATAAACAACAAATTCGAGCTTAACGCTTATGCATATTTAAATTTAATTATATGGCTATGTTTATTTAAATCCTACGAAAAATGTAAATAAAGTTCTATGAAGTAAAAAGTAAACAATTCGTTGTGTTTACTCACTTATTGTAGATAATGTATATATATATATATATATATATATATATATATATATATATATATATATATATATATGTAATATATATATATACATATATATATAATATATATGTATATATGTATATACATATATATATAATATATATATATATACATATATATATGATATATAAGTATATATATATATATACATATATATATTATATATATATATATATATATATATATGTATATATATATATATATATATATATATTGTAATCCAACATAAATTAACATTTAAGGCTATGTAGAAAATCTGCGATACTGGCATGTCGATGTTATCGACCAACATCTGTTAGAAACTGAGATCTCATCAGACAGAATACAACTCTGATCCTTTCTACAGATCATATTTGTGAGGAAACAGAGCTTCACTGGGCTGGATTTCATGGGAGGGTGTCAATGTGTATTTCTATCATTTTGTTCAACACCTGTATATATTATTTGTATTAATACAGGGTGGGCAAAAATAAGGGTCCTATTTTTAAAAATTCATAACTTTTTTATTTATTGATTTTTTTTTTTTTTTTTTAGAATAAGTAAAGGACCCCTTCCGAAGCAAGCATGAGCCGTATTAGCCCTAAGGAACGTACCTTCATTTAGAAAACATTATTTTTGCTTAAAAACTCAAAACAGTGTAAAAAACAATACTTTAGTTTTTGTAAGTTTTAAGAAGTGTTTTTTCGGCTAAAATTTGTTTTGTTTATTTCAAAAAATCTCGGAAGGGTCAGTCTACACACACAAAAAGTTTGGTGAGTTTAACTTTTATTTTGTGGAAGTTATTCAAATTCAAGTTATTCAAATTTAAAGATAGGACACTTATTTTGGCCCACCCTGTAGTACATAAATATATTCTAAAAGCAAATTTACTTGTTCATTTACTGTCGACAAAGGATATGTCTTTGAACGATTAGTGGTACTACTCCAGATGAAGCGTCTAATTTCCGTGACTTCTCGGCGGCAACGATTGAGTAGGTCGCGGAAGCACCCGAGAGCTGCCGAAACGAAAACGAGGCTGAAGTACAGCTGACCGATCAGGTTGCTGTCAATCATCTGCGCTAAGCACGACAACACAAGTGGTAGGAAGACATTTCGAACCGGCCGTAAACGTATTCGTAAACCCTGACCATCGACGAGAAAATATATAAAATTCCTCCCACCCCCCAACAAATATACAAAAAAACTTGCCTAAATATCCTAAGAAAAATAACATACTTCTTTGTTTTATGTAAAAAAAGACCAAAAAATACAGTTCCCTAAATCTCGTAAAAGAAATAGCATTTACTTCTTTGATTTATGTAAAAAAAGACAAAAAGAGAAATTAAAATGGTTCATTTGGCCCACGAAAAAAAAATTCTTGATAGTTCTTCAGCAATGTTTTTTTCATTTTTTTTTTCATTTTTTTTTTTTCATTTTTTTTTTCATTTATTTTTTCATTTATTTTTTCATTTATTTTTTTCATTTATTTTTTTCATTTTTTTTTTTCATTTATTTTTTCATTTATTTTTTCATTTATTTTTTTCATTTATTTTTTCATTTATTTTTTTCATTTTTTTTTTTCATTTTTTTTTTTCATTTTTTTTTTCATTTTTTTTTTTCATTTTTTTTTTTCATTTATTTTTTCATTTATTTTTTTCATTTTTTTTTTTCATTTTTTTTTTCAAATATATGTATATTTCTTTTGTATTCTTCGTCTTATATTGTAAAAGAACATTTAATAGCAACATATCCTACCTTAGAAGCTCTTTTCAATATCTTAAATACTTTATCGTCAAATTCTACACGGTTGTCTTTTTCATGAAAGGATTAAGTTATCCTTTTGAAAGAGAGAATCCGATTTAGAATATCGCATTAAAAAGAATACACACTTAAGCGAAACTTTATGCTTTTTAAGTGCGTCAAAAACAAAGAAAATTATTTAAGACATGCATAGAACAGTCTAATCCTTTGCCAGCAGAAATGTGCAATATATGTTATAATAATTCACTTCATCTATTCTGACCGCAGTCAGTGTAAGAGATATCCTTCGAGAAGAAAACACTTTTATTTTATCTTGTCAATTCTTCCCCCGATTACCCTCTTTTAGAGGAGTTTAATGTTTCACATTAGAAGGACATTGGGGCGAACCGGGGTCATCGTTAGGCAGACCTGGTCACTGTGAATTACGTCATGTTAATAGGTAGAAAGTGAGATCTGTCGAACAGTCAGACTTCCAGTAATTAATGAGCGTCTTTGAAAAAGCATTGTAAAATTTAATGCATTCAAAAAAGAAAATAAAGAAACACGATTTCGATTATAGTGAAAATGAACCGTATTCGATACAAATAAAAAAGAATTCAAACTGAATAGTTAATTGTTTAAAGTTACAATAATATCACTCTACTGTTTGTTGTGACGAACATATTGTGTGTGACAATGTGTGTAAAATTGCGTATGTCTTTAAGCAGGATACGATCAAATACTTCAAAAATTGATCACGAATTTGCGGAACCTCAAACAATTAAATAAACAAAAAAATTAAAAACAAACGATAAATATATTTTAATGTAAACAAACAATAAATAAGTTTAAATTAAAACAAACAATTAAATAGTGTCAATGAAAACAGGCAATAAATAAGTTTTAATTAAAACAAACGACCAATAAGTTTAAATTAAAACAAACAATTAAATAGTGTCAATGAAAACATACAATAAATAAGTTTAAATTAAAACAAACAATTAAATAGTGTCAATGAAAACATACAATAAATAAGTTTAAATTAAAACAAACAATTAAATAGTGTCAATGAAAACAGACAATAAATAAGTTTAAATTAAAACAAACGACTAATAAGTTTAAATCAAAACAAACAATTAAATAGTGTCAAAGAAAACATACAATAAATAAGTTTAAATTAAAACAAACGATAAATCAGTAGCATATGTAGTATTGTATGAAGCAGAGTATGTTTGATTTGTTTATTTTCCAGTTCTTACAGGAATACTATTCCAACAACAATCACAGAATACAGAGATAACTATAATTTTCTCTCATGTAATGTTAATGGATTAGCGTAGATATTGCGAAACCGACACATTTTGTATGGTGTTTTTAATAAAATATCGCCCACCAGATATATACTATAGGTAGACAAACAGTTGTTTTCTTAGGTCAGCAATTCCGGTATAGTGTATTCATTACAAATTTGCAGAACCAAATTAATAATTTGCTTTGCAAGAGTTTGAAACGATTAACATATCTTGCTGTTTGTAACGTTTATTTGTTGCAATTTGTTGTTTACCCTTATGTGTTATGTTTAATTCAGTTAAAATACTTATTTACTCCTGCACTGACCGAGGACAAAACAAAATAAATTCTGTAAAAATACCAGAAATCATTCTAGACTGAGACATTTTTATTTTAGTTCCATTTCCTCTTTTAGGGAGGTAGATTTCTCCCTACATTACAAACCGACTTTGTGTTTGAATGTTAGATGCTTTATGTTACACTAAACGTTACTTTTTAAAAATATTATTATACACAAAAAAATGTTAACATGATTTAATTAAATAAAATAAAAAGTTAGTTTAAACAAAACGAACACAAAATGTCGGTTCAATATGTCGATTGTATGTTGCATGTTTCTGAAAATCATTTTTATTAGAATAATGTCATTTAAGTACATTTTCAAACAAGTACGAAAGTTTATTCCATCAGCATGTAAAAAGGCAAAAAATGGTGACCTGCCATAAAACTCTAGTGGGGTTCGAAAATAGAAGATCATTTTACGTTTAATTTATTTACGAAACTGATCTCCCAGTCTAAATTCTAAAATATTTGTTGTTTTTCTTGTGACAGTTTTTGTCTGGTATTCACACGTAATTGCCTAAAAAGTATAATCTCATTTTATCGGGAGATGGGTGTTCATCTACAATTACATCTCAACTTTTAATAATTCTTATTTATACTATAAAAGTCCTGGATTTAATTACTTATATAATTTTAATGTTTTTTATGAAATTTTCACGCGAAAAATTAAACATAACTTAAATCAATGGCTTAAAATTAAAAAAAAAACAACACGTATAGTTAAAAGAAAATGTATGAGACATCAACAAATTAAATATGAGTAAATTTGCAGATGAATACTGTCCGATATACCCTTCCACCGAAAAAGATGACATTCTGCTTTTTTAGGCGAGTGCGCGTTAACACTGTAAAAAATAATAATGTAGAATTTAGTGGGGGATCAGTTATATATATATATATATATATATATATATATATATATATATATATATATATATCAAACGTACTATGCCCCCAATTTCCGGGCCATTTTATCTTTTTAGGGAACTTACAAAAAAGTCCGAGTATCCCGGTCTAAAAATGACATTTAATTGCCTAAAAAAGTAGCTACCCCCCCCCCCAAAAAAAAATAACGCAGCCGATTTAATTTCTATAGAAATAAAGGATTTTGTTACTGCCCTAAAACTGGCCCCAAAAATGGGGATCATTTTACATGAAATTTATATAAATAATATCTCCTTCACATGAAATTACAAAATAATACTTTTTCTTCTTTTTATCTTACCGTGACCTTTTTCAGGGTATTTACACGTGATCGCCTAAAAGAGGTAGAATACTTTTGTTGTGGACTTAACTTTACTAATAAAACAAGTTATCATCTGAAAAAAGAGGAGGATCAGAAGAATAGCAAGCGAGACAGACACATTCTCTTTCCCCTTCACTTTCTATTCTGTCTTATCCTTCGCTAAACCTTCGGTAAGGTCATGCGCGAGCGCTGGTTGTTTAAACTAAAGGTGTTTAGTTATTTTCCGATTGATTTATCAAATAACTTCAAGTAATTACTAGGCGAAACTATTGCATATACATAACGCACATAAACAAATGTAATTCCAAATTCATAATACCAAATGTTAATTTATCATGAACGGTTTAAAAATAGTTATGCTAATTAGGCAACACGGTCCTCTCTTAATCGTTTATCTGCATAATATATACAAAATATCAACTATCCTTAATATATTTGCGTAAACAGATAATGATTATATAGTCCCGTGATATAAGATAAGGTTTTGAAATACCCTATATATCGTAAGTTGTAAACACCCTCAAAGAGTTTATGTATTACTAATTAACCTATATATTGTGAAAGGTACCTTATAAATTAATATTCTGCAACATATATTTGTCATTTGCATTGCATATATATATATATATATATACATATATATATATATATATATATATATATATATATATATATAAGTGGTGTATTATTTTCCACCTCACTCTCTTCTGAGCCTGCCTGCCTGCACTTATTGGACATTTTACCCATTTTACCCTTCGGATTTTCTGTTTTCGCCGCACCTGAAGTTGTGGCTTCTTGGAATTTAACTTTGATTCCTCTCTCACAACCTTTCGGGCCTTTTAACGACCTACCTATCTACATCTCATTCTCTCCGCTGGACTTTTCGACACCGGACTTTTTAGCAATCGAACATTTGCTTGCATTTGGGCAGAATTTTGCCCTGTGTTTCTTCCCCCTACAACTTTTATTTTATTTTTTCAACTTTTAAATCTTGGCCTTTGCCAACTGATCTATCCCAGTGACTTCCTCTGATGATAAGATTTTGATCTTTGAAAAGCCTGGCTTAAGGAAAATTTAACTTGAATAAATTGCCTTTTTTGCGGAATATACCTTGCTTTGAGCAATTGAATTGAATTATGATTTGACTTTTGCTTCTCTAATTCCTTTCCATTCTTCTTCATATATATATATATATATATATATATATATATATATATATATATATATATATATATATATATATATGTGTGTGTGTGTGTGTGTATCTGTATGCCGATATCTGACATACCTTATTTTAATATATAGTTTAAAATATACTCATAGCAAAGGATGTACGCAAACTTATGTGCTTCTTTCAAAGAATGAATGCATAAATATGCTGATATTAATTTCTGCGTAGATGGATACATAGATTTGTACACAAAATACAGGAATTATTGTGAATTGAGAAGAAGGTGCGGAAGATATAGCTGTAAAATGATGCACATTGATATGTGCAGGCAGGCCGATTCGTGTTCTGTCTATTGTTTTCTTTTTGTAGGCTTAGATGTGTATTATTTTGAAGCAGAATCTATGCCATGACGAAACATGTGTTCTGCTTTAAGCGCATTATCATTGCATCTGTGCCTTCTTTCTGTCCTGTCACGCCGACATTATTTGTGAACGGAAATGCACACGCTGTTATAGGATCGTACGCGTGCGACGAAGCATTTCGAAATCTTTGTTTGTCGATTTCTCAACCAACAAAAAGTGGCGCGCGAACCGATGCGAAATATTCTCCTATCTTTCACTCGAGAGTTACTTCCCCTCCAGAGGACACGAACTTACAGCGATAAACGCACAAATATGGAAGCGGGGCCATTCTTATGTCATCGGTGTCGATTTACTGCACCCGAATGCACAAGGACAAAACGAATGCACTAGCATGCGCCCCGCCGAACCCCGTCAGGCAATGGTATTTTTCCGCCATTTTGAGTTTGGAAAAGGCAAGGTATTGCATATCAAACAAAAAACAAATGTTTAAAATGTTTACGCGATAAAATATGAAAATTGCACATGATACAAATAGTATAAGGATTCAATACAGAACAGTTGATATTAACAGAATTTGATTAAGACTGATCGCCGATGAGAGGAGGGGAACGATCGGCCCAAGGATACGGGGCTTCCTCAACTGCTTTTGGCTAGCATGACAGATTGGAAATCAGCATGGATTTAGTTGGTAGATCTTTTATATGTGTTTGAGTTTATATTTTTGTTAGCTTGTTGATTCGCTTATCCTCAATTCTATGTTTGTTTGCATGTATATATATATATATATATATATATATATATATATATATATATATATATATGTGTGTGTGTGTGGGGGGGTCCATACAGAAAGAAAGAGTAAGAGATCCATAACAAAGCTTCATAATAAGACAAGGGAGCGGATATTGAAATAGCCGGAGTTCGATATGCATTCAGATGAAGTTTCATAAATAAAAGATAATCGAAGAGTCGTATATGAACTAATTATTGCAGTGTCATGCTTTTCTGGTTGTCAAATCCGTAATCTTACTAAACACACTGGAGTGCATATGGATATTACTTTAAACACTGTGTGTTTCAATTATTTAAACCCTTACATGCAAGTATATTTATATATATATATATATATACATATATAAACATATATATATATATATATATATATATATATATATATATATATATATATATATATATATATATATATATATATATATAACAAGGAGTGGTTTTGTTTGATGCGACTTTTTTTTATTTTTTCACTTTTCCGAATTGTCCATCTAATGTGTCGATCAAATTGATATAA
>OY744540.1:75289215-75294215 GCA_963556195.1 Sepiola atlantica | reverse complement strand
TTATTATTATTATTATTATTATTATTATTATTATTATTATTATTATTATTATTATTATTATTATTATTATTATTATTATTTGTACTCATTCAGAGTTCTCCCACAAATGATCATCGATGATTGCTCATCGATAACAACCAGTGGTATTTCCTGGAGTCTGAGGGACAAGCCTCCCCAGATTTCCAGTATTCTTTACCATTTTTCTATAACCACCGCAAATAGACTTGCGGCTTCGCAACAGCCTTTACTATTGATGTATGGCTAGTAAAGCCCATTGATATTCTCTTGTATTTGGGTCGCATTACGCCCCCTCAAAGTTCAAGCATTCTCCACACTCTTCCAGTGGAGGTCTGGTTTGTGCTGTCCCTCTTCGATCTTCACATCCTCCTTGATCATTTTCCTTTTTTTTATATATTATTTTTATTATCATTATTATTATTATTATTATTATTATTATTTTTTTTTTTGACAGGTATTACAAATCACAATAATAACAAAATATATTAAAAAAATTATTCATCGAATATTCATATTCAAATATGAATAGTTTACCTTTCTCATCTTTCACACATATAACATAATTCTAACAATAATGCTCACAACTAACTGTTACAAATGAGGGCTCTATTTTTAAGTTCAGATGATTGTACACGACGTATTAAATAAGAACCGATGCACAAACAAAACCTAAAACATCCATCATAAGTCGCTCATTTCTTAGACGAGATCGAAACAATTGTTTGGATTTTATTAAATGATAAATTTCACACCAATACCTCGTGAAACTCTAACCTGCAAGTAAGTTTCATTTCATCCATCCGTGTGATAAACATCAAAGGCAGTGTTCATGAACTACACATCTGTGGGACACGTTGCCACTATATAGCTTTCCTGGTAATCATTAAATGTAATGCCAATGAAAACCGTCTTGATAAGTCATCATTTTTATTTATTCCATTCTTAATCATCAATTTACTCTTTATATTAATCAGCATTCAACTGCCAATATATCCATTCCCATCAGTCTTTATTCAGTCTTAATAAGCGAGGTACTGATTGAACGTAAAACGTAGAAAATCTCAGTGAATAAAACAAGGAAGATTTAAAAAAGAATTACTAAGAGTTTTTCAGAATTGATGTCTCACTGTCTTTATACAACGTGATTTTTTCTGGTTTTAGTTTTAAATCATATAACTCTAGCAATAATACTCTCATATTACACTATATTCTCACATACTATATTACACATACTTAAACCTACTGTCTCAGGTATGACAAAGATAAAGAGTGATTATCTTACGATTTTCTTGTCATATGCATGAATATCAAGTGTTATTATTAATTGTTTGTGCATAACTAAATAGGTTTCTTAAAAGCTCACCTGGAAAATGGATCCAATTTTTCTAGAGCAGCGTCTTGTCCGAGGCACCTGTCGTCATTAATCAGCGGATGTAAACGTAGCAGCATCCGTTTTTACTCAACTCGATCGGTTTTAGACTTGACAAAAGCAGACAACCGGACATTTGATTATCTTTTGCATCAGAACGATGATTTCTCAAATCGATGTTAATAGGTCGGCGAAGAATGAAAGCATACATTTCTCGTCTTGTCTGAGGAATCGTTTCGAAGAGACACACATTTCTATGCACGTGAATTCGAATACAAAACGACATTTAATACTTTCATTGAAATAGAGCACGAATACAAAATGCTGGTCGACGACTGAATAACTAATAACTGTCATCCGTATGAATAACTTTAATCACGATTCATTCACACGTTCACAGAGTGATATTAGAACATGTAGTATGATTATATGATAGTATTATAATAGAAATGTGTTCGACATATGCTATATTAACGGGGTAACCGTTTATAGTTACGAATACATCTATAGCAACATATATAAAGAAAATACAAATTCTTATAGTCAATGTTTTGAATCGATTATTGATACTAGCAATAGTTTTTGCTTGACTATCATGAACAATAACATATAACAAACTGTTCACAAAGGAGGAAGTACGTTTTGTAAAGACGGTGTCGTGGCCACAGAACATATACTACACTACCTTCACCTTATAGGGACGATGTAGTATCTGGCGCGGGGGTATGCTAACTAAATAACATATAGTACACTACATGATAAAAAAACGAATGGAGAGTATAAGTGAGATCAGGGTAGTATAATGAAGACTATATACTACAAAAGCTTCACTAATACATAGAAGAGATGTAAATGCAACAAAGAATGTTCTCATGCCAACTTAACATACTACCCTGTCATTGAGCATTGAAAAATAATATATATATATATATATATATATATATATATATATATATATATATATATAAATTATTTTTCAATGCTCAATGACAGGGTATATATATATATATATATATATATATATATATATATATATATATATATATATATACCCCAACTCTCGTCATTTTATCTAATTTGCTGTATAACTAGAAGTGTTAAACTGTATGGCCTGATGCTGGCTGTTGGCTTCTAATTGGTGTCTATACTCTGTGCTTATGAAAAACACGATATTAATACAAACCCATAACGTCTCACAAACGATCGTACACAAACTCTTGTTCATGTCGAATTTTAGAAACGTGAATAAAAGATCATTTTTAAGTAATTTTACTAAATGCTATATTCTATATATGTACATATTTATATATATATATATGTATATATATATATATATATATATATATATATATATATATGTATATATATATATATATGTATGTATGTATGTATGTGTGTGTGTTTATGTGTGTGTATTTGTGGATGTGTTTTCGCTTGGGGCAGGTGTATATCGATAAAACACGCATAACTATATATATTTATATATTTTTTTAAGTTCAGATTGTACATATAAAACATTACACCGGATTACATCTTGCAAAAGGGCAATCGCCTGATTGTTTGAACGTTATTTTAAAGCAATACTTCACAGCGCTCAGGGTTTAGTGACGTGGTGTAAGATTCCTGTTACTTTGTTGGGTAAAAGGGATGTATTTGTCGGTGCTATCATATTATTTAATATGTGACTATTTTATCATATATGCTTATTACTACATAATACGTATATCAGAAACACTATATAATAATACAACATAAACCCCATATAATGAAACAAAAACATAAACACTATATAAAACATATAACAAAAAAAACATGTATGTTGAACAGACAAGACAATATGTGTTACCTGATGCATATAGTTATCTGCATCTTTCATCAGGATAGAAATGCTTAACAATCTTATATGTTTATTTCATGAAAATAGAATTGGATCAAATCAGTAAAAATATCTGACACTTATGCACACTTCTGAATACTCTCTGCCTAGAAGGCATAATTCAAAATCAAATAATGGAAGACAGTATGATTAAACCGATTACATCCGTCCGAATTCCGGACGAGACCTTCGGTGGCAACGTACAGAAAAAAAGACTGTCTCTCATAATGATGGTTCTCATTCAATATTTTCCTCAAAGAATGATCAATTCTGTATGAGAGTACACTGTATTTGTTATATGATATTCTTTCGATTGTACGTAGCCGTCCTTACAGATCGATAAATTGTTGAATGTTGTAAATTACACTACATAAGGAATTATCCGATTTGTCTGAAGGTCAGCGGAATCGGTCATGGGGAATTGAAATCCTATAACATCCGCTTTTGTTATATAGTTTGTAATATTGTTCAGAAATTGTTAAATAGACAAGTGTATACACGTGTAATATAAGTTTCTATGTTGAAGTAATATTACAGAATGACTTGATCAAATAGCTTTCGTGCTTTGGTATTAAAATCTTTAAATTTATAAAATATTGTAAAATAAGGAAAATAAGGACAACACGCAAATTAGGAATATAATTACGTTGTCAGAACCGATTTTTCGTATATTGATAAATATACATGAACACAGGTGTTAAATCAATCGATTTTTAATGCAGATTTTGTATATATCTGTCTGAAGCTGAAACTATATTCTGTCTCTTACAGTAAAACATCTACGCTTATCCAAGCATCCTCAGAATTGCGGCAATCAAAACAAGGAACCGTACTGTGACTCCTGAGGAGGTAAGGCTTGGGAGGAAGTGTTATAGTAGCTTACTAATACAGACTATTTAAACTCTTCCATCTACCATAAATACCTGGAACACCTGCATCACAGTGTTGTATCAACTTCACCCAGAAAGGAATTGGGCCATTTCGATTGCATTTTATCTATCCGGTTGAGGTATATTTCTAGGTAGTTCTCAGAGGTCAACCCTCTCAGGCCAAGTCTTACCTTTTTAGGGTTAAGTAAGTAAATTGTTACTCCATGAGGCGCTCCGACTGTGAAATTCCTACAGAGCTGGACAGGCAATTTTTAAAATACCAGAGTGATCCTGATTTTAGGGCGCTTGCTTTACTCTCTTCACCTTCCGGCGTTGTACCACATCCTGTTGTGGTGGGACGGTATTAAATACCTAGAATGACCCCAGCCTTAAACTTGCAGTTAGACAGACGTTAAATTGCTGTATTTATACTTTCTTTCATATACTTTTATTTCACTTAATCCCAAGTTCGTGTATATTTCCGGAGTCATTTATATGTCCACAACACCTCTTTACCCTAAAAAAATATGTTCGGCAAAATATTGTCTTCTAAATAATATACCGGTTACAACAATCGTTTACTTTATTTCAAAGAAAATATGTTTGGCTAAATATTGTCTTCTAAATAATATACCGGTTACAACAATCGTTTACTTTATTTCAAAGAAAATATGTTTGGCTAAATATTGTCTTCTAAATAATATACCGGTTACAACAATCGTTTACTTTATTTCAAAGAAAATATGTTTGGCTAAATATTGTCTTCTAAATAATATACCGGTTACAACAATCGTTTACTTTATTTCAAAGAAAATATGTTTGGCTAAATATTGTCTTCTAAATAATATACCGGTTACAACAATCGTTT
>OY744540.1:75266715-75284215 GCA_963556195.1 Sepiola atlantica | reverse complement strand
ATGATAAGTGCGCAAAATAGGAATACATCTATTGAGATCCATATTAACTTTGGGCGAATCTGACGAAACATTTACTGAAATATGTATCGTATAATATGTCCGACATACTAGCTCTACAAATTGTAATTCCAAATTATAAAAACCAAAAGAACGTGCACAGCGTGCATCTAAATTCAGATCTGACAGGAAGTGATTAACTTCTAGTTGAAAATTGTATTACTTGTAAAACAAGCACAAATATGCAACATTGTTGGGATGAGACAGGGGCTGGAGCTTAGTGAATAATGAGGGGCCTATGAGATGAGTGACTCTTTTTGGACGTTGTCTAAAATGGAAACACTATTGGATGCGGCACTAGCTCAAATGTTATAACAGGTCGAGAATTTAGGCTTGCACGTCAACACGATCGGGAAGGCGGGTTGGAGGTGATGCCACTTTTTGACAGTGAGTGCGCTATGGAGAAACTGTACGTGGAGTTACCAGCTGCGTCTGTATTGCTGGATAATCTAAGCCAGCCACGTTGATATGCATTAAAATCACCCAATTACATGCATTTAGCACCAGAGTGATATGAGACAAAGTTAAACAAGGTGCTGCCCTAGGTCGAAGGGGGACGGTTAAAAAACATATAAGTAACTGACACTGTGCTGTAAAGTTAATCTAAAGCCCATGTAGGCTTGATCATCTGAGTCTAGCTTACGTTCTCTAGTCAAGGGGAGGGTGTTCCGAACATCAACTCTTAGCCTATTAAAATGTGTGTCAGAATATTTACGGTAGAGTGGCACGTATTAAGTGATGTCAAAATGGTGTGAGGAGATTGTGGATTGTAGGTTAGTTTTACTTAGTGCTAGGACATCTGGGGAGTTTTCTAGGAGAAAGGTGGCTACGTGATTGATGCTGGTTCTAACCTCCCGGGTGCTTGTGTATGCAAGCGTCAAAAGCAGAGGCGAAGGTCTTTTCTGACGGATGTCTGATTTTATTTTTATGTTTTTACTTTGTATTGTCATTTTAGGGTTTAGATAGATTGATCAATGCAAAGTGGGTGCTTGTTTGGAGCCAATACGCTCAAACAACTATGGGGGTTGTGTCTTCGGGAAAGTCTATCGGAGATCACTGTAGGGCCCATTTCTATACGTGACATGGCACATACAACTGTTGATGGAGCAGCTGTTCTTAGCGCTACCTAAGTCTCAGGGTACCTGCAGTACTAGTCAGAAACAGCAGTATGACAAGCTGTTTTTCGTGGATCCCTAACGTGTCGGAATAAGAACGAGTCATACAAGTGATGTGAGAATTCATGACAAAAAAACGTTCATTGTCCTCGTAATGAAAACAAAGCTAAGCACTGGGTTTCTTTGAAGTGCCCCTGTGTAAGTATATAAGCACCTGGCTGATAAACAAGGAAGGAGTGCAAAGGCCGGGCTATAGACAGAGCCCATCTACTCTTTAAGATGTGTCCGTGCTAGTTTACACTAATTGAAACGTGAAGGAGTCTCTATAAGCCTCAGCTTTTGTTTATACAAACGCAGTTCCTATTTATTGATGAGTTTACGATACGTACATGCAGACAGATAGCTTCGTCCTTTATTGTTATAGATATTGTTTTGTTGAAAGTATGCCAATATTAGATCACTGCAAAGTAATTCAACTCGCACAGGGACATTCGGTCGGAAAACTATACGAACACATATCATGAATAATTAATCAGCATGACTTTCACCTTTGATATTTTATAAATCCGGATTATGTGTATCATTCAGTCGATAAGAAAATCAGAGGCCAACAAGTGCTGTCTCGTCTCGGTTTGCAGAAGAGAACGGGAAAAACGCTCTCCGTTTTTGCATGAGAGTGACTATTGTTTATACAAGGTTTATATATGCATTGTTTAGAAAAAAACGTATCATACAAACACGCATACACGCACACATACACACACACACATATATATATATATATATATATATATAATTATATATGAATAATATTTTCAAATTAACCAATATACAAATGTGTTTCATGCCAAACCTGCACTCATTAGTATGAAAGGAGACCATTCGAACCCTAACGCGAAAGGCGTATGTGACTTAGTAGTATATATATATATATATATATATATATATATATATATATATATATATATATATGTATATTTATATATGATAATTTTATTTACACAGACATGTACAAAATCTGCGACACTGGCATGTCGATGTTATCGATCAACAGTTACTATAAACTGAGATCTCATCAGGCAGAGTTAGACTCCGATCTTAACCTCAGATCATATTTGGATATATATATATATATATATATATATATATATATATATATATATATATATATATATATATATATTGGGTGTGTGTATTTAGCCTCATTTTCTTATTCATGCAAACATTGTAAAAATAACAGAATTCCTGTTTAATCACACTTTTTTTTTTCAATTTTTCTAATCGTCTTTTTTGTATTAAAATCAAACCACTTAATAAATATCCCCTAGGTTAACGAACGTTTTCGATTCTTCGTCGAATCATCCTCAGGGGTCAAAGGCAAATGAACAAAAGACGTAGACAAAGAACAGAATTTTTACGAAGACTCTCCCCAACCCAAAAACCAATAGAAAGAACCAATGTTATTTATTAGTGTAAATGCCATTTGAGATAATGTAACTCTCATAATAATAATAAAGTCAATAGCTACATTGGTTTTACAACCACTACTCTTTCCCGTCGCCTCACCATGCATATTATAAACTCTAGCGTAATCGTCCAACATCTCTAAAAACATAACTACCCCCTTCTGATTTAAGAAAAATTCTTGTCCATAACACTAAAATAATACATTCCGAAACAATTACACAGGAATGAAACACCGGTACTTGAATGTCTTAATAACAAATATTTATTTTTAAAAAAATTGGTACACACACACACATATATATACATATATATATATATATATATATATATATATATATATATATATGTAAGTAGCGTGAGACCAGATTAACTTTTCAGAACAATTTGTGTTCAATCCGCATAGCTGTTCAGTTTATATTTTCTAGGCAAGCAGATTTTAATTGAACATAAACCAGAGTCGTTTATGTAATTCATTCTATATATTTTAGTTATCTATTAATACAGACTAACAAGTAAATTCATCAACCATTTCTACGGTTTGTATTTCATTTTAGTGAAACAAAAAAAATCGATTCTCATTGAAATTGGTTCAGCCTTACTGATGCATGATATATTTGTTAAGTACTGTATTATCTCCGTTTCTTCTTTACGAACTAATATATGAGATTCAAAATAGATATTATCATTATCCTTTAGACGCTTTATTTTTACTCTGGTATTTTTCGACTTTTAACATACAGGTAAAAGATACGGAAAATGAAAAGGCCAACATCCTGGTTGAGGTGGATGTAAAAGCAGAACAATTCATAAAAAAGATACTTACATTAAACTAAGTTAAAACGACCTAATTGTAGATTTTCGTGTCTGAGCAATCACAGAGTTTATAGACAAAGCAAATACACATACATTGTCATAAACATGAAATACATTCTTATAATACAAATAATTATAGAAATGTTCCGACAAGCCTAGAAAAACACTCAGAGAATTTGTAATAAAAGAAATATTGAAATTATACACGCTCACTAACAATAAAAACAACGCGCATATTCAGAAAAATCCGCGAATGCGGAAACCAACCTACATAAAGAACTTAGCTTACCAGTCACTAGTAAGTTTAAATAGAAAAGAACATAATAAGATCATACGAGTCTCAGGGGAACTGAGACTTGCAGAAAGTGTATAAGCTGCCCCCCCACCAATAAAAAACGCAGAGATACACCCCCACTTGTGTTTGCAATAGCGTGAGTTTCTGCCACACAAAACAGCCATACATCGTTAAGTTAGGTGGAAAGAGGAGACCAGAAAGAAAACGAACTGGCCTCCACTAGAGTGGTACGGAGAATACTGGAATATTGGGAGGTTATTGCCACTTAGATTGCAGAGAAGATAAACGACAGGTGCTAGAAAGAAATCAAAGGTAAATGACAGGTTGCAATCGTGTTAGATAGATGCGGTGCGCAGCGGAGACTTGTAGTTATCATTGAACTATCTATATATTTGTTTCAATATAACTAATGATGAATACACATGAATAAAAATAATAATTATGATTATAAACAAAGAAGAAGAAGAAGTAGAAGAAGAAAAAATAGAAGAAGAAAATGAAGAAGACGAAAAAGAAGCAGTAAGAGAAAAAGAAGAAGAAGAAGGAGGAGAAGGAGAAGAAGACGAAAAAAGAGGAGTAAAATAATAATAAGAAGAAACAGACGAAGAAGAAGAAGAAAAAGAAAAAGTGGAAGAAGAAGATGTAGAACAAAAATAGAAAAAGAAGAAGAAAAAGAGAATAAAAAAGAAAAAAAGAGAAGTAAGATAATAAGAAGAAGAAACAGAAAAAAGAAGTAGAACAAGAACAAGAACAAGAAATAGAAAAAGAAGAAGAAGGAGAAGAAGAAAAAGAAAAAGAAAAAGAAGTAGCAGAAGAAAAATAAGAACAAGAAGAAATAGAACAAAGTAGAAGAAAGAGAAGAAGAAAAAGAAATAGAAAAAAGAAGAAGAAAGGGAAGAAAAAGAAAAAAAGAGGAGTAAAATAAGAAAAAGAAGAAGAAGAAATACACGAAGAAGAAAAAGAAGAAGAAGAAGCTTGCCTATATGAAAGTAAACATCATACAATTGCATTACATTTCGCACAAAATTTCGATTGCAATGTCTGCACCAATAACAAATATAAAGCATCTGATGTATATACCTAATTTTCTTAAGAATATGATTAATCAAAAGTCTGTACATAACTTATCATATCACGTGCTCTTTATTTGAAATTGTGAGGGGCATTTGCAAACATGTAACTTGAGAATTACACAATCTAAATAACTATGGCTGTTTGGTCGGTAGCCAGCCAGCCAGACATGTGTAGCCCGTTGCTAATATATATTAATTAAAGCCGGAATAAGTTTCTGTAAAGTGAATCTCCCTCGTGACTAGCCCACTTGAAAAAGTGATTCGACGCTGTGGAAATCGATTGTTCAACTTGACTCCGGTGAGAATAGAGTTGTTTCTTTCCCCCAAGTGAATTTTAAATTTATTGGAGACCGCCCGGAAATGGGAAATCTACCTGACAATTTTTCATCGATCGAACATCTAAAAGACGACACGTATGTAGAAAAATCGGTTCAGTCTAAGGAAGACGGTAATTTTGCATCGCTATTTGGACGGCGCGAATGCGTCTTAGTGCAAACTCTATATTACTGTGATTTAAGCCTAGGTAATACACACACAGACACACCCCCACCCAACCACCCACCCACCCACTCACACACACACACATATATATATATATATATATATATATATATATATATATATATATATATATATATATATATCCAGCTACAGTAGGAATCCTTTTGGCTAAGATCAAAGTGTAGTATCTGTTCCGATGGATACTGCACCCCATACTGGTGTTGTCTTGGCCTTCGGGTCTCGATTTACGCCGGTCAATGGGTCTGTCCTGTGCAGTTCTGGGACTTCCCAGGCTTTGCCTCCTCTCTTTGGGGAGGAGTAAGTTTATTGCTTACTGCTGAGGCGCCCCTACCGGGCAATGCCGACGAGGCTGCCCAGGCAAATTTTAAGTCCCACTTTCCCGATCCGACCTTGGGTCAACTCTTACTTGTGGGAGTAAGATAAAAACTGGCCTTGTGCCTAACTCTTGGAGAGGAGTAAATCAATACAGTAGGAATATGAATCCAAACAATTTCAATCAGGCTCATAAAAAGTGCTCAATATTAAATAAAGCTGTTATATATATATTTTTATCAAGACATTTCCGAAATCTGCAACACTGGTATGTCGAGGTTTTCAGTCAACATCTTTTAGAAACTGAGATCTCATCAGGTGAATTACAATATGACTCCTACCTTAGATCATATTTTGCAAGAATTAAATGGGAGAGAGAGGAAAAGAAACGAAAAGGGAAACAAAATGGAAAAATGGAAAAATCAGATGGTTAAATTTGAGACCGTAATATAATATAATATAGAAGAAAATGAAAGAAAATATAAAATGAACTCGTTGAGGATCGAGAAAAGACATGAAAGAGAGAAGGGGAAGAAAAAGAAAAGGACAAAAATGGGAAAAGGGGTAAAAAAAACTCATGGCTCATATCTGGATGTGTGTTAGTAGCGTGCAGCGACGTTTCGATATGGTATTGGATGTTTCGATGGGGAGAATGATACTCTCTCCAATCTGGCTTAAATCTGAGTGGAGGTTGGTGGTGGTGGAGTGTTAAATCATTTGGATCTAATAGTATTGATTTTTTGATTTTCATCTTTTTATTTATTTTTAATTTAGCTTTATTATTAATTGATTTATTTTATTAATTTATTTAAGCCGAGGACAGCAAACAACTGGAAATACATTAATTTAAGATTTACTAAAGTTTACTAACATGATATAAGGAGTGTAATAGCAGAAACCGCGAAAAACGATCATATTACTAATACTAATAATAATATTAGTCTTAATAATGATAATAATAATAATAATAATAATAATAATAATAATAATAATAATAATAATAATAATAATAATAATAATAATAATAATAATAATATAAAAATAATAATGGTATTTATAGTCATATTAATGGGTAAAGAATAATTATTACTTATTATCTACTTTAAAAATGTACTCCGATATTAAAACATCTAGATATACGTAACTTACATAAGTAAATATATATATATATATATATATATATATATATATATATATATATATATATATATATATATATATGTGTGTGGGGGTGTGTGTTCTATATGTTACATCTGTGGTCGATTCCTACACATATCTATGTTAGTGAGTGAAAGTATTCAAGTGTAGAATTAGTTATAGCTTTTTGTTCATCACTTTCCCGTCAAACACACTGTTTGTATCCGTCTATCAATATATCCTTTGACTGTATCAATTTATTTCAATGTATTTTTATCGATTTCCTTCCCTTTATCGATGTGTCTCATCTCCGCGCGTTTGTGTGCGTACAAATACAGAAGCTTGCCTCTTTGCTGCAACATCCAACCTCAGTAACTAACAAAATGTCTGCATTCTTCTTGTTAAAGCAAACCAAATCGTATGCCTTTAAATCGCAATAATAAAAAACGTATTTATATTAAATAACAACTTCTCTGTTCAACAAATACAAAGCTACATTATAACATTCCATGCTGTTAACATGTTTAATCGACCAAATAAAATATATAAAATAAACTTATATAAATGTTTTTTTCTTTATGATCCTACGAGTCCAACACTTCGAGAGAGGATTGCTTTCACCCGTCTACTAGTCGGGTATTTCCGAGCCTCAGATGAAACAGAACATGAAGATATGTTTCCCTCTCACAATTTAGCACAAATAAGAGATAGACAACCACTAGGGTAACAACTGAGACAAAACTTGTTAACTCTTTATACCATAAAAGTTACGGAGAAAAATAGGTAAATTGAAACTAAAAATAAAATTAAAAAAGCACAAGGATAATACAAGTAAATTCAGTAACATGATTGGAATTAGTAAAATTTAAGACAGAGACAGTTCAGGAATAAAAGAAAATTAAGAACTTAGCTTTTTTTAAAATTACACCCATAAGATTCTGTTTTTCTATATTATCCTATCCTTTAGCCAGAAATATTAATTCGTTGTACAGGAATTAGGAAGATTTAGGCAGCATCTAACCTGCCATCACTAACAGGGTTATCTTTACAATTTTAATATTTTAAAATGTTAATATAGATGTTTGAACCATATATTTATTTAATTAATTTCTATTTTAATCACGTAAAGTATTGAGAATTGAATAACTACAGACAATGACAGCTCTGAGTATGTTCGCCTTTTTTCTGCTACCGGATTATTTTCTTCTTTCTTTTTTTCACCAGAAAGGATAACACGTTCCTTCTTAGTAGCAATATCAGCAATAATCGCTCCTATTCAATTAAGTTGCAGCCCTGAAACGAAATAATGTTACCGAAGACACACGCGAATGAGGAATGCTGCAAGGCATCCACAAAAGATAACTGCTCAGAGCCAAAATGTCACTCCTTTCATTGAGCTCTTTTGGACTGCCAATAGCGCTTCTTTTGCATAATCACAACAGTGCCATCGGAGTTCGCTCCCCTGCACAGCCCGTGTTTCCTTGCAGCTGGCGCATGCTAGTTATGTCTGCTTATTAATTGGTCTCCTTGCAAAGTAAATATATAATCTATGGAATAAATATATGTTCTCATGTGGATAGGTTTCTTAATTATGGTGATAATACTGCAAAACGAATTACGTAATATATTTCTAAGAGGAGCAGTATTGATTATAAGTGAATATATATTGAGTCATTAGACGTATTTATGGATAACCTTTCATGAAAAGATTATGCCATCATCAGATATAATATTTACATAAACGTATTACTCAAACACACTGTACGTTTCACTGTTTATTATTATTATTGTTTCATAAACAATTAATTAAAGATCATAAAAAAGACAAAACTCAATTTTTTTATCGAAATCGTTCCAGACTACGCATGAAGCAACTTCGTGTAAGGAACTAAAAGAAAAAAAACCTAGCCAACGATAAGTGTTATATGGATAGACTCAGACCCAGCAAACAGCATGGAATGTTATGACTACATAACAAAATTAGTCAAGCGAAAGTTACGGGGTTGTTTAAAATAAACCAAAGCTCAACTTTCTACTCACCTGAAAATAATAATATAGGTACGACGTATTTATGATTATGTAAAATATTTATATGTATTTTTAATATGTCCGCACATAGAAACGTTGCAAGTCATTAGGATAACCCACACAAATTGAGTAAATGCTGCTCAATTTCACAATTACTGAGAGATTAACGTCTAAAGAAAAGAAGACACTAAATTACATCGGCCCAACAGTTATACACAACAATTCCGGCTTAATAAGGACATATATATATATATATATATATATATATATATATATATATGATTATATTTATTATAGAATCTGATCTTAACCTTAGATCATATGTGGTTCTTTCAAATATGATCTAAGGTTAAGATCGGATTCTACTTCTGCCTGAAAAGATCTCAGTTTATAATAACTGTTGATCGATACCATCGACATGCCAGTGTCGCAGATTTTTATACATGTCTGTGTACATAAAAAATAATCATATATATAATCTCTATTTGATATTGAGCACTTTTTATAAACCCGGTTGAAATTATTTGGATTACTACCCTATGGATGTTTTTCCATGGATTATTATTATTATATATATATATATATATATATATATAAGTATATAACATCTAGATATGTTTTATGTTGCGACTATCTGAATACGAACTATTCTATCAAATATATTTTCGTGGTAATGCACGATAGGAAGAGACCGCATTACAACGAGTGGTCATTTAAAACTAAAACATGCCTAACAATGGATGGTCTATATGTATAACACACTTAAAGCATTTACGTATCTATTATATATATATATATATATATATATATATATATATATATATATATATATATATATATATATATATGCAATATTAATAGAATATTATTTCCAATATATTTTTACTTAATATTTGAAGAACTTATGTGATAAAATGTGACAACAAAGAAAATGAATTACTTTTAACACATCTTCATCTAAAACCTGGTCTATTAGCCAAATGGATAGCTATATATCAAATCGGATGACCTAAGCCGAAATCTATTCGTTATAATTCAACACTATTAGTTCAAATTTAAGTAATTTAATTTCTAACGAAATGCGTCTGATATTTAGTAACGGTTGACAGTAAATAACCTGAGAAAGGCTGATATGCCGTAAAACAAACAAAGCTAAAGACTTAGACCACTAGCATTAAATAACATGTCTATAGTTTTTAAAAGTGTTTTTTTTATAATAAAAATAGCTTCACCAAGGCATGAAGCCACTTGGTGTTAGGACCTAACAAAAACGAAAGATGATTATCGCAAAGACAGTAGATGCCGACTGGCTTTAGTCTTAAAAAGAGCAACCCACTATTTAGGAGGAGAAATTCAACAGGAAGAGAGTACGACAAGCCTGTAGCTTTTGGTAATAACCTACGGTAATATGAATCTGTATTACAATGAAGTATCAACACAGCGAATGGTCCTCTACAACTAGAGCTGGGACAAAAGAAGCATGGAATAGATCAGTCAATTCTGAATAAGACATTCTATAATAATAATTAGAGAAAAGACTGAGACTAGCAAAGTCACGTTTGTGAGAACCGGGTGAAGAAAAAATGAATGACGGGGAGGGGCAATAAAGTTACAGAAACATTTCTACATCTGATCAAGTAGCCTCAAATAAGGCGGAAATTCACGATCCTAAATATGGGAACAATACCTAATACATGGTCTGATGTTAGATGTTTAAAGATAAAGAATTGACTCAGGTCTAGAAATGTGTCTGGTTCGATGGAGACAGCCGGATCGAATGTATGAACTCAATGAACAATTCGATGAGAGAGAAAGTCCAAGACGTTCCACAGTCGATTTCGCCTCAAGAGCAGAGCCATCCATAAGAATCTCAGGAAGAAATGGGGCATCCTACGATTAACAGAGATATAACCAGTATACGCTCAATTATTATATTAAACGTTTTAGATGAAGCTAAGGAACATAGATAATAAGTGAATTTTTTTAATAAAATTAATAGAGACGTGTACTTATATGTATGTGTATATATATATATATGTATATGTATATATGTATATATATATATATATATGTATATATATATATGTATATATATATATATATATATATATATATGCACATATATATGTGTGTATGAAATTAAAATTGAATACGCCTAAAATAAATACATCGTCAAAAGAAAAACAGTAACAACATAGAATAATTCAACGCTCTGGAAGTGATGCGGTATACCCCCCATAGACCAACTCCTGTGCAATCTTGCTACAGTCTATTCGTGAAGAACTGCTAATCTGATTATTTCGACACAATAAAAGAAGCCTGTCAAAATCTGTGAAATCCAAAATGTGACTAAATCCAAAAGCTGTTGACAATGTTAGACATGTTTTTTTTTAAAGATTATACATTGTGTTATAATAAATACGCGCGAAATAAATCGTCATTTGATGTAGCGTACGAACTTTTTCCATAAACTAATACATTCATGTATGGAACGTTGCCAGCTAGAATTTTCAAACCGGAGTCAGGATGTCTTTATTAACTCGGCCAAACGTTTGTTGTGTTTGAACAGATACCGGAAACAATTAAGTGTTTGTTCAAACCGCGCCATTTATAGCGCCTCATCAGTCAACTAAATATTTGTAAACAGGAATCACTATTTCGCTGGTACCACTCTCCTCAATACACTGTTTAGTTTATATGATCAAATTAGTGTAAATACTTGTTTACCCTTATGAATCATAACGAATATAACTGGTTTAGCTGATTTATATGTTTCGCATTTTTGTTCGTCACATACATTTGTTTATGTTCACTATGTTATGAAGCTTTTACCACTCGGCTTACGTCAGGTATATTTGTCGTAGTCGCTAACTCTCCGATAGTATAAAGCAAAACCAATTCTTTAATATCAGGTTGTCCGTAGATTTCGTGCCAAATTTAAATCATGTGACACAAATATCGTATCGATGTGTGATATGCCATGAAACAAAACATCCAAATTTTACCAAAATTATCTTATTCGACATTAAATAACCCCAACAGTGTTGATCTGCCGTAAAATAAAACTACCAATCCAAACATCAGGAATAAACATTTGAAGATATAAAGAACTTGAAGCATAATATGTTTTACCAAAATGTCTTGATTCGGCATTAAATAACCGAAAAGGATTGATATGCCGTAGAACATACAACCAAATCAAATACCCTGAATAAACATTTGAAGATATAAAAAAATTGTAGCATGAAAACTTTTACTAAAATGACCGGAAAAGATTGATATGCCGTAAAACAAAACAACCTAACCACACCTTCAACAGCTCTAAATAGGTGAGTATTGATTTACTTCTCTCCAAGAGTTAGGCACGTTTTTATCTTACTCCCACAGGTAAGATGTGACCCAAGGTCGGGTCGGGAAAGTGGGGTTTAAAAATTGCCTGGGCAGCCCCGTCGGCATTCCCCTGTAGGGGCGCCTCAGGCAGTAAGTAATAAACTTACTCTTCCCCAAAGAAGGGAGGCGAAGCCTGGGAGGGAGGGACCTCCTAGAACAAACAGGACAGACCCATGGACCGGCGTAAATCAAGCTCCGCAGGCCAAGACAATACCAGTCTATGGGGTGCAGTATCCATCGGAATAGATACTACACTTTGATCTTAGCCAAAAGGCCAAGTAGATATTTTATTTACCTCCCCAGGAGGTTAGACACAAGGCCAGGTTTATCTTACTCCCACAAGTAAGATGTGACCCAAGCTCGGGTCGGAAAGTGGGGTTTGAAAAGCCAGCGCCTGAGAAGGTGAGCACTCTGGCCATTAAAAATTGCATGGGCAGCCCCGTCGGCATTCCCCGGTAGGGGCGCCTCAGGCAGTAAGCAATAAACTTACTTCTCCCCAAAGAGGGGAGGCAAAGCCTGGGAGGGTGTACCTCCTAGAACTGCACAGGACATACCCATAGACCGGCGTAAATCAAGCCCCGAAGGGCAAGACAATACCAGTCTATGGGGTGCAGTATCCATCGGAATAGATACTACACTTTGATCTTAGCCAAAAGGCCAAGTAGATATTAGTCGTCGTACGAATAAAGATCTATGGCACATATGCGACATAGAAACACCGATGTTTTATTTCGGCTGTAGATCTTATGATTTATACTAGAATGCGATATACATAACCCCCTCTCTCCCTCTCCCTCTCTCCCTCTCTCCCTCTCTCCCCCATTCTTTTTCTCTCTCTAGCGTTTATATTATTTATTTATCTAATATATAAAGTAGAGACGTTTTTTCCCCTGTACCTTCTCGGAGAATAGGAAAATAACCACATGCATCACGGGCTACTGAACTCACAATTACATTGCACTTATTCACTCGAGCGTGTTTTAGTATATCTGTTATTCTTCTTTCCAAACTAACACTGAATATTACATTCGGCCCGGCCGCCACGACTCTCCGAAATACCAACTCCATATAGGTGGTAGTAAAAACTTTTCTCCCTAACAATTCTGTACCGTGACTACCCTCATCAACATCGGGTACTAATAAACACAGTATAATTTTCATAAAGCACCCATTGTTATTTCGTATCTGTCTGGCATTATTTTACTACATAATATTAAGCAATACGCAAAAATTTGACTACCGCTCCCTTACACTCACATGATTATTAGCGGATATCAGATTAAGTTTTATCTAATTCTACCTTCTACATTTAAATTCATTCCGGAATTAAGCGAATGAAATTAACGAACACAGTTCCTGCAACATTTAATGATTCAACATGGCGGATAACATTTCTTGATCGAATCGACTTCTTATTTAATTCAATAAGCATCAAGATACTGGTAGACGCGGATACATTTACATTTTCCAAATCATACACCTTAAACACGCATATTATCGAAAAATTGCCCAAATGAATTTACTTCATCAAAAAATGACCTACACCGTGTCATTTTTGAACTTTCCATTAGGTCGGCAGAATCTAAATGTTTACATAACACACATGTCAATAAACACCCATCGCGTTATTAGCTTATTTTCACATGTATCTTTAACTCGAAACGGTGGCGCTTTGGGTAAGAACGGTAGTTTACTGAAGGACGGTTTCAGCGTCCGATCCCGTTCAACTCTCCCACTTTTTCCTTTTTTTTACATTTAAAACATTCGCCAACACGGTATAGGGGGTGGGGGTGTAGAAAGAACTATAGGCCGTTTTTTTTTCATTCGACGTCATGCAACGTATACCAATGTCTCCCGTGCAACGCCGGGCGACGGGTTCCGCTAGTTAATTATATTATTTCATGTATACACATATAATATATGTACATATTACTTAATGTATACACATAATATTATGAAGAGATATAATATATCATGTATAGATTTTCAGTATTTACGTAATCAGTTCTCTATACGTAAGTAGAGTAAGGTAGAAAGTTACGCACATATATTTATGACAATAAGGTTACACAGAGCCGTGCTTAATCGTGACCACCGAGAGTTTACAAGGCCAAGCAACTAACTTCTTGCCCCCCCCTCTGACGTCATGTTGTTTAGTTAACTTAATTTCACGCCTTTTTAAATTTCATGGCATAATTCACAAAGTTAAAATGCCTACTGCATTTGTTTGGATTTCCAAAAGAGAATGAATTACTGCAAATATGGATACACGTAATAATGTTTACACCGACTAAATATAGTGTAGTAAGTTTGAATTTTTTTTAATAATATAAAAAATCAAAAGTCTGAATTACTTATTCATTATTTGATAAAAAGTAGTGTTCCATTTCTTAAATTACTTTTTTTCGATGTCTTAAGTGTAGTATATTTTATCTTTTCTCTGTACTTTTGTAGATTAAATAAATGAAATAATAACGACATATTTAATCAACATTTTACAAAAAATATGTATTAAAAAATGCTTTATTCAATGATAATATCGTTAATTCTTCGAGTAATACTGATTTTATTAACATAGTTTAGGGGATTTTTTCAGTAATATATACGAAATAGTTTTTTTTAAAAGAATTATTTTAAACATATACAGATCTATATTTTCATTTTTTTTAAATCATGGAGTGTTTATATATGTATTAAAATATACGTTTAGTAAAGGTGTATTTTGTTTTAAAAAATAATACATTTCACTAAGATTTCAAAAAATGGTTTCACTATATTTCCGTTGCTTGCTTATTAATGAATATTGACAATTTCATTAAAATTGGTTGATTTCCTGAATTTTGGTGAATTTTTAAGTGAAGGGAGGGTCAAAATGTTTTTACATTTTGGGGATCGGCCTTTGATTTTGCACGTACCTATCTCTTAATAGAAAGATAGCAGTTGGTGATTCCATTATCAAACAAACAGTTAACATTGAACTTTTTTTTTGTATAATTTTTAAACAAATTTCCAAGTCCAAATTACTTCCGGTTGATTGGGTTAGAAGTTTAAATAATGGTAATTCATAATTCAGTTTTTTGCAGTATGTGATCGTGAATTATTATTTTCTTTAAATTTATGTTGAATAAAGATCAGTTTCAGGATGAATCGAATCGTGTTCCTTTCTTCTCTTTTTTTACATGCAATTTTTAAAGTTTTCTAATGCTTTGTTTTAAATATTTACAATATCGTAGGTCAACAAGTTTTGATATTTTGGATAACTTTAGTAAAGCTATTTTGTGTTTACAGGTAATAATACATTTGCACCAAGCTTTATAATAAAGTAATGGGTTTATTATATTCCGTGATCATTAATTAATAAATACTGAAAACTTCATTAAAATGTGTTGATTTCCTGAAGTCCGATGTATTATTTAGTGAATGGAGAAGTCGAAATGCCTTCTTATTGTTATTACGACGGCCATTGTTTTGACACGCAATGCAGTGACGTCATTTTCTAGCAAATAGGCCTGTAGTAACTCTCGGTTGCCATGGCTAAATCCCCATAGAAAATCGTCAGGCTAATTGCTTTGCATAGCTAAAGTGGCACAAATATATTTACATAACTTACAATATAAATATATATATATATATATATATATATATATATATATATATATATATATATATATATATATATATATATACATATATATATGTTAAAGAATGGAAAAGTGTTCAGACTTAATGGAAAACGGAAAACAAAAAAAATATTATTTATGTATCCATCAACGTTTCGTCTTTATTATAATATTATTCCCCTCTTTATTTTTAGTTTTCCACACATTAGGTGCAGTTTTACGTGCGTGTTTTGTGTGTGTATACGTACATATTTACATATATGCTTAAGTGTGTATATGTTTGTGTGCTTGTATATACATGTAGGTGTAAAATGTGGACATCTTACCCCGCCTAGCCTTGTCTCCTACCCTCTCCCCCTACCTCGCTACCCTCCGTTTTTACATCACCCTGGTTGATTTAACCTTCCTGTTATCGACACCATCATGATATTTTTTGGCTTTCCTTTTTCAATATATATATATATATATATATATATATATATATATATATATATATTCGAAGGGCTGCATATATAGACAGACTGACTAAAGATTCTATGAACTTTGTCGGAATATGTCTTATAGCCACGTGTCAGTCTTTCTCCCCCCCTCTCTCTCTCGCTCTCTCTCTCTCTCTCTCTCTATATATATATATATAGAGAGAGAGAGACAGAGAGAGAGAGAGAGACTGACACGTAGCTATATATTCTAACAAGATTCGTAGAATCTTTAGTCAGCCTGTCTAGATATACCACCCTTCGCATAGATACAACTTAAATTCCCTCCGTGAATGTGGTAATTTCCTGTTGCCTTATGCGTACAGCGTTTGCTTATGGAGTCTAGGTTGATTCTGTGGAAGGGGTTCGAACCGTGCAACCGTCTGAGATTATCATCCCTGCACTGATGAGAGCGAAACCTAGCGTATGTAGGTAAAACTAATTTAATATTATTTATTAAAAATTATGTCACATATATGTATGCTGCGAATCAGTGGCGATTGGTGATCGGGGTTCGCGCCTACCGACCATTGAGAATTAGTTCCTACACTGCAGATTTCGTTAGCATGAAACATCGATGTCTGTAGGTATTTAAATAATAAATATTTATTTATAAAAATATTATTGTATATATATATATATCTATATCTATATCTATCTATCTATCTATCTATATATATATATATATATATATATATATATATATATATATATATATATATATATATAAATGTGTAATGATGTAAGTAATTATCTTCTTGCAAACATCATGTATCCCTATTTTTGTGAGAAGTATTTATCATAGGTTAAAATGAAAGCTGATTTGAAGAGGGACACTGATTTTGGTTCTCAAACCCTCGAGTAAAACAAATTCACTTCACATAACTTTCCTCAATTCGCTCGAGATGCTCGTTGACATTTACGCATAGCACGTGCACTTTTAGATCGACTCTCCGGCGCGTTGACATCGATCTATGTTGCTACATGCTTTGAAAACAAGCTCATATAGAAGAGTTCGTTGCATCAGGATGGGGCTTGTCGGTGCTTATCGCTGAGGCCCCTTTCATGCCGGCTCGACTTGAAATCAAATTCACAAATCCTCACTACATCGTGGATCCACTTCACAAATATAACATTGGCCTTCGATAGAGTATTGATTTACTCCTCTCCAGGAGTTAGGCACAAGGCCAGTTTT
>OY744540.1:75256715-75264215 GCA_963556195.1 Sepiola atlantica | reverse complement strand
TTAGCTGTGGGGTCAAAAAGTCGATTAAAATTATACGTCTTTCAAGCCCCGAGAGGTTTTATCGCAAGAAGCATCACATCAAATTTAGAAGGCCAAGCTCGTTTTCTGATGTCTGCATCGTAAGGTAAAGAGAAATGCCGAAAGCTGTTCGACTATTTTCGTCTTTGACCAATTTGTCTACGACGCAAGGGGCCCTAATTTGCTTCGGTTTTGTGTCATATTTGCTCTCATGGAACCGAGAATAGATACTGAATAGTTTCTGGAAGATCAATTTCCTGTAAATATCTACTTGAAGGAGACAGCGTATTCACATTAAATATTAACAAGAAAGTAGCAGAAGGAGGTTTCGCCCAGTTTGCAAATTGCTAGAAATGTCATATCGTTGAAATTGAATATACAAAAAAACAAAACAACTCGCGACTTTCTGTAGAATATATACTGATCAACTGGCCACATACTGGTCTGATTCGAATACTGAGTAGTTTAGAAGAGTTAGAATGGAAAGTGTTTATTCTAATTATGAGTAATATGCGAGGATCTATAATATCAAATCAAACGAAATAAGTACAAGGTATTGAAACATTATACATTGCTCTTGTTGCCGGGGTTCTGTTTTAATAAAGCATGGGCGCTTTAGTCGTCTGCTAACCGTGAAACTATATATACGAAAAAACAAAAGACGAGAATAGTTTACTTTTTCTTTGTGTTTATTACATCACCAAATGTAGACTTGTTGATAAACATGAAATAAATACGATACTTAATAATAATAATAATAATAATAATAATAATAATAATAATAATAATAATAATAATAATAGGATTAACAACTACAAAAATAATACTGATAATAATATTCATAATAATAATATTAATAATAATAATTAGAACAATAGGAATAACAGCAACCTCAATTATAATATAATAATAATATTAATAATATTAATATTAATAATATTAATAATAACTAGCGGGACCCTGTGGAGATTCCACAGTGTTTTCTACATCAATCTGTATAATTTACTGTTAATAATATTATCCGGTGGCTAGAAATATGCACATATTTTACTCACAAAAATTTTGCGTGACGGAATGGAAGTATATATATTTATTTATATTACTCGGTTGCCAGGGCAAAAGCTGTCTCTCCCAACTAAATCTTCTTAAATAGGAGTGTCAGATCGTGACACACAAAATAAATAACACACTCTATCGTATTAATATATAAATAATAATAATAATAATAATAATAATAATAATAATAATAAGAAGAAGAAGAAGAAGAAGAAGAAGAAGAAGAAGAAATTTTAAATATTAAAAAATAAAATAAATAAATAAATAAATTAATACCGTAAGCCTGAAACCGGCCCATTTGGTAAGCGTTTCCGCTAATGAAACGGGATACCAGAGTTCTATCCTCGGTTGAGTCATAGTAAAGACTAAAACAAACATTGCTAAAACTCTCAGTATTATAAGGTCAGAGTCAAGGACAATGAAGCAGTCCTGGGAAAAGCCGCTAATGTAAAGAGATCCTCTACTGTAATCGGACAATTTAGTCTGAAATTAGCGACCACCTCACCTAAAATAAGCAAACGCCATTTTTATTTGACGAATTTGACAATATAACTAAATAAATATTTGAAATAAAAAAAATTAATTTCTCAGATGTTAACTATACAATATCATTGCCCTTGTCTTATTTTACGTCTCTATTTGGTACTTGTTACATGGGGACCCGGGCTAACTTTGACCCTAACCCTAACCCCCAATGACCCTGAAATTTATAAGTAACCCTACCCCCCCCCCGCGGGTCCCAATCTAACAAAGCACCATCTATTTGTTAGTAAGTTACGCTTGTTTTATTATAAGCACCCCCCGGATAAGAGTGAAATATTTAAAAAAAAATAATAATTTGCATTCAAATAACGCGTGTACGATGGACACTCTACTAAAAAAGGTTGATATACCGTAAAAACTGGCAGGCTTCCGAAAGAAAACGAAATTATACTTGTTACTTTTTTTTTCGATTAGATTTTCTTTTTTATTTTGCTTTGAATCACGACTTTCCTCACTTTCGTTTTTGCTAATTTTTTTTTTTACTTTTTGCGATTTATTTATTTGTTTTTATTGCGTTTTCACTTTTCAATTACGTTTATTCTCTCTCTCTCTCTCTTTCTCTATCTTCTCCCTCTATCTCTCTCTTACGAACACAAACTTTCTCTTTCTTTCGTACGCGCTCTCTGTGTTTCACTGAAAAAATTCCACAGTGTTTTCTACATCAATCTGTATAATTTACTGTTAATAATATTATCCGGTGGCTAGAAATATGCACATATCTTACTCACCAAAATTTTGCGTGACGGGATGGAAGTATATATATTTATTATATTACTCGGTTGTCGGGGTAAAAGCTGTCTCTTCAGCAATCACTATCGGTCGCGACTCCCCTCCCCCGTTGTCAGGGGCAAAAGTAAATACTAAATCTTATTAAATGGGAGTGTCAGATCGTGACACAAAATGAGAAACTTAACTTCTCAGATGTTAGCTATACAATATCATTGTCATTGTCTTATTTTTTACGTCTCTATTTGGTAGTTTGTTACATTGGAACCTGGGCTAACTTTGGCCCTGACCCTAACTTTAACCCTAACCCCCAATGACCCTGAACTTTATAGCTAACCCTAACCCCTCACTGACACTAACCCTAACGACGGGGTCAAAGTTAGCGCGGGTCCTAATGTAACAAAGCACCTTCTATTTGTTAGTAAGTTTACTTTTTGCGATTTATTTATTTGTTTTTATTGCGTTTTCACTCTTTCTCTATTCCCCCCTCCCTCTCTTACGAACACACACTCTCTCTTTCTTTCGACCACGCTCTCGGTGTTTCACTGAGAAAAAAAAACAAAACAAACATTGCTTATTGTCCGTTCAAAACATTTTTAAAAATAAATACTGGTCCCTTACCATCCAAAAATAATAAATAAATGTTTTAACACTAAAGTGTTAAAACATTTATTTATTATTTTAGAAGTGGTGCAAATAAAAAATAAATACTTAGTTCAAACTATCATTGAAAAAAACAAACATTGCTTAACGTCCGTTCAAAAAATAACAACAACAAAAAATAATAGACATGCCCTAAAAACGCCAAAATAAAAAACAAAAAATAGTTTTAAGTTTTAAGCAACACAAAAAAGTACTTTTTGACCAGGTGATTAAAAAAAATGTATTATTTCTTCACCTTCCGCTCGAAATGTATAAAAAAACATCTTAGCGGTTGGTTGGGATCGAACTATAAACCAGTCGGGCCAAAGACAAAAATGCTACGACGCTTACAGTTGCGCTAAGGGGAAATAATTAAAGTATGATGTAGAAATTAGGCTAATTAAATGGTGTTAATAATCTAGATGCGGTACGCATGCGCAGAGCGTTTGCCGGAAGCGTGACACACGTACGTACACCTTAGCGTATTAATATATAGATAATATTAATAATATTATTAATAAAAATTATAATAATAATAATAAGAAGAAGAAGAAGAAGAAGAAGAAGAAGATGAAGACGAAGAAGACGAAGAAGAATGGACGTTTTATACGAAGGACAAGAGACAAACGCGTTTCATAAGAATGACAAGATACAGACGTTTCATATGCATAGCAATGGACGTGGGCGTTTCATAAGAATAGCAATATACGTGGGCTTTTCATAAGCATAGCAATGGACGTGGGCGTTTCATAAGCATAGCAATGGACGTGGGCGTTTCATAAGAATAGCAATATACGTGGGCGTTTCATAAGAATAGCAATATACGTGGGCGTTTCATAAGAATAGCAATATACGTGGGTTTTTCATAAGCATAGCAATGGACGTGGGCGTTTCATAAGCATAGCAATGGACGTGGGCGTTTTATAAGCATAGCAATATACGTGGGCGTTTCATAAGAATAGCAATGGACGTGGGCGTTTAATAAGAATAACAGAAGAAGAGACGCACGAAATTAGTTAGGCATTTACAGTAGTTATAGAAAGAGATCAATGGAAATTTTGGAAGACTTGTTGTCACTCAGACTCCAAAACGCCAAACGACTTGTAATTATCAGTGAACAATCACTGTTTACGGCATGTTTAAGAACTCCTAGTGAGTAAACATAATAATAATAATAATAATAACAATAATAATAATAATAATAATGATAATAATAATAATAATAATAATAATAATAATAATAATAATAATAATAATAATAATAATAATAATTGGAACAACTGAGGAGGAAGAACACTAACCAGACCTCCACCAGAAGTGTGCAGAGCATACTGGGTCATTGTGGAAGCTTATTGCCACCCAGATCCCAGGGGAGGTCAATGGTCGTTATCCACCGGAAATCAATGGTAAGTGGCTTTTCCGATACCTCAAATCATTTGGAAATAATACGCGCTGTATGTTGAGGGGCAACGAATGCTACCTTGAAAGAAACTACAGACCTGATTATGTTTTTAAAAACTACTTCAGTAAAACGCGAGTATCTTCACATACGTTGATATAATTAAACAAGGCGGATACTCTTCGGGGAAAGTATGCATTTCGTTGCTTTTTTTTTAGTTTATAACGGAAGACATTCCCATCTTTGCTCGATATGTTCTGAAAAAACAAGGTATACACATATGTTAATTTTGATCAGGCAAGAGTTTGGCGTCAGGGTGTTTTAAGAGACCCTGTACGGACGAATAATCTGTTGTTGTCTCGATAATCTCGGATAGAGACATAAGATGCATTGTTGTGCGCTGCTTGCGTTCAAACAATGGGGTAAATTGATACGCGCTGTAATAGGTTTCTATAAATAGTTATGTACAAGATATTGTAGACGGATAATTACGTTGCATCACCGGAGTAATGGCGGTATTATTCATAAGAGATATCTGCGAAACTTATACAGACAGTAATTATCAAGACATAAACGAACGAGTGATTAAAACATCATTGTTTGTACGGCTTTCGTTTACAGTAACTTATTTTATTTAAATTATGTGTACCTATCGGTCACTGTTCGGTCCGGCTTTTTATGTGACCGTTTTCTTAAGAGTTCCGGGAATTTCATGACAAGAGCTAGACACAACGGCTTTCATTCTGCATTGATTCGGTTCACGTGGGCTATCATTTTATTTCATAAAACACTTACTGGTTGATTTTATGTAGTAAAGCTGGCTTAAATGCGTCAGATAATAGTTAGTTGTCAGTGAATTTATATTGTCAGTTCACTCACCCATTAACGGGATCTAAAAAAAACTAGTGGATACTTAAAATATAAAAGTCGTGTAACGTGGATTGGGAGCAATTTTTGTCACTAGATGAAATAGAATTCAGTTAGACATTTTCAGTAGGTGATCACTTACGATGAATCGCCTCAGAAAATACCAGCTATTAAATTAATGAATCAATCAATATTTTCTTATTGCCAAAAACATATTCCATATATATATATTTTTTTTTTACACGCACACTTTTACACTCCATTACTTTATATTTTTTTTCAAATTTTGAATTTTGGCTTTTCCACTGTCAGCTTAATTCCTCTGATGATAAGCTTTTAATCTTTGAAAAGCCTTAGCTTAAGGAAAGAAAAATAAACATGTGTTTACCGAGTACCCCTTGCATTGAACAATCGAAGTTTACAGAGATCTGTCATTCTTACATATTTATCCCTCTTCTTTCATTTATCTTATATATATATATATATATATATATATATATATATATATATATAAAAGGAATTTGTAATTCGTTTGAAGCATTGCTAGTAAATAGAAATGTAAGTTATTAATCCGAGGCAGGAACAATGTTATAAAGGTACCAGAAGGTGGAATTTAATAGGAAAAAAGGTGTTCTGTCAAGCAATTTAAAAATGTCCGGAATAAATTGATTTGAGATTCCATTCATATTTTCTCTTCTCATTTATTTGTGTTCATTTGTTCCACCTTCCGGTACCTATATCACGTTGCTCCAGCCTCGGATTACGAACTTACATTTATATATATATATATATATATATATATATATAAAAATATAGTAACACGACCTTACATGATTATCGATGCAATAATTTATGTTAACCTTGTGGTAGTGTCAAGCACCCAATTCAGATGACTGAATTTTTGAAACTGAAAAACAGGGTAAATCCACACTCGACAATTCCAATATAATTTTAGATGGAGGGAGTGACAACCTATTTAATACATATTTAGAAAGAGGGGGAAATGTGAAGCATATTTAATCTATAATTTTATAAGGAGGGGGGAATTACATAAGTTATGACAGAGAGGGAAGAAGAAGCCATATATATATATAAATAGAAATTGGGAAATTGTAAAAGCAGGCAGGAAGAGTATTAAATGTCTCTCAAGAAATCAGGTCGTGTAAAAAATCACCAGTTCTCCACCCTGCCACTGCCCCTTGGAAAGTTATATCTAGCGACTAAATAAGAATATTAGGGTGGGGAAGGACATAAGAAAAGATTTGAAGACAGACACTAGACATCCAAGGACAGAGACCATATCACGTATATACACATACACAGACATGTATATACACGTACATACACACATATGTACATACATACACACATATGTATATATATACACGCACACCCACACACATACATAGATACACACATATGCACATATATATATATATACATATTCACACATATATATATATATACATATTCACACATATACACACAAATACATATATATATATATATATATATATATATACATCTACAGACACACCCATATATATATATATATATATATATATATATATATATATATATATATATATATATATATATATATATATATATGCAGTACACATCCATACACATATAGCAATTTAGTTCAGGTGTTTTTAATGTGTTATCTGAAGAAAACACTCGTAAAACTATATTATTTTAAGTAAATAGCCTGATTATATGAACATAATAAACTCTAAGAAATTAACTGGTAACATTATCAACAATATCCCAAATTACCTATTAAAATAAATGGCAATAACAACATTAATATTAATACTAATCTTAATAGTACCTAAAATAAGTCACAAGGCCATAACAACACAGCAATAAAAATACAACCATTAATAATAATCACAATAATATCAAAGAAAGTATCGACAATATTAATAGTATCTATAAAAGCTACAATACAAGATATGTACATATACTATATATATATATACACACACATATATATATATATATATATATATATATATGTATACACATATACATATATACATACATACATACATACATATACACACATACACACCACGATATACATGTCAGCAACAGAAAAATATACATATATATATATACATATATATACATATATATACATATCATATATATATATACATATTATATATATATACATATTATATATACATGTATATATATATACATATTATACATACATCAATCCCATTCATCAATCCCATTCA
>OY744540.1:75194215-75246715 GCA_963556195.1 Sepiola atlantica | reverse complement strand
AAATAGGGTATATACAGCAGCTGATAAGTGAATATCGTGAGCGTATATTAGCGAATATTAATTTATTAAAGGTTTTAAAACAAATTAATTATTAGGAAAGGTGCGTGATGTTTGGGAATGTTTTGGAATGGGTATATAGGAGCTGATAAGTAGATATAACAAGAGAGCGATCAAAACTAATAATATAGTTTCGACTTCAAGTAGATATAAAAAGAGCGATCACAACTAATAGTAAAATTTCGGCTTCGGACAGAAAGACAGACACATACATAATCTTCATTATAATTAGATGTCTAACTTTAATAGTAGCGCCAGAACAGTTTAAATATATGAAGCGACGTGGTCTATAAATATGTATGTGGGTTGTAGCATCACAGTTATGAAGGTGATCTCAGAACTCAAGTAACTTGAGATTTGTAATCAGAACCTTCGTTCTGACGTAATTAATGACGCTAGATGTTATCAAACTTTTTTACAACTGATTATATAAAGTAAAACTTACAATAACATTTCAGAGATAACAAATGTTCTGATACATTTAGCGTTTACTTGTAACCGACTGACCAATCACGTCAAATTATCGTACATACTACACTTATTGTTTACTTTGAAGATAAAACATTTACCTTATTTTATTAAAAATGCATAACCATATATGTATACATTTTTATTAATTTATTTTTACGCTAATAGTGATTTTTATTTTTTTTATTAATGATTATTCCTGTTGCATTATTTATTTTATATAATAAAACAATTTAAGCTCTATTCGGAGAGGTAAATAGCGATATGCCGCACTTAATGTAAAAGATTATAAATACAGAATAGTCTCGTTTTATCGGTGGCCTTGTTTCAGTTGTAATATTTTACATTGTTTCGAATCACGCATTAGGCTATTAAAAAAAATGATTTCTATCGTTGCAATTACTTATTTGCTATTATTTATAACCACAATGTAGTTGACTTCTTTTGTAAATAAATAAAGTATTTGATAGATGTTACTTACTTCTAATTTAGGTTGCGGAACTTGAAATAGCCGGCTATTTAAATATGTTTTTAATGAAACTCAACAATAACATATTAAACATGTGCAATAAAATTGCACAACGAATGGTGTAAAGATAATTACGTCCGAAAATGAATAGTATATATATATATATATATATATATATATATAGATTTAGATTTTTCACTTATAAAATAGATCATTCAGTGAAGACCGGGGTTGTTCCAATAAAAAACAAGCTCGATGATACTCGATTACAGAGTACAGAGCATTTATATATGATTTTATGAAGGCTTACCAAAGCATTCCTTTCAAGACACCAATGATCACCATTAAAGATATTTTTTCTTACAAATACTATTTATTCAAATTAAATGTTTTTTCCTACACGTGTTTCACTACCAAGCAGTTACTTGCTTGGCAGATCATCAGGGAAATTAAATGTCTGGAATACTGGTTTCAACTGCCGACAAAACACAATGTGGCCTCAACTATTACAACGCCACATTGTGTTTTGTCGGCAGTTGAAACCAGTATTCCAGACATTTAATTTCCCTGATGATCTGCCAAGCAAGTAACTGCTTGGTAGTGAAACACGTGTAGGAAAAAACATTTAATTTGAATAAATAGTATTTGTAAGAAAAAATATCTTTAATGGTGATCATTGGTGTCTTGAAAGGAATGCTTTGGTAAGCCTTCATAAAATCACATATATATATGTATATATATTATAATATAAAATGAAGTAATAAAATAAGGTGTCAATCAAATTTTATTAGAATTCAAAGTTCATGCAAAGCATCCTTAAGTCCTTAGCTCATGAGTTTTGCTTTGCATGAACTTTGAATTCTAATAAAATTTGATTGACACCTTATTTTATTACTTCATTTTATATTATAATATTAATGCTCTATCCAGTATATTGAGCTTCAGTTTTTTATCCGGATGTTTCACTAATTATAAGATATTAGTTGACGCTTATATCTTTTGTTGGATTGCTTCATATATATATATATATATATATATATATATATATATATATATATATATATATATATGTATATATATATATATATATATATATATATAAATATATATATATTTGTCTGACAAATGCGTATCGATCGACGAAATTAATGGCTGGCCTAACAATATTACCAAACACTATATGTTAACATATATTGTTTCTTTACCAGCATCATTCAGGAAAGACATTTCGTGGTGTAAATTATGCTATCCTCCGAAAGTAGACACTCTGTATATGTGCAAATGTAGCAACAATCGAATCCACTGATTATTCGCGTGATACAACATTCATTTTAATGGAAAGACGTAATGCCTGGATGTATTCCTCTTTAAATAAGCCTAAACTAATAATACACATTAACCCTGGCCCTATACTACCGTTCTTGCTATGTGTAATATCACAAATGAACGATATTAATCCTGTCAGCTCAGCTTCACCGAATTGGCTAAAACTTGATGAACTCTATGAACGGAAACATTCAGTATTTATATCGATTCTGATAAGGTCGTTAAAGTCAATTTATTTAGAACGTCTTATCGAACAACGATTCCCGGAAAATTAATAATTAGATTGGATTTCTTTATAGATATATACGAATGATGTCAGTGTACGATTTGAAATATTATTTATAAATATCAAGAAGAGTGTTGCCCAAAATAAACACTTGAAATACAAAGAATTGATATTATGAACTTCGGATTTCTGCTTGTGAACAACTACTTATATATCAGAGATAAGTTCCCTTTGTCAGATTCTAATAAAATCATCCCTGGTCCTTTAATGATGACTGGGATAGAGGTGTTACATCTGTTCACGACGCTGTTTGTTATTCTGAAAAACTAATAAACTACTCGTCCTAATATTCACAGAAACTATGAATTGGAAACAAATACATACATAATACTGTCAAATCTGCTGAAAGAAGGTAAGCTCCCTATACCGGACTAGAAAACTTCCTACACCTGCCAGTATCCTATACATCCACACATCCACCATTTGCCTTTGCTTGACGTATTGTTGTTACAGTCTCGGCTGGTGAACATTCAAATTGTCTAACACTTTTAGGCAGTGTCAAAGAAAAGGTTCTGACCTAAAAGGTCTTACACTGTCTAACAATCTCTGGCCCCTGTCCTATCGCCCAAATATTAAATCCCTGTGCTTATCGTATAAGTACTTCAACGATATATCTACGAACGAACTTGATGCACTTGTGCCCTCGCAACAAAAATCGCTCCAACAAACATTACGATGAGCAAAATCCCACATTTTCACGTTAGAAGTCCCCGGATATCGGACACTTTTCTACTTTAATAACTTCTTCGTTCGAACAATTTGCTTTTAGAATTTGGTTCCTTGCTCCCCTTTTCTTCGACTGTTCCAACATGCGGAAATGTAATTGCGATGTGAACAAATATCTCGCCGTAACACTCATCTATTTAAAATACCCTATGAATCGCATTCTTTACTCACAGTATCACCTTACTGGTCAGTAACAATATGCCTAGTTTGAGGTCAATAAATGAAGTCACCCGATGAAAGAGCGGTATATTTTCTAATGTTATACAGGGTGGGCCAAAATAAGGGTCCTATCTATAAATTTGAATAACTTGAATTTGAATAACTTCCACAAAATAAAAGTTAAACTCACCAAACTTTATGTGTGTGTAGACTGACCCTTCCGAGATTTTTTGAAATAAACAAAACAAATTTTAGCCGAAAAACACTTCTTAAAACTTACAAAGACTTAAGTATTGTTTTTTACACTGTTTAGAGTTTTTTAAGCAAAAATAATGTTTTCTAAATGAGGGTACGTTCCTTAGGGCTAATACGGCTCATGCTTGCTTCGGAAGGGGTCCTTTACTTATTCTAAAAAAAAATTTTTTTAAATCAATAAATAAAAAAGTTATGAATTTTTAAAAATAGGACCCTTATTTTTGCCCACCCTGTATATACTAATCAACGTTCATCTTCTTGCATGTGGATAGCATACGTATCATTTATATTCATTTGTTTTGAATTGCAGTGAGACCATTCGTGTCTCGTAAATGATACCAGCACAATTCACGTCATCTTATATACGAATAAATTTACATAAGAAATAAATACCTAAGTAAAGCGACGTGAATCCATATTTTAGTCTATTAAGAAGTCTTATAAATTTTAGTAAAATAGAATTTATTCGATATGCGATAAATAGTAAATGTGATAGATAATTACAAGGCAATGCCTCATATTTGCTATTGAGATCGATTTGAACAATATCATAAATCTAAATCTGATGGAAAGCTAACTACTAAAAAAGAACAGAAAATACGTTCAGAACTTTGTGAAACAGAAGTCACTAACGTAACGATAAGTTTACCACTAACACGCGTTAAATATATGTTATATCTTTAGAATTGAAAAACAATGCAATATGATCATTTTTCAATGTTCTTTCAAAAACGTATTGCAAATTTATTTTTCTACCGCACTGCATAGATTTAAATATATGAACATGATTGGAACATGTACATTTGAATACTTTTTCCTTACTTTATATTACGCAAACACGTGTAACAACAAATATTTTAAAAGATAGTAAAAAAGAAAAATGCTTACTCTACTACTAACCCTAAATCCGAGTTCTTATTCGGACTTGGTGTTAGTGTTAAAGTAAGTCATTTTTGTTAAGTATTTCATAAAGAATGAAACAGATTGGTCGGCCGTATTGGATTATTAGTGTATCTAAACACAAAATATCGACAAATTCTTATATTGAAATTAAGAAAAACACTTTTAAACAAGTGACAAACTGTAACATTATGAAGGTTGGTAAATAAAAATTATATATACTATTTGAAACACTCGACACTTGTAAAAATTGTTCAGGACTTCTGGAGAGGGGTATGCAGAGGGTTACATCGTATTGTAAGGATCTAGGTTCGAAAAATATTATTGAACTTATCGTATGATAACCAGCGATCCTGAATTAGGTATGCTAAAAAAACAGTAAAGCTAAAAAGAGAGAAAAAGTAAGGAAATATTCGACGAGGGAAAATCAACAAGGACTAGCGGAAAATAAGAATAGAAACTATACTACTAATGAAGATAAACAAAGCAATAAAATCTACAAGAAAGAAGAAAAAAAGCAAATGCGAGGAAAAAGTGGCAGCACAAGTAGAATATATTATTGTCATGGCAAATAGCACCCTGCATGAGAGTCCATCATTCAAACTCCTCGGCATAACTTTCACAGATAACATGAATTGGAATAAATACCTTGAAAACATTGTCAGGGCTGCTGCAAAGAAGGTAGGCTCCCTCTACCGTGCCAGTAAATTTCTCCCACCTGACATTATCATATATCTCTACAAAGCAACCATCCGCCCATGCATGGAGTTTTGTTACCACATCTGGTCTGGTGCATCATCCGCTAGTATCTTAGACAAGGTCACAAAAAAGAAGCGCCAACTTGATAGGTCCTTCGCTATCCACCAAGCTCCAGTCCCTGTCCCATCGCCGCAATGTTGCTTCCCTGTGCTTGTTTTACAAGTACTTCAATGGAGTGTGCTCTGATGAGGTAGCTGCTCTGGTGCCCCAACGACGGAGATTAACTAGACCAACCCGACAATCTGCAAAAACCCATCCACACACTGTGGAGGTCCCAAGATGCCGAAGAGTTTTCTACTCCAAAAGCTTCTTTCCTCGTGCTGCTGGACTCTGGAACTCACTCCCTGCTTTCTGCTTTCCTGACGTTAATGACATGCAATAATTAAAAACTAATGTAAACATACATCTCGTTGCGCAGCTCCATAAGTTAGGTTGACCCCGCAAAAACCATCACCCTTTTTTCTGAGTAGCCCCTTACGTCTACAGTGGCGGCCTGCCTTGTTTGGAGTGAACTATGTTATAATATATATATATATATATATGCATAATGTAGCATGGAAAACGGAAGTAAGATAAAGAGCGCAAAAAATTAAGCATTGCCTCTGTTAGATTTAGAATCCGTCATTATTTGGTGATTTTTTGTCTTATATGTATCAACATATTGAGCTGATAAAATTTGTGTTCAATGAGGCAAATGGAATTATCTTAGTCTTGCAATTGTCGAACACCAGACAGTGATGGGTGATAAAGATCACATAGTGAGCCGCTTAATTATAATTAAATATTGTATTCCAAAATGTATGCGTATACAAAGAAAACGCCCCTTCTCACTCATCTATGCTCTTTCCCCCATCCTAGCACGTGCCGACTATCTCTTTCTCCCTCCCTCTCGCTCTATCTTATGTATATATATATTTATATATATATATATATATATCTATATATATATATATATATATATATATGTGTGTGTGTGTGTGTGTGTGTTCGCGAAACATACTATTTGTTTTTCAAATGATACACATTTTTTATTTAATCTTAAAGCGCTAGATATAGCAAAGTTTTGAGTAGATAATACTAATAATATTACAACAAGGACACCTCACCAAATGTGTTGCTTAAGTATATCTACATGACAGCATGAAGATAGTCACTGACTGGGAAATATAAAATTATATGATATGTCTAAATATCGAGATATAGTCATACATACATACATATATACAGTCAAATAATGTTAGAGGCAAATGATTTATATTATAAGAGAGGAATAAAGAAGCACGAGAAAGGGAACAAAGAGTAATCACTTCGTAACTTTCTTTTCTTCTCTATGAGGATGTTTTTTTTTAAAACTAGTATTGAGAAAAAAACAAAGGAGGTAACAAACAAACAAAAAGTTACCGAGACGTCTTTTAATCGACACTTTTCAAGGTAATCGTCGACTACGAAGGGGAATCACGATTAAAAACCTGGTTAAAACACCATGAATAATTATCGAGGATATAAAAATAGGAAGATGAGTTCTTAATGTACACTCATTAGTTCTACATTATGGGTGCACGGAGACGGTTGTCGTAAATTAATAGCAACCGTTTCGAAAATCTTTAAATACGATTTCAAGCGAGCTCTGTGCAAAATAAAGAATGCCTCATCCGACTACCCTCCAATATAAACTTGGCACTGTAATAAATGTTCACCATGGGCGATTCGTGGGCGTGTGAACGCCCGGATGTCGGCAAAAAGAAAGTTACGAAGTGATTGATCTTTGTTCCCTTCTGGTGATTCTTTATTCACCTCTTATGATATAAATCATAAAAAATCCTCACTATAGATAATAATGGCAATGCATCTAACATTTTTTGACTGTTTATAAAAACCTTGTACCTACACAAATCTATTAACACATATATATATATATATATATATATATATATATATATATATATAGTATAATATGAAATGAAATAATAAAATAAGGTAAGAATGAAATTTTATTAGAATTCAACATTCAGACAAAGTATCTCAATGTCCTTAACTCATGAGTTTTCAAAGATAATTCTTCTCCTCAGAGAACCATTACCGCAGTGACGTTACTGCAGGTGATAAAATTACACTTTCAAAATATATAAAAATATATGCAAAAATACATAAAAGTACATAACACATACAAATATATCAAGCCAAAAACATACTTATTTGTTTCAGTTATAAAATCCATCCAAGTCATACAAATTAAAACATATTCAGGAAAGATATCCAAGCGGTTGACTGAAGATTGATCCAGGTATTGTGTGACAGTCCAAAAGCGAAAAAATTGAAAGAACTGAAAAACCGAAAAAGGTATCCAGTCGGGAAATGCGTCCGCAATCGATGCAGTAAAAATTGTTTTCAGTAAATATCATACCTACACTACTACTCAATACATATAATTTACACCACGTAAATACGAAATAATAACTTTTTTCCCATAAAAATGTTTCAAGTCATTAACAGGGTAACACTACAATTTCACATTATTATTACTCCCATAAGTCCCCACTAGTTAAAATGATAATCTCCCATATCTCTCAAACAGATTTAATCTTTCTGACACAATCCTTACTCTTATCTCTCGACCAGTCTTAATCAGTATACCAATATTATTACTCCCATAAGCCTTCACTATACCTGAGTTAATAATGTTATGTTTCGAATATAAATCATTTTAAAACACTGCAGAGTTAATGCCCTTAGACCGATCGACAAACTGTCAGGACAAGACCCGGATAAATCTTTACATAATTCCTTTTAGTTCGATTTAAAGTCCTTTAATCCAGACCTTTAACTTGAATTTTATGTGTGTTGTTTAACCATTTTATCTTTCCATAAGTGTAATCCCTTAACCCATTTTCTCTCCTTATTTTCTCTTGAAGACACATTATTAACCCTCAAAATAGTAACGGCCAAATACACGCTACTTATAAACATTGACTCACGGTATTTATATAGACACCTTATTAAACCTCCCTTACACTAAATTTAAAGAAATATACATAGCACTCTAAGAAAATAACGCGTCCAAACGAGAATGACACATTACTTCACATTTCTGAAGATAGCCCGTTGGCTAAGACCGAATTAGCTTGAAATCGACGGTACTAATGTTGTACTATATTTTCTGTACCTAAAAATAAATAAATCCTACGTTCGTAATTCTAATTTTAAGTCTCAATTAATCGAGCACTCTCCTTTTCTTACTATATTACAAAAGCAGTTATATATATATATATATATATATATATATATATATATATATATATATATATATATATATAACTGCTTTTGTAATATAGTAAGAAAGAGAGAGTGCTCGATTAATTGAGAATTAAAATTAAAATTAAGAACGTAGTATTTATTTATTTTTAGGTACAGAGGGAAATTGCAAAATCGATTCAATCATATATGAAGCAACCGTCACAGACCAGAATACCAGTAGTGCAGAAAAATATATTGGGATGACGAAGGGAAACTTCAAACAAAGGCTATACGCACACAGAAACTCCTTCAGATACAAAAACAAGGCTAACGCGGCACTCGCGACCCGAATATGGCAGCTTAAAGAAGAAAATACACCCTTCACCATCAAAAGGAAAATAATTGAGAGAAAACCATCCTTCTCTCCAGCCATAAACAGATGTCCTCTATGTGACGCTGAAAAATACCATATTTCAAAAGCCATCATCGATCCGAGTACAGCCTGTTTAAATATCCGCGATGAAATATTTAGGGAGTGTATCCACAAGAGACAAGCATTACTTATAAACTGGTCTGACCGATTCACATAATGTCTAACTACCCTCCTCTACTAATATAAACACAATAAAAACGAACACACACCTCATCAACCTATATCCACATAAATTGCAAGAGCAAAACTTCGACCTTCACAAAAATACAAAAATATTGAATTTATTTATCAGTCACTAGATTACTCTACAAATCCATTTAAACAAACTATATCCACATAAATTCCAAGAGTTAAAACTTCGACTTTCACAAAAATACAAAAATGCAAAAATATTTAATTTATTCATCAGCCACTAGATTAATCTACAAATCCATTTTAACAAACTCAAACATTTCATATTTCCAACTAAGTTACCTCCCTTAGATCCGAATTTCTTCATTAAAATCCCTCCAATCTGGGTAAAAGATTTTTAACACGTTAACGGTGTTTCCTTTTAGAACGCATACCTTCAAAAATATAACGGCTAATGATACAAACTCATAATTTGGCTCACGGGAATTTCAGAGAAACCCTTTCATTATTTTTGTCTTTAATTTTTAATATTTAATTTTTGATTTTTTATTATATTTTTTTATTATTATTATTATTTTTTTATTTTTTTTTATTATTTAATTTATTCTTATTCATTATCTTTTCATTCTTTCTTTCTCTCTTTTTTATTCTCTATATTTTTTTTTATTCTCTCTATTTTTTTTCTTTTTCTTTTTTATTCTCTCTCTTTTTTATTCTTAGTATTGAAATGTTTTTATATATATTTTTTTATATATATTTTTTTATATATATATTCAGATATTTTTTATTTTTTATTCCCTTTAATCTTGAATGCCCTCGTGTTTTAAATCTCAACGGTCTTATTACACTAAATATAAATTTAAACAAACACACACAACACACTGAGCAAATAACGCGTCCCAACGAGAGTGTCATGTGACCTCACATTTCCAAAACAGATGACAACAGAAGCTGAAGAGAGCCGGATGGGTAAGACCTTCCGTGCTTGAAACCGACGGTACGAATGTTGTACTAATTTTTCTGTACCAGAATAAATAAATATTATGCTCTTAATTTTTAACTTTAATTCTTAATTAAATGAGCACTCTGCTGGGATTTTAACTACCATTTTACAAAGAAGTTATATATATATATATATATATATATATATATATATGAAAGTTACATTCTTGTCATTCGTTTTTATTGGTGATAGTAATATCAAGCGTCTTTCTTCATTATTCTTAAGCGGTATACATTAATGAAAAAATTGAATTTTATTCGCACATAACTTTATAGGACTTATTTTTTATGTATAAATGTGTTATTACTTTTTACGTTCATAAAAGTAAATGTAATTCGTTTCATATACGTAAATGTATATTTATACATATCTATATTTCTATATATACATATATATTTATATATATATACATATATATATATTTATATATATAATTATATATATATATACATATATATATTTATATATATAATTATATTTATATCTATATATATATATAAATATATATATTTATATATATATATATATATATTTATGTATATATTTACATCTGTATATGTATATATATTTATATATCTATATATATCTATATATATATATATATTTATATCTATATATATAAATGTATATATATTTATACATATATATATATATATTTATATATATATATATATTTATATATATATATATTTATATATATATTAATATATATATATTTATATATATATATATTTATATCTAGATGTATTAATATCTATATATATATAAATATATGTATATATATATTTATATATATATATGTTTATATATATATTTACATATATATATATTTATATATATGTATAGATATATATATATTTATATATATATATATATATATATATATATATATATATATATATATATATTCATATATATATATACTTGCCTATAAAGTAAATATAATTTGTTTATCTACGGAAATATATTTATATATATATATATATATATATATATATATATATATTTCCGTACATGGACAAATTACTTTTACTTTATAGGAAAGAGCCGCTCGAGCGTTGAACACTGAAGACCACAATACACTTGCCTCCCATCGCGGGTAAGTGTATCTAAATTTAAATTACTTCATGTGTCGATTTCTCCAGGCCGTGTGGTCCTAAGCTTTTGTCTCGTGATTCTTTCCCGAATCTACTAACTGCGTTCGAGCCCATGCGACAGTCTGCAGCCGCCACCCCTACTCGGATGAGAGTTAGAGAGCCCGAAACAGTGTCGTCTCTAGGTGGGAAAAACACTTTAATATTTAAAAAATATATATAGTATATATATATATATATATATATATATATATATATATATATATATATATATATATATATATAGAGAGAGAGAGAGAGAGAGAGAGAGAGATATTTCTCCTTTGATTTAAATGGTTCTCATGGGGTTTTGCCTCTCAATAAAATGCCAAATAGAGGACATCATGATGAAAGATAACGTAAGTTTTTGAAGTGCCTTTAAATATTTGTTTGGATATTAATGTTTGAAGTTACATAATTGTTGAACTAGGATCTTTTTCATTGGTTTGCTTTGATGAAAAGAGATATATAAGCAAAAGTAAGTTTTACGTTGACGTCGTTTGTAGAAAACAGACGATAAATGCAAATTCACTTTGAAGACATATTGGATCTATTATCGAGAACAACTGTATTTTGAAGTAGAAACAATTTCATGAAAAAAATTTTTTTTTAAAACAGATTCTAAACTTAAATTATTATATTTTTTCCTCATTAGTAATACATGTATATTCTTCAGCTATTAACCAAACCTGTCTGAATAGAAATGTATTTAAATAACAAATATATATATATATATATATATATATGGTAAAATGAAAAAGGAAAACAAAAAACTGGATGTTTTTTATGTGTACATCAACGTTTCGTCTTTATTCATAAGACTTCATCAGGATGATGATATAGGGAAAGGATATCATGCAAGCACAGATACATGTAGGGTAGACATGTTGGGAAGAAAAATAAAATAAAATGAAAAATAATGGCAGCGTTTTGCTGGACGTCCGTACTTTTATTATTTTTATTTTATTTTTCTTCCCAACATGTCTACCCTACATGTATCTGTGCTTGCATGATATCTTTTCCCTATATCATCATCCTGATGAAGTCTTATAAATAAAGACGAAACGTTGATGTACACATAAAAAAACATCCAGTTTTTGGTTTTCCTTTTTCATTTTACCATCACGTCGGATTACCTTCATCCTTCTCTTCCCATATATATATATATATATATATGTGTGTGTGTATGCTTTTGTTTTCATTTTTAGGTTTTTCGCTGTGTGTATTATTAGGTATTCTTTTGCGCGTAACAGCAAGGGGATTAATTCACTATGCATTCAAGATAATGTAAACGTCAGCAGCAGCTGAATTAAATATTAGAATTGTTTGCAATTTCAAATGATATAATAGGCGATGGGGTGGGAATGATGTAATTGCTATATTTGATTTAATTTTGTAATATATTTTTTTTACTGTTTGGGATTGGCACAAGTCTACACTCTACTGATTTTTACTTGTGTCTTTATTTTTTTGTTTCCTTTCCCTCCGACTGTATATCTTTGTTATATATCATTTTATTGGTGTCTCTCTGTTTCACACTATGTCTTCTACTTTTTACCAGAGATTCGGTCTGCCTCGAGCGCTTCCATTTCTTTGACCGATAGGTATGTCCCAGGCGTATTCCATTAAATGATGACATATCTACGTGCGAACGGATATTGCATTCACGTTTTAGAAAGAACGTCGGAAATAATTTAAGAATAAAAAAATACACATAAATGTTGCATATTACAACTTCTCTATAAGAAGCACGTGTGCAAACGTGTATTAAGATGTATATGTATATGTATATGTGTATGTATGTGTGTGATGAGAGAGAGAAATATGGATAGAGAATGGTGGCATATACGGATCTGTGGTTGCATGTACGAAAGTGTTGGAAATGACATTTCTCTATATAACATATCTAAATTGAAAAGAAAATTGAAAGACCCTGTGGTACAATTCTTCTATGGATGTCGAAAGGGCATACCTCAGGGAGAATGGTATTCTGATAAAACTTTCAAGGTTTTTGGTTTCCCTGCCAGGCTTTATTATTGAGAGTAGCTGCTTTTCAGTAAAATAATTATTATATGATACGATGTCAATTTTCTTTTAAAGAAAACTGAGATATTCTTACTGGTATTAAAATGACTAGACTTTTCTTTTATGTTAGAAATATCGCAGCTACTCGATATAAGGCCTTATATATTATATATATATTATTCTGTTATTTAAAATCTACAAGAACTAAAAATATAAGTTAACATAGAAAACAAGCATTATAAATGTCCACAGCTAAGCAATAGATAAAAAAAGGTAGAAAACATTTTCATGTGTTAAGTAATACAATTATTCAATATAAGCTTTCTGTATATGAGATACATTCTGTAAATGTGTCAAGAAATAAAATTATGTGTACACTTTGAAAAGAGGCATTAGTATGAGGGCGTACAATAAGTAATTCCCCTGAACCATTTCGCATAGCAGTAGATTAATGAAACTTGGCACAGTTAGTATTTCTCTACATATGACCCACCCAGAGTTATGCATTTCTCCCATCGTTTGATGCAGCTCTGGACATCGTTTTTTAGAACACCCCGGGTTGGTACTCCAACCACGCCGTACCTTCAGAAATCAAGACTGCATGATCTGGGAAACGCTTTCCCTTCAAAAACAACTTCATTGTAAGGAAGAGATGAAAGTCAGAGGGTGCAAGGTCAAGAGAGTAAGGGGGATAATGGAAGATTTAATAGCCACACGCCCGTGCTTCTGATCTGGCGACATGCAAGATGTAAACCGGAGCGTTGTCCTGCAGGAGGAGGATACCTTTGCTGATCTTGCCACGCCTCTTGATTTCGATAGCTTCTCTTAATTTCATCAAAAGTGAAGCATAATAGGCTCCTGTAATTGTGGTACCCTTTTCCAGGAAATCTGTCACCACTACTCCGTCGTGGTCCCAAAAAACTGTGAGCATGACCTTGCCAGCGGAGGGTTGCACCTTTGCCTTCTTTGGAGGTGGTGAGTTCAAGTGCTTCCACTGCATTGACTGGGCTTTGGTTTCTGGATCATAGTGATGGACCCAAGTTTCATCCTGCGTTATCAGTCTTTTGAAAAACTTTGACTCATTTTCTTGGCACGTCTCCAAATTTATCCTCGAGCACTCGACGCATTATTGCTTCTGGAAAAGTGTGAGCAACCTGGGAATCCATCTGGCAGACACCTTATGCATAAGCAAATTATCATTAATGATAGTTTACACATACTCTGTACTAATCCTGACCTCTTGGGCTGTTTGGCGCATCATAATGGGTCGATCTTCCAAAATGGCAGCCTCAAATTGACGAATAGATGCCTCATCAATGGCAGCAGAGCGACGACCAGGTATGGGAGTTGTTTCAACAGACTTCTGGCCATGAATGAATTCTCGATGCCAGCGTTTTACAAGGTCATATGATGGGGCATCATCACCATCAGTTTCTTTCATTTCATCAAAAGTCTCCTTTTGTGTGCGTATTTTCAAATACAAAAACCGGATCACTGCGCGACACTAAACTGGCTCAATTTCACACCTGACCCAGTTCAAACACCGATAAATATAAACACAATCTCTCTCTAACCCTCATATATATATATATATATATATATATATATATATATATATATATATATATATATATATGTGTGATTTTATGAAGGCTTACCAAAGCATTCCTTTCAGGACACCAATGATCACCATTAAATATATTTTTTCTTACAAATATTATTTATTCAAATTAAATGTTTTTCCTACACGTGTTTCACTACCAAGCAGTTACTTGCTTGGCAGATCATCAGGGAAATTAAATGTCTGGAATACTGGTTTCAACTGCCGACAATACACAATGTGGCGTTGCAATAGTGTAGGTCACTTAAGAAGAGAAGAGGAAAAAAAATAAAAATAAAAGTTAAAATTAAAAAAACAAGGAAGAACAACGATAAAAAAGGAAAGTCCTAGAAAAGTCTTAGAAAAGTAGCTCGTGCATTATTTCTGCCACCAAGCCAACAAGCAAATAATCGGTCCCAAATACATTCAATACATTTTTTTGAATATGGTAAAAACATAGGACAGAAACGTAAAAAGAGACGTCTTAGACACATGTTCAACTATTTGAAAAAAAGAAAGAAGAATAAAACGTGCTGGGAGTAATGTTCAAATAGGAAAACAAATGATATATAAAGGAAGAGAGAATTAAAAAAAATGGAAAATATGGATCAAATCTATTTAAGATCTTTTTAAAATTTAACTGGGGTCGCAGAGGTGCATTATACACACATATATATATATATATATATATATATATATATATATATATATATATATATATCATTGTTTCAGTGAGGTGTTTGTCAGATGTTTAGTTATGAAATTAGATCCGTATCTAAAGTTTACGTTAGATAGTGATGGCAGAAGTAGTATAGCGCTTTTGATTCACTGTGTGTAATTTTTAAATTTAAAATTGTAGGTGAAAGTGTATCAGTGTATGACTAGTTCGTTTGGGGATTTTTATTTTTGGGTTACTCTTCGTTTTCGTAAATGCTGAATATTATATTTCATACCGTTTCACGAATACAAGAAAATCGTATATGAAACGCATTTTTTTTTGTAAATTCCGACTATAGAGGAGGTGTCGTCAGTAGATAGTTTGATAGGGGGTTTGGTGTTGAGACGAGTGGAAGATATTGTGGTAATTATTTTTTAGAGGTTGATATTACGTTATCATGTCAGATTTGAATTTGTGTTGTAAGGAAATACATATGTGGATTATTGGGAGCACCATGTAAGATTTATTTTTTCGCAGCCATGTCCGTGTAATTTGTGCTGGTGATTTTATGAGGAGGCAGACTTTTTCTGTGTCCGTTTTTGAAGATGTGAGGCTGCTTATAAACACCATCACAGTTTAAGAAGGTTTCGTCTTTCTGACGTGCTGAGTTCGCGAAGACTATAGATTTGCCACATGTTCTTCTACGCGTTGTATAAAATGTCCTAGGACCAAACACACGATTCATTGTTTGACTATGTGCTTTCCATTCTTGAGGACTTAGTTGACTTTTGGAAGGCGGTTTTCCTGTGCCTTGACCTGTGCAACTTTTATGAAGTGTTGCGTATACAATCGTACAGTGTTTTTTGCAGAATACCACTCCGACACCAAGGTCCGCATTGTTTTTTTTCTACGTCTTAGCACCTCTTCTGTTTACTAGCTTTGCGATGGGTGTCCGTGTTCAGTCAGAAGCCCCTGTATAATCAATTATGAGTGCCACTTATTCCACATATCAGTCGCAAATCTCTAGTTGACATCGCATATCGTTCAACGTATTCAACGAATACTGAACTTAATCTATAACTTGCTCATGTTTTCGTCCGGTTCAAATCATTATAGTACCAGCCAATCTCTTCCCATATGTTGATGCTTCAGTTGGCTATGGTATCAAACTTTGAAAACACAACAATAGTATAAAAAAATAATACCAGTTGACATTTATTGCTATTAAATATTTCGAATTTTTCTTGAATTAAAGGATGTTTAAAATTATGAAATTCGCCCCAAACACACTGTGTGTGTTGGCATTAAAATAGATAATTGAAACTGATTTAAAAACAGATATATGCACACAAAATAGTTGCCTTATGTGTAAACTTAGAAATGTGCAGGTCTAGTTTACACTACTTCTGTTGCATAGCCACTCCTGCTTGGACCGCGGCAGTACGCGCTCCGTATACTCGTCGTGTAGACGATTAGTTGCGTCGTCCAGTGAGTGGTCGTCTAGTGGATGCATTCTTTCTTCTCTGCCGTCGTCTGTTGTCTGCAATGAAAGCCATGATGCACTCCGAAGACAAACTCTTTTTTTGAATTTAATTCTTTTTATTGCAACATTGTTATTTCACCTCGTCGAGAGAGAGGAAGAGAGCAAATCCTACTTTATCGTAGTTAGTTATTAATGTTTTCTTAACTATTCATAGAGATGGGGAAAGGGTTCTTGCGCTTGTCTTCCCTGAAGGGAAGTATTCCGTGTCTTTACATTGTGAATCGCACGTCCTCTCAGTTCGCTTTCCGAAACAGACTGTTAAAAACTCGCTTCTCGCGAGAACGAGTGACGTCACCGATTCTTTTTGTTTCCCACGCAAGGCCCGCGAAGTCACAGAGCCTCTCGCAGATGAAGACTGGCCCTTGATCTGGCGTCTCGTCACCGGTAACCTTGTCACGTCTGCCAGCTCCGCCTGTGAGAACAAACTCTGTTCTGCACTCGACTGCATTCCCAATAGATACGTCCATTCCCATAGGGCCATTATCTAACACTTCGGCTTTTGATTATTGCTTTTATAACTGACCTATTAAGAATGATTATTTTATTGTTAGCTTAAGAGCCATCATACCGGGGTTCAATTCCTGGCTGTGGCACGCCAAAAGCTTTAAACTTACCCACTTTTTCAGTGTTGCTTAACAGTCAGTTTTAGAAGGTGAGTAATGAGGATTACGGAGTCAATCTAGAGACAGTCATGCCACCCCTCGCTACATGAGGGTATAGAACATAATCATTAAGCACCTTATATCGTTCTTCGCTATGGTCGATCCTTCTTCTGTTATTTAGATGACCGAAACATGTTGACGTGCCGTAAAACGACAAACAAAACATTCCGATTGCTTAACTTCTTAAACTTCACATCTCTGTGGTAACAATGTCAGGTTTCGGTAATATAAAAAGAATAACAATGACCAAATACTATCTTCGATTTTAATGAAAAGAAAATCAATAATGAAGATCATGCGTAATTTTATCAAATGTCTACCTATTCATATTTACGTGATTAAATCTTTGTCGCGCAGACATTTGTGAAAGTGTATTTGATTACATCGAAACGCCTCGTGGGATATGGAGAGCAAGAATAGTTTTCTCACAGTTGCAGACATTAAATTCAATTTACTTTTGAGATTTAACTTCTCGGTGACTTTTCGAGACTTCATGATTCGTTCGATAACGTCGGTCGAATTACTGATCGTTAAGCACGCTTCAGATGTCTGCGATGAAATCTATTCGTAAATCTATTGATATTCAATAAAGGAAAATGAAGTATGTTCCTTTAACATTTCAATGCGTCTCGTTTTAAACTGTCTTATATGCGTCCATTTATTGACCAGGAAGCTATTGAAGCCAAAGAAAATCATCAACATAATTATAAAATAGGTACTCCTCGGTGGCCGATATAGATTTTGCGTTGTGTGAGTTCGTTAAAAAAAATAAAGAGATTTTTAGAATTAAAAACTTCAACAGTTCATTATATTTCGTATTTTTTTGTAGATGAGGATTTATAATTTTTATTATTTGAATTGTTCGGACAAGGAACACACATTAGTCTAAATAAATTATCATACTAAGAGAACATTTGGAAATTGGGATTCAACCTCGACCAATGTAAAGTGCTACATATGAGATCCAGGAATGTAGTAGTTTAATATGTAGTAAACCAAGAAATCAAAGTAAGTAGATGGATAGTGCGATTTGTGAGTGTGGTTTGATAATACATTTAAGGCAACTAATCATATTTTGACCATTGTATCGAGGGCAAATAGAATGATCGGGCGGATGGTTAGGAATATTATTTTGAGGGAGACAAATATTGTGTTAAGAATATATAAAGCTCTAATAAGATCTCAAATAGAATACTGTACCCAGGTCTCGGCTCCAAAAACTAGACACGGAAATTGGAATGTAATATTGAAACTGGAAGGCGTACAAATAAGGGTGACAGAACTAATAATTAAAGTAACAGAGTGCAGTTACAGGGAGAGATTGGACAAATTGGGATTGACTACTTTGCTGGAGAGAAGAATGAGACGTTATATGATTGAGACATTCAAGATAATTAATGCCATTTCTAACTATGGTGGGCATGTTTTTAGTATTTCTCCTAGATCTAGAAGGTTATTGTCAAGGCAGTTTTCAAAAACAAGATATGTTAACCAGTTAAATTTTTTGGGGTCACAGAGTAATATGTTTTTAGAATAAGTTGCCAGATCGGATAAAGAACATCACTAGCGTGGATCAGTTTATGATGAGGTTGAATACATTCACGGAAAGTAGTAGGAGGGAGAAACTGAGGGAGCACTTTTGAGAGTTGTCAAATGAAATATTTAACAGAATTTGATCTAGATATTGACGCTATACTAAGACTGTAATTTTTTTTCACAGTTGAATTGAGAAAACAGTTAAAGGGGAGATGCCCAAGGAGGCATAACAAACAAATAATAATAACAGGTGTTTTTATTTTCGATGTTATCTTAACGACGTTAAAAGATAACTTCGTATGTACGTCAAGTGTGTCTTGTCAAACACGACAATTTTTATGTCAAACTTAGGAATTTGTACGGAATTTCGGACGAAACCCTTGGATTAAAAAAGAACTAGTATTGATTCTTGAGTTGGAAATAAAAATGCCTTTGTTCGACAAAACGCACCTGAAGAATGTCCGTAATTATTTTGATTCAAACGTCGGAGTTCACATCGGCAGAAACGTTGTGAACATAATATCCAATATAATAGCAATTGTGCAAACAATTCAAATAATTCGAATTTAACATTTCATTATTAGAAAAATAGTGTTGTTTATAAATCTGTTTTAAACTAAAAAAAATATACGTGGGCGTCATCCGTCGCAATTTTCAATTTGTTATTTTTAAATGTTCGCATCTTTCTGAAACGTTTGCCTGTCTTATGATCTGTCGAATTTAGAGTGTTGACCTTCAATTGAATTACAGGGCGAAGTCACGGTTAATGTCTCAACCGTTATCTTAAATGCTGCGCTAGTACAGGATGGGCCAAAATAAGGGTCCTATCTTTAAATTTGAATAACTTGAATTTGAATAACTTCCACAAAATAAAAGTTAAACTCACCAAACTTTATGTGTGTGTAGACAGACCCTTCCGAGATTTTTTGAAATAAACAAAACAAACTTTTGCCGAAAAACACTTCTTAAAACTTACAAAAACTAAAGTATTGTTTTTTACACTGTTTTGAGTTTTTTAAGCAAAAATAATGTTTTCTAAATGAGGGTACGTTCCTTAGGGCTAATACGGCTCATGCTTGCTTCGGAAGGGGTCCTTTACTTATTCTAAAAAAAAAAAAAAATCAATAAATAAAAAAGTTATGAATTTTTAAAAATAGGACCCTTATTTTTGCCCACCCTGTATAAGGGTCTATAAAGTCTATGTTTCGTTTTAAACGGCGCTAAGTAAAATTCAAATCACTCTAACAAATCAAGAATAGTTATATAACGAGTTATCTAATATTTCTACTAGACTAGCTAACCAGGGATGACCGTGTGCACTAATTACAGAATAGAATAGGGTTAGGCTTTCCAAAGATGACGGATCGATGTAAAGGGCCTTCATGTCTTTCTTGCCGACATCCTTGTATCTTAGAACAGGGTGACCACGGTCTCTCTCTTTCTTTTGACTCTCAATAAAGGAGATATTTGGCAATTTTGCCATCAGCATTCCGTTGAATGTGGCCGAACTTTCTGAGTCGGAGTTGCCTCAGCAGTATGTAGATGCATTTCAGACCAGCTATTTCAAGCACCACAACATGTGTCTTTTTGTGTTCCCATCTGATATCAAGGATAATATGCAGGCTTCTCAGATGAAATATCTGCAACTTGTCTTTTTGTATAGCATAGGGTGCCCATGTATCGTTGTCATACAGCAGGAGGCTTATAATGCAAGCACTATAGACTGACATTGTTGTGCTGACTTTAAGTAAGGAGTTTTCACAAACTCTACCATTTAGATTAGAAAAAGTGCCTGCTGACTTAACCTCGTTGTAAAATTAAAAATACAATTCTAAAAACAATTTAAGATACGAGTTTCACATAAAAATATAAAACGCAACATATGCCCGTTGTTTTCTGTTCATATTCAATTATAAGACAACAGAGTCACGATATCACCATTTGTTTACAGGTATGTATTCATGAAAAACACATTATATACTTACGGAAGCAACATCTACCTAATGATATATTCTTTTAAAACGTGTATAAATTCTACCAATAATACCTAATCAGTTATTGTATAATACGCATATATATATATATATATATATATATATATATATATATATATATATATATATATATATATATATATATATATATATGGGAAGAGAAGGATGAAAGTAATCCGACGTGATGGGAAAATGAAAAAGGAAAACCAAAAAATGGATGTTTTTTATGTGTACATCAACGTTTCGTCTTTATTTATAAGACTTCATCAGGATGATAAAATAGAGAAAAAATGTCATGCAAGCACAGATACATGTAGGGTAGACATATTGGGAAAAATAGAATGAAATAGTGGCCAACTACTGGGTGGACGTCCGGATTTGTTGGAGTAATAGAAATGAATGTAGAAAAGAATGAGTGGGGAAAAAATGGAAGGATGGGGTGAGCCATATATATATATATATATATATATATATATATATATATATATATATATATATATATATATATATATATAAAGATTGTTTATGCTGTTGTGAACAATAATGTAGACATACTTTTATCTATGTGAAGAAAATATATGCAACATATAGTTATGTCAAGTGAGCTACAAAGACAGTTGAATACTTTATCTTTAAAGTAAAAACTTATGATACGAATGAAAAAGTATGTATGTTAGGTCTTATTTATAGCCAAACGTGTGTCTCTATACGGCCACTGCTGTTTGACTCCATTGAATAGTATTGCCTATTAACATTACTAATGTCTTTCACCAACGCGTTCACTCGAGTTTCACTTAAAGGTAATTGTCTTTTCTCCTATATATGAACAACTTAGCTGCACTAAAATTCAATGAAGTTCAGTTGACATCCTTGGCATCTTATTTAAAATTGAATCAGGCAACTGTTTCGAATGAGATAGAATGCCTGTCAATGTTTATAAACGTTTCCTCTACGGTAAATACAAAATGAAAATACTGAAGAGGCAAATTCAATGACATGTTTCACCATGGACATATTTCGTTTAGAAATTTGATTACATTGTCGATTGTCGAGGATGTATATATGAAATATGAGTTATTTCAGCGAGAATTAATAGATGAACCATTGTCGTACGAAAAGTTTGTCGGGTTTTCAACTTGTAGTTTATTCATCGGAGTTTAATATCTGTCAACTTAATCTAAATACGTATAGTGCTTATTTGGAAAGAAAGCACTTACATTTCATGCAGGAATATATACTGTACCATGAATAATCACAATCAGATATACGCTGGTGAAACTCAACATGAACTTAAAATGGCTTACTGAACATGAAATCATTTTAAAAATAACAATTCTCTAAATGCACTGTTCTCCCATACATTAGAACATGACCATTAATTAACATTAAACAAGCTAGACTCATAAAAAATGTTAAAATATATTTCAGCAAATACTTTTTGAACTTGCACTCATTATAAACTATGACAACATTAGCAACGTAAAGGCTTCTATAATTTATTGGCTTTAATCAGCAAATTAATATTTTATTTAATTCTTGTCCATATAGATATGATTTTCAATCTTTTCTGCGAATCATTAGTGTAGGTGTTATTTTTTGTCTTACTCTGTGTTTGCTTTCGACCTAACAAGGCAACATGCACACATACACCCATATATATGTATTCGCAATGAGAATTATATTTATAAAGTAACAGTAAAGTGTAAAATCAGAGACTTATCTCTAAATATTTTAAGGTTCGGAATGGTAGAAACTTTGATAATTTTGATAGTAACAACTTTCTGTTTTGAAAAAGAAAACAATATATTAGACCGAACAGTTCGTTTGAGGAACACCAAGATGGACGCCGTATTCAAATCATGAGATTCACAGAAAAAAAGAGAAGGCTCACAGAAAATGTGATAGGGAGACAAAACAGAAAGATAAAATGCAATTGTTTAGTTATATTATAAATAAAAGAGATTTCAATTTAGTTAATCGATCAATATTAATATTTAGATTTTTGAATATTATTTTATCAAATCGATGGTAACCAACTATTATGGTAAGGGAAATTAATTTAACATGGTTTTCGAAAGAGGCAGCGACTGCTGAAATGTTCTAGATAATTATTGTCAATCAAACTCCATAGAAACGAACTTGTTATTGTCAGTGATACATGTAGATTGTTACATGTGTAATACTTCTCAAGTAATTGGAATAAAGACACAAATGTTGAACTACTTAGAACATATTATGTCTAAACACGTAATGAAAACAGCTTGAGTAAATAAGGTGTAACGTTTGTATTAACTGGTAATAAACTGATACGTCTAAGGTGTATGAGTAGTATCAAATGTAAATATACATTTCTATTAAATATGAAACTATAATATTAATTATCACATACCCTGGATAAACTCTTACTGAGTGAACCTACAAACAATTTTAATAGCTTCTTATAAGAATATAAAAAGAAAATACTAGCATTTACTGAAAAGTAGATACTTCATATATATATATATATATATATATATATATATATATATATATATATATGAAGAAGAATGGAAAGGAATTATAGAAGCAAAAGCCAAATCAAAATTCAATTCAATTGCTCAGAGCAAGGTATATTCCGCAAAAAGGCAATTTATTCAAGTTAAATTTTCCTTAAGCCAGGCTTTTCAAAGATCAAAATCTTATCATCAGAGGAAGTCGCTGGGATAGATAAGTTGGCAAAGGATATTGAGCTGTATACTCTTCACAATAGGTTTTACCTTTCCTAAAAGTTCGCTTTTTGTACACCACTTTATATATATATATATATATATATATATATATATATATATATATATATATATATATATATATATACAGAAAATTGGACTGTATATATGTATATATTTATATGCATGTAACTATGTATATAAATATTAATGCATTTCCATGTTTTCGTCTAGAGTTAACTCATCTATATTTTCCTTCGTTGTTTCGTTTACTGCATTTTAAATCATGTTTTTTCACTTTCTTATTCGACATTCCCAATGCTAAAATTAGTAGTTACTAAATGTGTGACACTATTATGCATGCTTTCAATACCCAATGGTCATTGTATACTTATTATCGCGCGCTAAATTAAGTATTTACAACATTTCTCAATATGTATTTTATTAATGCATAAACCTACAACACTGGAAGGACATGTGTATGCATATATGTGTATTTCGTTTAGTATATATTAACTATTGTATACGTTTTACACTTTAGAAGTATACGTTTGATATAATTTATTCATTTCAATGGACGACGAAGAATACTATGCCTTATCAGTTTAGTTCTTTCGCACTTACCTCGCATTTGATAGACGTCTTTGCATCTTCAAGAATCATTAATTTTCAACTTTATTAATGCATAATTTGTAATATTGAGCATCCACTATCGTATCATCTTCAATTTTTACTTGATATCATTATGAAACATTCCTGATAATATTATTGAAACAATTATAAGAAATATAATTATAATGCTTTTTTGAATATATATATATATATATATATATATATATAATATTTTCACTTACATATACATAAATACATTAATGAATATATATATATATATATATATATATATATATATATATATATATATATATATGAACTGATGTATTGTAAGTTCCGAAGCAAATATGAGCTAATACGTGTTTCTAGAATAGTCAAAACATACTAGAACTACATTTACATAGTAAACCAAAATCAGCTAGTGTCAAATTAAAACTGTACACAAGCAAACAAATAATAAAACATAATAATACGTTAAGTAACCAAATAAAACACCAATATATATTATATAAAAACTGGGCATTACTTATGTCAATTTAAAAGAGTGTTATTCGTTAGTTCTAATGCTATTTTGAAAATGAATTGTTCTAATTGCTAGTGTACTATTCTTATAGCAATTATGACAAGTTATCGTTACCTAAGCTTTACCGTACTGATTATAACTAAATTCCATTCTTATTAGACGTGACGATATAACCGCATATTACCTATGTAATGTTTCGGAGTCATACATCATAATAGTTAAGGCTTTATGAATGAACAGTGGGGGTGCATTAAAATGGTTTGGGCAGGAGTAACTTCCTTAAGGATTGACTATTCTATATAGTAATTGAATTGTCTGAGTTTAATTAATAAAAGCCCATGTAATTAAACATGTTAAATTATACGTGATGATATCAGATGCAGTATTTTAAGTGGTCATTCTTATTATTCTTTCATTCAATCCGTTTGTGACATCCGATATATCCATCAATATAATGATACACCCCTCATAGATATTTTAAACAATTGGCTCTACACTAAATATTTTAGTATAATCACATTAACAAACAAGTGTTTAGTAAAACGCAACACACTGTGAAAGTTGTTTTCATTGTTTGCAACGTGTGAAATCTGTTTTTCTTATTTTTTCTAAATAGTAATACAATTTATCGAAATATAATATTCCTTCCTTCGTAGGATGATATCATGACAACAGAACATATTCCACACTACCTCTTCTAAAAAGAGAACGCAATATCTGGAAAGATCCCCCAGAAAGCATTATGTAATTCATGCGACTATTGTATTATATACTACACTAACAAATGAAGAAATTATTCATGTGAATATGGTACTATCGCAGTAGATGTGATACCACATGCAGCCCTTTAGCAAATCAAGGTATAATATCTAACCCTAATTGTTAGCGATAACCTCTTGAAAAGTAGAGGTACTTCTCGAGGGAACTGTTAAAGGCCAAATAAGCTGATACTACACAACACAACCATATTAAAATATGAAACAATAATATATTGTTTTCCTTAATGTAAATATTCATTATCATAAAACCCTATTTTTTACGGTTCCTTATTTTTTTTAGCTAAGATGAAAGTAGCACAGCTATTCAGAAGTTTTTCGTATGCCTTAAATGTTAACGGGAGATTTCATGTAATTTATCTCTCTTTAAAATGTGTGGTAACGGGTGGATATAAACTGTTATAGATTAACATGGACGTATCTAAACATTCACATTCAAACATAAGGGTGCGAAGGGCATCACTTTCTATTCCAAATGTAAGCATGGAGAACCAATCAAAGGATTAAACGATGATTTGACGCTTAAGAAATAAGATGCGGCCGTTTAATCTGTGCGTTAATTGATATAAATATTAATCACAGACTGTAGAATATGCAATTTAAAACTTAAGTGTGACAGACAAGCAGACGGACATAATATCTGAGAGATGACTGAAATAATCACAAAAATATTTCTTTTATGTCTTACATCTATTATCAATGGCAAGTGTCTGGAATATGCAAACCATAAGACATTTTCGTGTACCGTCCCGTCTTTTTAGCTTCATCGAAATATCTCATAGCTCGCCACAACGAATCACTTCATTTTGTTGTCAGTTATCTGATTGGGAGCTTCATATCGATCAGATGCCACTCAGTCACCATCTAGCGTCAATCGATCATCGGCTATTCCAGACATTTGGCCGCCCGATCTCTTCTCAGATCGTCAGTCGATATGGGAAAAGTTATGTGAAACTTAAATGTGACTGTATGATAAAAATGCTACTTTAAATGTAATACTTAAAACCAACTCACAGACACTGCTCCCCATTTTGGGGCTACCTGTTTTTGTGATGGCGGTGATTAAATGCTGAGATTCCAAGACAGGAATTCATATAGTCTGGAGGAGTATCAAGCTAAGTTATGTTACTTGAAGGCAACATTACTTGGAGAAGGTGCACCATTCTTTCGTATGAGCAAGTGTATAGCCGTACCGAGAGGATCTTTTTGGGCTTCGAATACAATGTTGTTTTAAATATTTGGTCAGGGTTTACTTTTAAGGTGAAGTATTCTCATGTCATGGTTGTCATTACAAACTATTGCACATGACACCGAAGACCCCCAGGGATGGTGTCACAGAACGGCATGATCGCTAAAGCGTATGGCTTTTTTGCGCCTGCCTTAAAATGATCGTCTTCACCTGCGGCGTATACATTGAAAAATGATGTAGTATATAACTACAACGTTTTCCTTATAAAATGTTGATTCCATTCCTTCACGATTTTTTTTTGTTTTTATTGAATATTTTGTTTATTTGTCAATGGCCAGATTTTGTATGCAACACCCTGTATAATTCAGCTCAAGTATAAGCGACCGACTTCGACGCATTTCGTAAAATATGCTGAACATAACAATCTGTTTGATAACACATGTTACATAATATGTATTACACAACACGTGAGAGTTTAACGCATGTTATATAATGTGTATTACATAACACGTGAGAGTTTACCACATGTTACATAATATGTATTACATAACACATGAGAGTTTAACACATGTTAGATAATATGTATTACATAACACGTGATAGTTTACCACATGTTACATAATATGTATTATATAACACGTGATAGTTTACCACATGTTACATAATATGTATTACATAACACGTGAGAGTTTAACACATGTTACATAATATGTATTACATAATACGTGAGAGTTTAACACATGTATAACAGAGAGTAGCATTTTCTTCATAAACAACTTCAACAATGAAGCTGAATGAAAAGATCTAAACATTGAGACATACATTAGATCGTAGTAATTGCTAAAAATTAAATTTGATACATCGATCCTCTCCGGTGCTTTTACGTAAGCCCATCTCCGCAACGATACATTGATTTCAAAATAGCGATACGTCACAAATAAAAATAGCTAAACATTCAACAGGGAATATATAATATAATTCATCAAATAAAAAAAAACTTCGAAACAGTATGACTTATTTTCATGTTTTCTTAATATCTGCTTAATGAATCGAATCGTACGTTTTGTGTTGTGTCTATATTTATATGCCAACAACTTTAGATAGAAGACGTATACATATGATGGTAGTTTGAATAATGTGTTTATTTTTTGTCTGAGGCACATTTCGCATGCAAGATAGCCGACAGAGAAAATAGGTATTTGCCGAAGATAGGAAGCGGAACTGATGCTATTGAGGCTGGCATTATCAAGGGAAAGAGGGAAGCTGTTTTCATATTATTTAATCAACGTGTATCATACTGAATGCAAACATTGAAAAAAAAAGCATGCAATTATATGGTCTGCCGTGCACAGGCGGCTGTTGTAAAAATCATGTTAATGTAATTATATACAAGTAACGATATATTTGCTCGATTACAGACGTATATAATCAGGTGGTTGTTTTTGGCCAGTTGTAGCAGAATTTATTAAATTAGACCAGACGCTGTGTTGAGAAATGCTAGCGTGCCTATCAACTTTTCGACATTCTGAATATTTTAGCAATACTTAAGATAAAACGTATCAGACAATATTTATTTTGGGCTAAGTTGATATCATAAATAAGTCATTTTGCATATACTATCCTTAACAGATGAATAGAATGTTCTAGTAAGAAATACAATATTAGAACAATTATCAGCACAGCCATTTAATAATCGCCATTTTGGTTTTGTCACTTAACCTAATTACACAGATACTCAGTTTTATTTAGAAATACAACCATTAACTTCCATTTTAGCTCTACGCAAATGTCTAAAATATTTCGATAAATAAAGACACAGAAGAGTTAGATTTTTCTTTAAATAGACGAATGTCAAATACGTACAATGATTGAACTAACAATGTATTTGATATGTGTATTTATTTAATTTTATTACTCCTAGGAAAAAATTGAAGAGGATTTATAAGCATGGTGTTCAGTTGAATAATACTGATATTACACTGAACAGGGTCTCCTAAACATGTCGGAACATTTGTCTACAATGTTATGTTTACGTACTTAAAGTTTCTCTTCACACCACTCTCGTCCATCGAGTAACTTGAAAGAAAACGCCAATTCAGTTTCTTTTTCCGTTTCTCTCGCTCATCGGTTTTATTTTCTCGTTACACCGGGAGGAAAGTGCTACCTGTTTTTTTTATTTCAACGAGTAATCACTCATGCAAAACAATGTTAATTTACATAAGCGGAGACTTGTTGTCGCACAGAAAATAAATTGTAATCGAAACGCTCTGGGTTCTATCTGCGATAAACGACACAAGGCGCCATCGGTACTTTTTTACCTTTTATACACGCATGATAGCTGCTACACTTGTTTTTTTATGTGCGAAATCTGTAGTACAAGTGGACGTCATATTAGTGTTAATTCTCTAGTTGATGTTTGTCTTATACAAAGGTTTGTATGTCTAGTTCACTCGATTGTTTAGCCTATAGGTTTCCGAATGGCTAAGAGAGCATTACTTAACAGCGAGTGCAATTTCTAAACTTTCTGAACCTACTGTTTTAAGGTAACATATTTAAATACTGATCTGTTTTGCCGAAGTCATACTTCGGTAATATGATGCGAACCAATGTGAGAACTTGATATAGCTGTACACAATTTACATATACATTCATTTGACGATGACAGTGTTTACCATGATATATATCATACGTCTCTATCAAAAATATACATCGATATATATAAAGCACTTTTTTCATTTTACGTCTGTCGAAGTTCTCAGAAATCAAGGGGCCCCTTCCTGAGGCTAACACTTGATCTCTATATGAGATACATAGATATTCGAATATTCTATTAAAATTCTCTTTTATTTCTCGAGGATCGTGTCTAGTAGGTAATTCAAATTTCCATGTATGCGTGCATGGTTGCCGCAGTATCATTGTAAAGTGGTTGATCTAAGAGCGAAACAAAACGAAGATTTGCAATCCGAACGTTGGAGGTTGTTACCAGTGTCACAAGTTTCTAAAACACTTTTATAACTTATAATTTAACTTAAAATTACGTAAACATAACATTATAGACAAATGTTCCGACGTGTTTAGGAGACCTTTTTCAGTGAAATATCAGTATTATTCGACTGAACACCATGCTTATAATTCCTCTTAACATTTTTGCTAGCAATAATAAAATTAAATAAATAAACATATCAAATACATTTTTAGTTCAATCATTGTACGTATTCGACATCCTTCTATTTAAAGAAAAATCTGAATCTTCTGTCTCTATATTTATCGACATATTTTAGACATATTTTAGACATTTGCGGAGAGCTAAAACGGAAGTTAATGGTTGTATTTCTAAATAAAACTGAGTATCTGTTTAAGTAGGTTAAATGACAAAACAAAAATGGCGTTTTTTCAATGGCTTTGCTGATAAGTGTTCTAATATTGTATTTCTTACTAGAACATTCTATTCACTGGTTAAGGATAGTATATGTAAAATGACTTATTCATGATATCAACTTAGCACAGAATAAATATTTTTCTAATAGGTGTTATCTTAAGTATTGCTAAAATATTCAGAATCTTGAAAAAGTTGATAGGCACGCTAGCATTTCTCAACACAGCGTCTGGTCTAATTTAATAAATTCTGCTACAACTGGCCAAAAACAACCACCTGATTATATACGTCTGTAATCGAGCAAATATATCGTTACTTGTATATAATTACATTAACATGATTTTTACAACAGCCGCCTGTGCACGCCAGACCATATAATTGCATGCTTTTTTTCAATGTTTGCATTCAGTATGATACACGTTGATTAAATAATATGAAAACAACTTTCCTCTTTCCCTTGATAATGCCAGCCTTAATAGCATCGGTTCCGCTTCCTATCTTTGGAAATACCTATTTTCTCTGTCGGTTAGCTTGCATGAGAATCACAATTCTAGAGTTGGACGTTTTGAGAGTTACCGTCGTCGTGTTTTGGAGTAGGGTTGGTACCATTCGGAAGTCAGATTCTTGGATATTTTTCGCGTATACGCGTTTTTTTTTGCAGCTATCAGTTCTACAGTAAGCTTAGCAATTGGCTCCAATATGAACTCCTCAATCGCAGAATGATCTTTTTATATGGTATTTATTGCATTTCGAGATAGAAAGAGATACAGAAACATTCACATAAATAGTCAACTTAGAGTTGATTGGCTTTTTCCAGAGACTTGACCAATATTCTAAAGTATTGGTATCAAGTATAATGTGAAGAACAAAATGTTATTATATATTATCGAAACCTTCCAAAGGTATTACTAATTATCAGGATACATAAAATAAAAATTCATTGTAAAAATTACTTATTAATTTTCTTTTAATTTTAAATGAATTACGGATATCTTAGTTAATGGGCATATAAATATAAATATATATATTTAAAGAAGGTCGATTTCAGAGATTAGAATATACCAAATGCTACAAATTATCAACACTCATCTAAAAAATTTCGAACCATAATATAAAATCGGTACGAACCCTAAATAATACGAAAATTAATAGAACAGTAGTTCGAATATACAAAATTCTACGTAAAATTTACTTATATCACAAGGATACAAACATATCGATTGTGGTATATATATATATATATATATATATATATATATATATATATATATATATATATATACACATTTCTGAAAATATGTACGCAAGAATCAATAATATTTGTTGGCGTATAATTGTTTGAAGCTTGTCCGGAATTTTGCATTTAACTGAATTATATACACATAGAGAGAAATTGATAGAAATTTGGCTTTATTTGCCTGTATATATATATATATATATATATATATATATATATATATATATATATATATATATATATATATATATGATGAACTCTCCCGTCGATTTCGACGTATGAGTGCCCCGCGTGAATTTGTAATTGCAAGGGTTGCGCAACCACCAACAACCGCTCTCCCGAGTCGGCATTGCTTGATTCCAATGGCAAGTAGTAATACAAGACGACTGGAAACAATGCTCAGATAAGCAGAGAGCACATACAGCCCATGGTATTCTCTAATGGTCAGCCATGTACTACTATATATATATATATATATATATATATAACAATCAAACAATGAGTACAAGGGTTGACACTTTGTCAAACGCACTGAATTATATTAATCTCTATCTAAAGACCGTTTTAATGGTGTAACGTTTTCTTTATCGGTATAGATTATTATTAGTATACATCTATATGTATAAAATACTAAAAAAACAAAAAAATAATTTTCTTGAAAACATAGTATTGCACTCTTTTTATGTCCCCTAATAAAAAGTAAACTATGAATATAGATATATTAAAAAATTATATCTAAAATTCTTATTTCAATTTAGATTACAGTATTTTATCATAAAAACATGTCTCAAATATTAGTCCTAATTTAATGTAGCCTGAAGAAAATCTTGAAACTGAAGAAATCAAGTGAAATTGCTGTTCAATAAATGTTGATAGAATTTACTGCAAATAGGAAATATTTACTTTAAAAACGGGAGCCCGCGCCCATATTATGAACGTTTCAACCCCTTTTAAATATTCTAAATAAACTATTAATTTGTGGATATTTTTTAATTGAAGTCTAATACCTATTGACAAATGTTCAAGGCAATCGGAGGTATGTGAATATTTACAAAAAGTTTCCAATCCCTCTTTGACCAATATGCCTGCATCTAAATGCACCTGAATCTAACGCACATAATCAACTCTTCGCTTAGCACTTTATTAAAATACTCGTTATTAATCGATTCATGAGGGTGGGAGTTGATTTCATACATAGACGTATCCAAAAACAAAAATATCTACATATACCTAGCTTTGTATAAGGAGAGATATGTGTCCGTATGTGCGTTACTTTGTCTACCTAAGCGTGTTCACGTTTTTTTTTCTTATGGTGTTACGGATATAACATACACTGTTTATTGACACTAATGTAAATAACTTTTCCCACAGGGCTGAGAACATAGAAACATCTATGTTTCTTTGTGAACGACATATGACTTTTTATAATTCGATTATTAACCAATTCTCTTGTGTGTGTTCTTTAAACGACCAACACAGAGTATCATTTTTTTTTTTACTTTACTATTTTCCCTCTGTTTTCAGGCTAGTAAAACGCAAACTAAATCGGTACTTATATCGATCTAGACCCAGTTTCCGTGAGTTTCTTTTCGGAAGCGTTCGGCTAACCTACGCAAACGCCCCGAGAGATGACGAGCCGATGTGTACCAGACGACAATTTTTATACGGTGCTGCGTCCTATGATTATAATGTTTCGCTTGTTTTGTTTTGTTGTTATTGTTAGGGCTAGAGGTTATGGTTAGGGTTAGAGGTTAGGATTAGGGGTAAAAATATTTATTTGATAACAGTAATTTCGCTCTGTTTTTCTTGTTTTATTTGTGTTGCTGTTTAAAAAAATTATTGCAAATGTAACAAAAAAATACAGGACGCAGCAACGTATCAAAATAACAAAAAAAATATTTATTTGATAACAGTAACTTCGCTATGTTTTGCTTGTTTTGTTTTTGTTGTTGTTTCTTTTAGAAAATTTCTTGAAAATATAACTTAAAATCATAGGACGCAGCACCGTATCAAAATTGTCGTCTGATAAAAACCGGCTCGTAATCTCTAGTGCGTTTGCGTAGGATAGCCGAACGCTTCCGACAAGAAACTCGCGAAAACTGGATCAAGATCGATATAAGTATCACTAAACATTATAATGACATTACTTGCCAAACACAAGTGTCTCACCCAAAAATATATATGTATATAAACGCATATCGGAGAAGAATGTTTCCTTATGACATATTTTAATAAATATCACAAACAATGACATATTTAATTAAATATCATAAACAATGACATATTTCATTAAATATCATAAACAATGGCATATTTCATTAAATATAAAAAACAATGACATATTTCATTAAATATAAAAAACAATAACATATTTAATTAAATATCACAAACAATGACATATTTCATTAAATATCACAAACAATTACATATTTCATTAAATATAACAAACAATGACACATTTTATTAAATATCACACACAATGTCATATTTCATTAAATATCACAAACAATGTCATATTTCATTAAATATCACAACTAATGACACATTTCATTAAATATCACAAATAATTAAATATTTCATTAAATATCACAAATAATGATCTATAGAATTAAATATCACAAACAATGTCATATTTTATTAAATATCACAAACAATGACATATTTCATTTAATATCACAAACAATGACATATTTCATTAAATATCACAAATAATGAAATATTTCATTAAATATCACAAACAATTACATATTTCATTAAACATCACAAAAAATGACATATTTTATTAAATATCACAAACAATGACATATTTCATTAAATATCACAAACAATGTCATATTTCATTAAATATCACAAACAATGAACTATTTCATTAAATATCACAGATAATTAAATATTTCATTAAATATCACAAATAATGTAATATTTCATCAAATATCACAAACAATGTCATATTTCATTAAAAATCACAAACAATGACATATTTCATCAAACATCACAAAATGTGACATATTTCATTAAATATCACAAATGATGACATATTTCATTAAATATCACAATGACATATTTCATTAAACATCACAAAAAGTGACATATTTCATTAAATATCACAAATGATGACATATTTCATTAAATATCACAAACAATGACATATTTCATTAAATATCACAAACAATACAATCTGCATATTTTTGTTTTTATACACGCTATGTTCTTTATTACTTTACTGGTTTCGAGCTGGATTTGGCCGATATATCTGCCGTATAATCTTAAGTGCTAGGCTTCAAAACGATTACAGCAGATACATCTGCCATTTCCAACTCGAACAGAAAAAGCAATAACGAACTTAAAACGGTGAAAACACAACACGCAAACATAACTTGTCTGTGATATTCACCTTTTTACAACTTTGGTTATTCAGTATTTAAAGGATTGCATCGATACACTTATATGCATTCAAGGTGTCATTGTAATTTCACTACATATTTTACTGTTTTTCTTTCTTTTTAACACAATATCAATGTTTGGAATGTAGGTTTCCGATGCATACTAACTATACAAATTAGTCAATACATATTAGAATATCCGCAGTGGGGCATTGTTGTCTAAGTTCATACTGTTGCCAAGCAAGAAGTTTAGCTATTTCGAGGGTTGACGATCGCTAGGTTGATTAATGATTCAAAGATGTTAGTGGGAGAAGAGAGGCTTTAATTTGGCGGGTCGGCTCCTTTACTAGAGTTCTTAGATCTTTATACTACATGGGCTATCGTCTAGCTATCATGGAAGAAAGATTCGGCAATGCATTTATTGTAGAGTTTAGAGGGGATTAGTGCCAGCTCAGCACCTCGCTTGTTTATTCCTATAACAAGGATAACATGGTCCACATGGTTTAGATCAGTCTTGCATTTGATAATATTTATAGATTAATGAAATTGAAATGTAATCACAGAAATAATTTACGTATTTCTTAGAGATCGCGATTGTATTAGTTTATTTGCGAACATCATCTTTTATTAAATATATATTTCACCGACTCTGGTTAATTAAACTATTATGTATTTAATAGGTAGAAGGAAAACGCGATGAAGATTATTATTGTGATGACTAGCGACTGTGTGTACCGGGTTTCGAGTCCTATATATGAAAAACAAACACTTGTGACGTAGTGTTGATAACATGTATGCAGTCCCTCAAACAGATAGTGATTAGATCGTGTAAAACGATTTCAGGAAACAAACAAATTTCAATTATGACAACTTTCGGTTCACATACAAATAAGTTATATGCATTTTAACTATCATAAATATTTTAATAATATACATTATTTAACTATTAGTTACATTTTACAAACTAATTAACTATTATTCCTACCTCTCAGCTGAAGCTATACTTACGAATACATTAAAATTATTGGAAAGTGTAAGGTGTTGTATATATATAAATATATATATATATATATACATATATATATATATATATATATAGATATATATAGATATATATATATATATATATATATATATATATATATATATATACATCCAAACAAGCGTTGTTGAACGTCACGGAACTTTCTCGTTTGTAAATCTTATTCGTGAGATTCTCAAACCGTCAAGCTATCCTACTGGTTTCCGGTGGAAATCCGTAGAGTATTTCCCCGATTGTTCTTAATTCGGCCTTTTTTTTTCGGGCGCTTTCGACTTTCTTAGCCGTCTACATGATTAGTTTTTTTGTTTTTTACAAATAAGAAGACTTGCGTTAATGTTTTATAGGTATCGTTAAGGGTGAATGAAAGAAAAGAGAGGGTGTGTGGTTGAGTTTATTTTATTCTATCATTTGTGTGTTTGGTTTTATTGTTTATTTATTTATTTCATTAATTCTTATTTTTACTATAATTTATATATTTATTTTTATTTACCATATTATTACTATTATAACCATCATTTATTTATTTGTTTATTTTTACTACTTTATTTTCATTTAATCATGGACTAATTTTTATACGTAAATACATGTGTTGAAAGCTATTTTGTTAATATTAGGCTGTTTCATTCTAGTATTTTATGTCTGTTGATGCAGTTATTTTTCTGTATTATTTTGGTGTTAGATGTTAATATTTTCCGTCTATTAGCGGACTGTAGTTTTTTTTTGTTATGTGTAGTAATGTGACGTTATATATATATATATATATATATATATATATATATATATATATATATATATATATATATGTGTGTGTGTGTGTGTAACACAAACAAGAGAACACCAACTCAGAATGAAAAAAAGGTCGTTTGCAATTAAATTATTAAGATCTGTACAAAGTTGTTCACATACATTTCTTATGATATTAATGGGAACACGTCTGCTTATTTATTTTTGCAGAACTGTTAAGTGATTCATCTGTTAACTTTAAAGTAGGATACATTCAAACAGAATATAGTCGAGCCTAATTAATACGGGATTATGCAATTAATTCTCCCATAACAATTTATAGAGATACTGCATCGGACAGAAACAACAATAGCTAAGAAAACAAGTAATATATATATATATATATATATATATATATATATATATATATACATATATAAATATGTATAGATGTATATATATATAGGTATATATATATATATATATATATATATGTATGTTTATATATGTATATATATATATATATAGGTATATATGTATATATGTATATATATATGTATGTATATATATATATATATATATATATATATATATATATATATATATATATATATATACATGTGGGAAATGAAAAAGGAAAAAACCAAGATATATTTTTTTGTTATATTCATCAACGTTTCGTCTGTATTGTGAAACTTCCTCAGGATAATAATTTGAAGAAAAATGTCATAGAAGTACATCGAAATTTTAGGTTCATATGGTGGAGAGATGAATAAAAGTAGTTACCGTACTTTTTTTTTATCTCTCCATGATGCCAACCCAAAATTTCGATGTACTTCCATGACAGTTTTTTTCAAATGATCATCTTGAGGAAGTTTCACAATACAGACGAAACCTTGCTCAATATATATAAATATATCTCTCAGTTTCCCCCTATTTAATCTCCCATTACGTCGGGTTACTATCATCCTTCCTTTCTCATATATATATATATATATATATATATATATATATATATATATATATATATATATGTGTGTGTGTGTGTGTGTGTGTGTGTGTGTGTGTGTGTGTGTGTGTGTGTGTGTAATTATATATGCCAATATATGTCGCTTTCATTTTGTGACTAACATGCAAACGGTGTTCAGGACTCGAAGTGATTTTCCCTCTTTTCGTAAAGATGTTATCCCTTCTATTCAATAAAATTGTGTTGTTTATCATTTTCGTTTGTTGTACCATTCAGCGAGTAGAGGTCAGAATTTCTCAACACATATCAATCTTGATTCATAGGCAAAGACAGTTGGTTGCATCTGGGCGTTTACAAGTGTATGAGTTGACTATTGGAGTCTATTTATTGGAGCGTCAATTGTGCACTAGATGGTTTTCCGATGAGGTGTCCTCTGTCTTGCACAGGGCTCGTTCGAGTAATCATCGTCAATATTCTCGAAGCGGTCGCCATTAATCTCTGACAACTGTCTCTGTGCAAACAGAAAGATACACCCACAGTTTTGAACTGATTTGTGTACGTTTAAATAACTCCCTTATATAACATGTGTTTACCCCTCATTCGCCAATGTGGTTTTGGAGTTCTTCTGACCACACCCATTTTCGTATTTTCACCCCAAACAGCCGACGGTTACCTTGGAAAGAGTCGGGTAAAAGACGTCGCTGTAGAAATAACACCTTCTACCCTATTTATAAATTTGTTTTTGTTTAACTATATTGATTAAGGGAATACGAACAAATCCCTTTTTTATTCTGCAGCAAAAATTCCTTTTCCCCTCTAATCGTTTTTTAAATATTTTTTAACATAGTTCACCCCAAACAAGGCAGGCCGCCACTGTAGACGTAAGGGGCTACTGAGAAAAAGAAAAGGGGAAAAGGTAGGGGACGGTCAACCTATATTGCATTCAGCGCAGCGAGGTGTCTGTTTACATTAGTTTTACATTTCTGCATGTCTGTACTGTTGGGGAAACAGGGGGCAGGAAGGGAGTTCCAGAGGCCAGCAACACGAGAAAAGAAGCTATTGGAGTAGAAGGCTCTCCGACATCTGGGGACCTTCACAGTTAATGAATGAGATTTAGTTGATTGTCGAGTTAGTCTTGTGAATTTACGTCGAGGGTGCACCAGAGCAGTCAATTCATCGGAGCATAATCCATTGAAGTATTTGTAAAACAAGCAAAAGGCTGTTACATTGCGGCGATGGGACAGAGGCTGGAGCTTGGTTGACAGTGAGTGACCTATTAGGTTGGCGATTCTTTTTTGGACCTTGTCAAGGAGGGAGAGACTAGTAGATGATGCACCAGCCCAGATGTGACAACAATACTCCATGCATGGGCGGATGGTGGCTTTGTAGAGATACAGGATAATGGCAGGTCAGAGGAGTTTACTAGCACGGTATAGGGAGCCAGCCTTCTTTGAGGCAGCCTTGGCAATGTCTTCAATGTATTTGTTCCAATTCATGTTACCTGTGAAGGTTAGGCCGAGGAGTATTAATGATGAACTCTCAGATAGGGTGTTATTTGCCATGACAATCGGTGGTTGAAAAGGTTCCTTGTAGTTATTGAAGGAAAAGAGTTTTGTCTTTACGGCATTAAAAGTTACCAACCATTTATGACCCCAATTCACTACAGCCTGGAGGTCATTTTCTAAAGATTCAGCCATTGCCTCGGATATGATTGCGTCAGTTTTGCCAACATGGCGAGAGTAAAGAGTGGTGTCATCAGCAAATAAACCAATCTCAGACTCTATGCCATCAGGGAGATCGTTTATATAGATCAGGAACAACAAGGGTCCAAGGATAGATCCCTGGGGTACACCAGCATTTATGTCATGTTGCTTAGATGAACGGCAATCGAGGACAACCTGGATTTTTCTTTTGTTTAGGAAGGATCTAATTATATTAAGTAATTGCCCAGTAATACCGTATGATCGTATTTTCAGGTGGAGCCCTTTATGCCATACCTTGTCAAAGGCCTTGGATATATCTAGCGCTACTGCCCTAGCTTCACCTGCCTTGTCGAGTGTATGATACACGCGTTCAGAGAGTACCGTTAGGATGTCTGCAGTAGATCGTGCTTGTCTAAATCCATACTGACGGTCAGAAAGAAGTTTAGCATTAACTAAGGGTCGTACTATCGCTAGATTGATTAAGAATTCAAAGATGTTAGCAAAGATCGGCAGCAGACTGATTGGGCGATAGTTCTGGGGATCGGTTCTATTTCCAGAATTCTTGTAGACTGGTACCACAGAGGAACTTTTCCAGCTATCGGGGAAGCAAGATTCAGCTAGACACTTATTGTAGAGTTTGGAGAGGACAGGGTCCAGTTCAGCAGAGCATTTCTGTATTACTATTGTAGGTATAAGATCGGGCCCACAAGCTTTAGAGGTGTCAAGGTTTTTTATGATGTCTCTAACCTGGGATAGGGGTGATGACCAGGTTAGCAAGTGTGGCTTCGGTCAGCAAAGGGAATTTTGGGAGGGGGTGGCTATCTGAGTCCAAAGTAGAGTTAGAAGTGAAGCGCTGGGCAAGTAGTCTCCCTTATCAGTGGCCGTGCAAGCGACATCATCGTGGTTTGATAGTGGGGGAATCGTTGATTGACCATTATTCACTACTCTATTGTAGATTTTCCAGAAATCACGAGTACCTAATTTCTGTGATTGGATGCGCTTTTTTGTTAACTCATTAAACCTTCTCTTCACTTCACCTATCACGGCCTTGCAATTATTTCTTGACTCTATAAATTTATTTCTATTAGTAGCTGACTTATGGCGGCCGAATTTACGGAATGCTTGTTGCCTCTCAGAAATGGCAGCTGCACATTCCGAGGTGAACCATTGAGGAGAGTTAGGCTTGCTAAAGAATTTTCGCATGGGGACATAGGCTTCAATGCCTGCTTTGACCCATTGAGTTAATTCGTTTGCACACTGATTGGCAGGGAGTGAGAAGGTTTCCCTCCATGGGGCGTCACTGATGTGATCTCTGATTGACTCAAAATAAGCCCGCTCGTAGTATCTTGTTGTTTTGAGCAACGATTCATCAGCTTGTATTTATTTATTTATTTTTAGTAATAAAGGTCTCCCTATTCTCAGCGATTATTGCTACCTTGCCAATCCTATGTACGTTTTACTTGAAATGTTGTACCTACAAAAAGCTGTATTACTCTAAATATTTTAATATACATATACATGTATATATATATATATATATATATATATATATATATATATATATATATATATATATATATATATATATATACGACGCTGACGACATCCTTATCGTCACCGTATCCTTATATAATATAGATACACTAAAACTCACTCAGTACTCACCTGCATACATGAACTAAATAATAACAACAACATGGCATTCTTCAACGTAATTGTCGACTCTAACAACCCTGCCCAATACACAACGTCCACATATAAAAAAAACAACGAACAATAACCCTAATTTGCTCAATTACCATAGCCAATGCACCACAAATTAAAACTGCTTCAATAAAAAAACCTCGTCCACCGCGCACACACGATATCTTCATCAAAAAAAATATTCTACAAAGATTTAACTAACATCAAACAAACCCTAGTAAATAAAAATTTCCCAACAGAATTGTTGGCCAACAAATACAACTATATCTAACTTCCCTACACTAAAAGAATCAGACAAAAAAGTTAGGGACGAGTTTGTAAATAAACATCAACATACTTTTTTATGTTTTAGCTATGCTTAGATACAAACCAGTACACCGACATTTTGAAAATCAACTTCACGTAGAGCTATAAATGAAGAAAATATCACAGTATTACTTTATAATTTACATAATTTATCTACTCTTTTCCTCAGGCATTGACACTCCACTGTTAATTTGTGCAAATGACCCGTCGAAAAAATGTTGACGGGCAGCAAATGATCTCCGTTAGCCGTCTGGCTGAAAGACTTTGGCTTTTACGGCGGAAATTAAACAGCTTATTTCCGCCCAGGTTTGGAAAGTTTAAATGAGACGCTGGTGTTTGATTGATGGAGAAGAAAATAAATCTGCCACGTGACGTTGGCAAAAAAACGTTACTGTTTTAATATAATAAGCGACGAAGCAATTACAGAACCTGCGGAAGTTATTAACTTCAGGCGACACTTTACGGTTTCACCTAACCGCATCTAAAACCGGATGTTGAAGCAAACACACCGGTGCGAGTGTCGTTCTATCTTTCGATGTAATCAGTATTTATTGTTGTAAGAAAGAAGAAAATATAAAAAAATAGGCGGATATTAATCACGATCGAATCAAATGTCAGTACAGCACTGAGGAATATTTTTTAATTTTTTTTTATATATAGCGATACAATTAGTAGATGAAATTTCTTTTAAATAATATTAATTGGAATACATATTCTCATTACATTTATATTAATTTTTACAGGGAGGATTTGTTTTATATTTTTAACATATACTTTAAATATAAATACTTATTAAAATAATTAATGAACAGAAATCGCAAAATAACGTGTAGTTATATCGTATTCTTGAGAGAAATGTATTGCATTCAAAGTTGAAATCGAAAATTGCGTTGTTGATTGTAAATTAAAAAACTATATTTCTTTTTAGATAATAGACATGTTTTTTAAAGGTTTTAATAGACAAAAAAAGATATTGCCGGTGAAACGTCAGATTTTTTTTAGGGGGAGGAGGTGCAACGTTGCTCGTGAACTGAGTAACAAGATGTTTGTTTAACTTACATTTATAGTTCAGTATAGCCGAGTAGCAGGGATCAGTCAGGGAATGGCAAAAGCAAGTGGCCCGAGATAGGGAGTTATCAGAGTAAACAGTCTTCCGGGACATTCTATACTTCTACAATAGAGGGATGATATTGTACTGCTAATCTACTCGGCGGGGCTATATACGTTAAGGGTGGGTAAGGGTATGGTTAAGTTTAGGGAAGACGGATCAAATATTGACATACTAATGTTAGTTGATCCTTTATGAACGACAGGAAGTCGTAAAAAATGCGCTGAAGCTTGACTGTTTTGAGAATGTTTCGGTAAATAAATAAAATCTTCTCTGTTGGAATGTAACAACATCTGGGTTACTTATATATGATTTGCAGTTGGAAGTTAACAGTCATCGAGATTTACATTTGAAGAAGTTGGTATAAAGTATGCAAGGTATATGATAAAACATATATTTTGCACTTTTACACACACACATATATATATATATATATAGAGAGAGAGAGGGAGTGAGAGAGAGAGAGAAAGAGAGAGAGAGCGTTTGTGAGAAATATTTGTTCGAATATAACTCTATATATGTAGGGTACTACATAGTATCGAGTGCATTGCTTTAACCAGTTGAATGCGTAGTAGCACCAACTGGGTTACTCTTTTCTCCGTGAAACTGATGGTTTCAATGAATGACAAAAGTAATGCATAGTGTTATTTGAAATCAAATAACTTCTCTTTTACCTACGTAATTCGGGGCGATATATATATATAGCAAAGAGTTTTTCTTAACATTCTATAATCCACCGGACTTCTTTTCAACGGAAATTTACCACCCGGACAATTTGCATATCTTTTTCACGGAACTTTTCTTTTCATTCAATACGTTTTTTTAACAAAAATTATTTTAATAATTTTTAATAATAATTTTCATATTTTTCAAATATTTGAACTTTGGTTTTTTCGAAAGCCAACTTATCCATCTGTATTTCTCCTCTGATGATAAGATTTCGATCTTTGAAAAGCCTTGGCTTAAGGAAAAAATAATAGTTTATTACTGAATACACCTTGCATTGAACAATTGAAATTTGAAATAAATTCGGACAATCGTCGCATGGTTATCACTCTTTTTTCTTCTATCTATCTATCAATCTCTCTCTCTCTCTCTCTCTCTCTCTATATATATATATATATATATATATATATATATATATATATATATATATAGAGAGAGAGAGAGAGAGAGAGAGGGAGAGGGTGTGAGAGAGAGAGGAACAGACAGACAGAGACAACGACAGAGTTTACGGATGATTAAGAGCGAGCGAGATGAATATAAAGTGACAGGCATAGGAAAAGAAAAAGTGGGAAAAACTGTTATAGTAAAGAGATGCTTTTGCTATGTTTCGGAGAACAGGTACTTCTTACATACTGTGTACCCACAATTTTCTGCATGTGTATTCCCTTTTTCGCAGCCACCTGCATTTTCTATTAAGAGCGTAATTCCCATAGGGTCAACTCTATTTCGTTTGAGGAAGCGTGGACATATAACGCGTTTCATATGTCATGTCACTGATCTTGCAAGTTGATATTGAATATCTAGTTAGCTAGAGCGTTAACGCTGTGATGGGCATAACGTTCTTCGACGTCTAAAAGAGATTCCCAGGTGCTTTTTACATCGACTCACTGGGACATGGTGGAAGGATATTTAATTTTCGATTTTCTAAATTTTTAACCATTTTGTGAACACCAGAAAACACATGCTTAGCAAACAGGTATAAGGCACGTAACACATCTATATTGATAGCGATTTCTATGTAATATTATCACTTAGTAGATATATATTTTCTGTAAAAAAAGAACAACAAATAATTTACTTTGATTGATATTTATTACATGTGCAATTTTGTTTTTATTTTCTTAGCCTGTTTACCAAGTGAGGTATATGTTTGATACTACGTTTAATCTCTCGTGTCCTCGGCGAGTGAAATATAACACTTTCTAGCCAGAAGGAATTCATATTCAACATTTTACGTAATAAAATAACACACTATGAGAGTCACATTTCAGATCTTTATTAAAATAACGGATCATTAAAGATAACTTCTTCAACCGTATTACATAATTCTCATTAGTATGTATTGAAACGATCTCCCTCTAGTCCGCGGGTGTATCTTACACCATTGGAGACGTCCTCTCAAACTGTATTTTAGATGGGAAAATAAAGTTGTTGCACATTCAATCCTTCGTTCAAGAAGTGACTGCCACACGTGGTATTCTGCCCGACGTCATACAATATACACCATTGATGATTTATGTAAGTGTAACAGATCGAGGATGTGTCTTACATGTCGTATATGTATTAAATGTGTAAAGCTTTCGGCAAATGGCATTCGATCATCTTGTCGATTATTGTAATACGACAGCAGTATGACATTCACCTGGATGAATCTTTTACTATCATCTAGTTTTTATTCGTATTGTGTTTGTTGAAAGTTCTGGGAATTGTCTTCTTCTTTTTTCGTGTGAATCAGATCATTCTGGTGTTGACATTAGTTTCCCCAATGTGTTTCTAGTTAGAACTCTTTCTGGAAAGAAATCGGGTACTTACGGGAAGGCCCATGAGAAGGTTGCCAACATTCCTAAGTGAAAGTGGTAGTGTGGAACCAAATGGAATTGAACTTGGAACAGCCAGGTCTTCAGTCCGTGTCGATATCCACTTAAACACCGTAACTTCCCAAGGGAATTGTCTTGATTAACGTAGTGCAACAATTATCCACACATATTACGATGTATACACCTGATGGTGTTACAACCATACATAAAAAACAATACGATGATTCGAAAACATGTTCGATTTGGAATACTAATAACTATATAATTTTATCTATAATTTCTTATAATATGCATTATGGCTGCTGGTAGCTTCGCTGTTTATTGATTATTCCTAAACAATGTTATCAATCAGATTGTCTAGACCGAAGTAGCTAAAATATATTTTTTATTTTATTGTAAATATTTTGTTAGTTAAATCCAATAAAAATTGTTACGATTCCATTCCCAATACGATATATTTTTATTAACCTACATTTATTTCAATTGAAAATACTATTTTTGACAATTTCTCAAACGCATCTCCATTACGATAATGATATTGTGCCTAAACAAAGTTTCGCATCTGCAGACTCATTAATTAATACGTAACTATGTCTACGTTATGTCTTTATTAGTCAGCTTTTATTATTTTTAAAGCTACTTCAAAGTATTATCAACATTGTCACTTAGAGGTCTTTTTACGTTAACCCTTTATTATGCCCTTTAATCCTCACATTCCGACGCTTCTGACAAGGGGGAATAATTGCTGTTTTCTGGGTCGGAATCTATCCATCTAACTCTTAATGTTCGCTTGGTTTTACCTTGAAGTAGTATTTTTTTTTTCTTTTTAGCTACTTACATCAAGTGGATTCATGCCTTGTCTGGACGACTTTCATAAAAAATATGCACTCTTTTTGTTGGATAATGGCCCTATGGGAATGGACACATCTGTTGGAAATCGTTGGTGTGATTTGCGCGAGTTAACGCGGGTGCAGTCGAGTGCAGAAAAGGGCTTGTTCTCACAGTCAGAGCTAACAGACGTGACAAGGTTACTGTGTGACGAGACCCCAGATACAGGGTCTGTCTGCACCTGCGAGAGACTCTGTGACGTAACTCGTTCTCGTGAGAAGCGAGTTTTTGTCTGTCTGATTCGGAAGGCGAACCGAGCAGGACGTGCGATTCACGATGTAAAAATGAGGAAAATATTTCCCTTAAGGGAATACAAGCGAGAGAAATCCTTCCCCCTCTCTATGAATGGTTAAGAAAACATTGTTAACTAACTACGATAAAGTAGGATTTGCTCTCTCCCTCTCTCTCGACGTAGTGAATGACTCCCAGTTGAAATAACAACGCTTGTAATAAAATGAATTAAATTTTAAAGTGAGTTTGTCTTCGGAGTGCGTCATGAGGCTTTTGCTGCAGACACGGACGGCGTGGTTCACGGCAGGAAGGAAAGAACAAAGAATTAATCCACTAGACGACACGACCACCCTCTACAACAGATGAGGGAGAAATTAAGGTATGCAACAATATTACCGCAGCAACAAGCTATTTTAAGCTACGTATTTTATCTTCAAATATTTTACTCCAGTTCGATAAAATATTAAATCTATACTTGAATATATATTTCCCTTTTAAAGTGTGTATTACTAAACTATCTGTATATATTTTGTCACAGTCTGAATATTTTCTCAAGTGTGGCATAAGATGCACGGATTAATTTTTCACTATTTCAATATTAGTAAATGATAGCTGAAAACTAACTATTTAAACTAAACACTCATTGAATAGTGCCAGATAAAATAGTTAATCAAAAAAGTAGTCCAAAAAAATTATGTAAATGTTTAAAAATTATATATGAAAAAATGAATGTATTGAATATCAATTTCCTATTAAGACACCGATTAATAGTGCGTTGTAAAATGATTAATACGATTTAACCTTAGATATGAAATAAAATAATTATGGATTTCTATATAAAAATGGACAATGCAGAATTTTAGTAATTTATATCGGGATTGCGATTATTGATTCTACAAAAAGATTACAATTAGTTATATTTCGTTTATTTACTTGTGAATTCATGAATCACTTATTTGAATAGTTTAATACCGAAAGCAGGCTGTTGTCGTGATATCTAATCTCAGCAATAGTCAGCCCCGATGAGTAGTGATAATGTGAAAACATGTATCCGTGAATAACTATATATATATATATGTATATATAAATGCATATATATATATATATATATATATATATATATATATATATATATATAGATAAATAGATAGATAGAAAGATAGAGAGAGAGAAAGAGAGAGAGAGAATATAAAAAGACAAAATTACAAACACATTGTAACTGTCAGCATTTATAAGTTATTATTAAAGGTGACAGTTACAATGTGTTTTTAATTTTTTCTTTCTATATTCTATTATTGCTCTGTTTTCTACATTGAGCTATCTACTTGGATTTCTTACAACAATTATTCACTTTAACATTATATATATATATATATATATATATATATATATATATATATATATATAATCCGTTAATTGGCTAAAATAATGAATTTCTTTACATAGTTTAATAAGAAAAAAGCCTTCTGTTCAACATAAAAGCGTTTAAAAATAGGTTTTATTATAATTTTGATATTTTGAGCAATCCTCCGCTTTTTGTAGAAAAACGATGAAATAAATGTTTTATGAAACCGTCGAGATAGACTAAAAAAGAATAACCTACTCAATGTTAATCAATATGACAACTATTACCACCAGACAATAAAATTAACCATTTAATATTTGCACACCGCAATTATATTCCCAGAATTAATAACACTAACCCTTAAATAACGCATTATCCATCTTAATGTACGCTAAACAGACAGACACCCACAGGTGTCTCAACTACTATGCCTATCATTCTCTCAGTCTAAAAAATACATCATGTATATATCTGTAATAAACGCATTTGTTCAGACCATCATGATTATATCCACCAAACTCATAAATAAACAGAAGTGGTCCACCATAGAAACTTTCCTAACAAACCTGTAAACTAAGTTTTAAAAACGCATCATGCATAGACAGAACACATCTCTTTAGAAAAAAACGCACACAACCGCATTTCCTGATATTTAATTATGAACAGCATACACTTAAACTTACACGTACTCTAACAAAATAATTTACGACTCTTAGATCACACACCTAAAAATAATTCCAAGTTCATGCTAAAAACAGCCACTTACTTTATTAAGCAAACTATCCACATCGACAACACTTATATTACACCACACAACATGATAATTATTTCTGCAATAAACCTAGACGTTTAGACTATCAGCATTTAAAAACATATCCCACTTTTTACACTTCCACGTACACATGCCCTAGTATAATCGCCGCATGTGATTGTTCCAATGTAATATATTACACTATTTGTACATAACTTCCGAATAGTACATAGGAGAGACAGACTGACGTTTAAGGTATAGATGTAACAACCACAAACGTCTTATTAGACATAACACATCCGATTTCTAACAGCCGAACATTACAACTACACTGACCATACACTATAAAACATACAATTTATTTAATAGACACCAATTACTCGTCCACATATGTACGTAGACCAACAGAAACAACATTGATTGTAAAACTGAATACACACAAACTAAGTCTGAACTTCGATGTGGGAGACTTGAATCCTTATAAATGTTTTAGAGACTGAGAAAAATTCCAGTTTTTGAATTAAACATTGTTTAGTGAAAGAATCAGCTGTTTAAACTGTAATTCCCGGCAGGATGAACGCATCCTAGTACATTTTTCTCTTAGTCCTATATATTCTTAACATGCTTTAAGTTGTACTGTTGAAATTTATTTATATAATATTTTAATTATTATCATCATAAATGCTGTGTTTTTTTTCTTTCAGAAACAACCAGTAGATGAACACGCCAATGTCCAGGAATACCAGCTATTGTAAATTGCTGGTATTTAAAAAATTCTGCATCACTCTAACACGCGCAAAACAAATGTTCAGAAATACAGTTGTTTACACAGAATACTGATTGTATTGCTTTGCACAAATATATTTCTATTTTTTATTATTGCATCGAATTTGATGCCAAACATTTTACATCCGACGGATATAGAATGATGATTATATCGCTTGGCTGGCGTTTCGAGATCATAATGTTTCTCGTTACATCGTAAATGTATGCAATCAGAGGCTCATGGTAGGGCAAACGAAACATAATAAACACAATCGATAAACATGTGTGTATGTATACGTTTGTTTCATGCTCAACTAAACATTGTAGTTATGCAGAAAGAAGATAGATCCAATGAATAAAAATATTCAAATATAAGAGAGGAAAACATAAAGCATGGACTGTTAGTGCTTTTTTCTTTGAGTATCAACTGCGTTCGTATTGGCTCTATTTATAAAGGAAAACCAACAATAAAGTTAACAAAAACTACTGATTGTAACTACACGGTTTAATTTACTGAAGAATCTTAGTATAAGAGTAATTTCTATCTGTATTTTTGTGATGAGGAATTTTCTACTACTCTATCAAATACTTGAACAGGCTTCTCCGGATTACACAGCATTTAGCAGTTTGTTCCTATTATTGGAGCACGAGTGATACATTCTCGCATCCCAATCTCTATAACCTTTGACATTCTGTCTTTTAATGTGTACACTCGTCTCGTTATAATTACACCGGATATACTCAAGCATCTCATATTGCTGTCGTCAGAAATAAATAAGCAAGCTAAGAAGGACGAGTGAGAAGCGAGTTTTCGTCAGTCTGATTCGGAAAGCGAACCGAGCAGGACGTGCGATTCACGATGTAAAAATGAGGAAAATATTTCCCTTAAGGGAATACAAGCGAGAGAAATCCTTCCCCCTCTCTATGAATTGTTATGAAAACATTGTTAACTAACTACGATAAAGTAGGATTTGCTCTCTCCCTCTCTCTCGACGTAGTGAATGACTCCCAGTTGAACTAACAACGCTTGTAATAAAATGAATTACATTTTAAAGTGAGTTTTTCTTCGGAGTGCGTCATGAGGCTTTTGTTGCAGATACGGCGGCGTGGTTCACGGCAGGAGGGAAAGAACAAAGAATTTTGATTGAGCTTGGTAATTCGATCCTCGAAAAATACAGATTGTAACAGAAAACAATGTGGGACAAAAAATCTCGGAAGACGAGTAGTACAGGTGAATGGATTTATCATGCGCGCACGTCGCCAACGCTGGATATAACAATTTTTCTCACCGTAAAACTGTAAATACAGGAAGTAGATCAGTCTTACAAACATGTTCTAAGAAACAAAACAAAGAAAATTGGAAGAAAGTGAAAACTTAAATAGGTTCAGACAACTCTGCGTTGCTTACCTCTATTTTACCAAGCCACTTGTCTCAGAATGGCCAACGTCTAACGCAAGCTCATCGTCCGAATCCCATGCTGGCTGATTTGAAAAAGACCGCTTCTGAGCAAGCAGGCGGTGTTGAAGCAAGACAGTTCCCTGTGTGCATGTCTACTGGAACAGGACGGTGCTGAAGACAAAATATCCCCTTTCTGAATTTTGATCGGCTAACATAGAAAAATCGTGCATTATGTTACATGTTTAGTGCAAGAATGTTATTAGTCTTTGAGAATTGACCACGCAGGATGTAACACAGGAGTCTAATAAAAAAAAGAAACGTAAAAATGACATGTCGGTTGCTATCGTAAAGATCTATTTTCTTAAACAAGGCCTTAAGATGAAATGACCGAAATGTTATGATAAAAGGAAGAACGGTGATAAAAAGTATAAAAGTACATATCTGGATGGAGTCATCAAGCTAACTATGTAAATATCTATATACATATACATATATATATATATTAATACTATGCATATAAATACCATATATCTGAAAGAAATACATATCTACCGATTGTATTAAGTGCCACTGGCTTAATCAAACAGAAGCCAAAATAAATGTCTAAAGGCAATTTCTGGTAAAACTGTTCCTACTATTTGGAGTATTGTCATTCGATAAAGAGAGTAGTTATTTGTTATGTATTCAATACGAGGATATATGGTATGGTACCCTTGCCATTTCTTACCCTTTTTATTATCATAGAACGCTAGAAATTGTTTCTGCTCGATGATATGGATAGTCGTTTTCGATATGATATTCACTACGATCTGGCAAGTTTCATCTCGTTGCAGTTATTCCAACGATGGTATCTACATAAGTCGCTGTTTCAGGTAGTATAGTTGTAATCTACCAACATTATCTTGCATGTAGACGTTAGATAACACATACTTTAAACTTCTGATTAACAAAACCATCACTTGTCATGCATTTTTATCTCATGTATCCTTTCTAATTTATGTGTGAGTAGACTGTAGCATTACTAATTTTTTTTTTACTTCAGCATTTCCTTTCACAAAACTCAGAGTGTGTCTTTTTAGCGCAATTGCAGTCAGATCTTTTTGTCACTGTTATTATGACTGAAATATCCCATGGATGCCCTTCTTTTCTTATTATATCGCCTCATTCTTGCATTGTCTTCGACTCCAATATTGCGTATTCCTTTAACTTATTTTTAGTGATCAGGGTTGCTATGTATCAGTTTCTTTGCCGTGTACTCTACTGAAGTATTCTGCGAGTTTTTGCTTATGTTCTGTTTAAATTTAGATTTATTGTAATAGTATCGTTCTATTCTCATTGTTTCAAACCTGAAACTCCTGGTAAATTACTCTATGCTTCGTAGTGAGGTTCGGCATGCAACGAGGTTGAATCTAACTTAATCTCAATTATGTTCGGATTGTGATCATATATTCCAGTTCATTTGCATGAAATAATACATGAAATTAATTCCGAAGGCACTGTGAAAAAAATAGATTTACTCTGTTAACGCTGACATCCTAGTAAAACATTTTCTTCCTGGAACATAGTCAGCTTGTTGAAAAGGGAATTTATTTCAGGAGTATTTCTGAGTTCTGTCTATCTCACCTGGCCGTCGAGTTGTCAGTTTGTAAATAGGAGATAACTGGCTTATATTGTGATCGACTCTAATCAAATAAAGATGCGCGTTAACGTGTGTTAAGGTATCTCGTTAATTATCTACACGTCATTTCTCCTATGGTTCTCTATAATTACATCACCTGAGAAAATTTATTTAGTCAGCATGGTTGTCCTAATTAGGAGTACACGTGACTTTATCAATGAGGACCAAGCCTACTGACCCCTATACTT
>OY744540.1:75016715-75189215 GCA_963556195.1 Sepiola atlantica | reverse complement strand
TATATATTAATATATATATATATTAATATATATATATATATATATATATATATATATATATGAATTAATTAAGTTCAAATATTAACTAAATGAACAAAACTATTACTTTTCAAAAGTGCTCAATATATATGATAGCTTTTATATTAAAATAAACATAGTTTGAGTATCCGACAATCGTTTCAGAACTTGCTCGGCTCTTCTTCAGGGATGTACATCCCTGAAGAAAGCCCGAGCAAGTTCTGAAACGATTGTCGGATACTCCAACTACGTTTATTCTAATATATATATATATATATATATATATATATATATATATATATTTAAATATATGTATAATTATTTCAATTTTAAATAAGTTTATCAAGCAAGTGATATATGTATCCTGTATATAAAGAATATTTAAAGAGCACATATTATTAGGGAGTGAATAGAAATCGACTATTGATCGTAAAATAAGCAAATGGTGAACGCAAATAGATTAAGAGATTAACGGTTCATGTTTCGAAACATATTTATGAGCCAAGTATTTTTGCAGTAAAAAGAAAAAGACACTTGCCCATATTGTGGCATTTCTATGATGCGATGCTAGCAATTATAATGATGCCTCTTAAAATATACTCGACGGCAACTAAACCATATTTAGTAAAAATAAATTCCAGTAATCTGCCACAATGTCTAAAGAGTATTTGTTCGTTTGTTATTAAATGACAAACACATATGAATACCCGGTGAAAAACTATCAAAACATTTATACATGTACATATTTCTCTTGGTACTGCTTTAATTACGGTTTCGATGGCTTTTCCTAAGATAATGACAAGACTAGAGATTGCTTTGATATGTATTATCATTGAAATAACCACACTAATACAAACATAATTATGGCCTAGTCAGTTTGTAGATGATTTACCATCACACCTCCCACTGATCAACGATCAAAACATTCCCGACCTATATTTGAAAAGCATTAACAAGAAGTGTCTGATGGTCATGACTGAACATTGGTGATCAGTTCATGCACAGACCGGGGTTTAATTGTACCAAATACGATCGGATTGTATCAGGTTGGAAAGAAAGTAATGTCGTGTTTGTCTAACACATTTATTTCATCTGAACCATTCACATTAAGGCATGTTTACCCTTTACAATAATTTCCCCCATTTTCTATGACTTCTGTCCAACGATCAACGAGCTTCTTGATGCCTTCTTCAAAAACATTCTCTGATTTTTTAGAGAAAAACAAATTTAGGTCTCCATTTTCATAAATGTTATTGTTTAAGTGATGCTGCAACGACCGGAAAATATGATAGTCGGATGAAGCAATGTCAGGTAAATAAGACGGATGAAGCAAACCTTCCCAATTGAAACTGATGGCCTTTTCCTGAGTAAGTTTTGCTGAAGGTCTACACCCTTCCTATTGAGTCATGCTGGTCGTTTTTTTTTGATAAAGCAATTCTTAGATCATCCAGCTGCTAACAATATTTGACTTCTGTCACTGTTTGATTAGGCTTTAGTAACTCATAATAAATCAGTCGTCTCATGTCCCACTATAAAGAGAGCATAACCTTCTTTGGGTGTAGTCCTTGTTTTGGAACGGGCTGTGGACTTTGGTTTCGGTCTAACCATTCTCTTTTGCGTTGGGTATTCTTGTAAATAAACCATTTTTCATCTCCAGTCACAATTGTTTGCAAAACTGGTTGTTGATGATTCCTGGAAACCAAATACGTGCAGTACATTTTTTATTTTGTTGAGCGTCGGTCAAATCGTGGGGAACCAAGTGTCCAAGTTTTTAAACTTTTCCTAACTCGTGAAGGCATGAACAAATTGTTGTATGGGTTGTATTGAATTGTTGAGCTTATTCTCTGCTGGTTAACTTTTGATTGACCTCCACAGCGTCTTTAATGGCGTCTTTATCAATTGATTATGACTTCCCCGAACATCGCTGATCTGACAGGTTAAATCTCAAGAAGTAAATTTTAGAAAACCACCGATGACATTTTCGACATTCAGAACATTTATCCCATAGACAGTTCGAATATTATTTGTAGATTCTGCAGTTGAATTTCCTTTTTTGAAATCATAGAGCATGCAATGTTATCATATGCTCCTAACTAATATTCATTTCCTGACGACTGAAACCGTTAAACTTTATATTTACCAACTAATTACGATATCTGAAAGACAAAGCAAGATATTAAGAGACCAATTGACCAAAACATCTAGAACTGTGTACAACTTAGGAGGCTGCAAAGTGATGAAGTAAAAGATACGACATTACTTTCCTTCAAACTGATTGAAATGAGGGTGAATTGCCGATGGCGTGGGACAAATCTTGGAGTCAACATGTACAAATATTGCAAGTTCGTAGGTTTAAATACAACAAGCTCCCTTAAGATGTGTAGTCCGCGCCATTTGATCTCATTCGAATATGTTGGGCATTCGATGTTTTGCATAGCCAAATTCTGCAGCACTAAGTATCGCTTGTTCCCCCATTCTTATTTTCACAACATTATGTTAACGCATCACGTTCTAACCAAGCCCAACATGTAGTATTATATTTTGAAATATGAACTGCGTTCTGATCTGTCATTTCTTTAAACACTGCATTCTTATCAGTCATTTCTTTAAACACTGCATTCTTATCAGTCATTTCTTTAAACACTGCATTCTTATCAGTCATTTCTTTAAACACTGCATTCTGATCAGTGATTTCTTTAAACACTGCATTCTGATCAGTCATTTCTTTAAACACTGCATTTTTATCAATCATTTCTTTAAATACTGCATTCTTATCAGTCATTTCTTTAAACACTGCATTCTTATCAGTCATTTCTTTAAACACTGCATTCTGATCAGTCATTTCTTTAAACACTGGATTCTTATCAGCCATTTCTTTAAACACTGCATTCTTATCAGTCATTTCTTTAAACACTGCATTCTTATCAGTCATTTCTTTAAACACTGCATTCTTATCAGTCATTTCTTTAAACACTGCATTCTTATCAGTCATTTCTTTAAACACTGCATTCTGATCAGTCATTTCTTTAAACACTGCATTCTTATCAGTCATTTCTTTAAACACTGCATTCTGATCAGTCATTTCTTTAAACACTGCATTCTTATCAGTCATTTCTTTAAACACTGCATTCTTATCAGCCATTTCTTTAAACACTGCATTCTTATCAGCCATTTCTTTAAACACTGCATTCTTATCAGCCATTTCTTTAAACACTGCATTCTTATCAGCCATTTCTTTAAACACTGCATTCTTATCAGCCATTTCTTTAAACACTGCATTCTTATCAGCCATTTCTTTAAACACTGCATTCTTATCAGCCATTTCTTTAAACACTGCATTCTTATCAGCCATTTCTTTAAACACTGCATTCTTATCAGCCATTTCTTTAAACACTGCATTCTTATCAGCCATTTCTTTAAACACTGCATTCTTATCAGCCATTTCTTTAAACACTGCATTCTTATCAGCCATTTCTTTAAACACTGCATTCTTATCAGCCATTTCTTTAAACACTGCATTCTTATCAGCCATTTCTTTAAACACTGCATTCTTATCAGTCATTTCTTTAAACACTGCATTCTTATCAGTCATTTCTTTAAACACTGCATTCTTATCAGTCATTTCTTTAAACACTGCATTCTTATCAGTCATTTCTTTAAACACTGCATTATTATCAGTCACGAGGTATTTTTTAATAGCGACGATTATTAGTATTATTTGTGCACACTAGGAGTTGTCCTTATCTCAGACATCGTCAGTCTTTCCTCACTGATAATAACTGGCGGTGTTCCCTGGAGTCTTAGTGACAACAAGCCTCCTAAAATTCACAGTTCTCTACAACTCTTTTTGAAAAATATTTTGCGGTATCGCAACAGCCGCTTACATTAGTCTCCTCTGTTATTTTAGTCGCAATAATCTTCCGCAAGGTCTGAGTATTCTCCGAACATCCTACCTGTAGAACAAGATACAACGAATTAGCTTCTAAACTAACTACAGCATAGGCGTCTTAAAGTCTAATGTTTACAACTACTTCAATAGCCGTCCTCTTGGATAATCAATCCTTATACATTAATGTTCTATCCATCAAATACATTGTTTCCAATTTTATCGTGGGTATGCTTATCGTCTAACTGACGATCCATTTAACTTTTATCCCCGAGTGGCTCCTCAGCCTTGATATTTTGTGAACCATACTTAAAATATATCCGATAATGACACTGCTACCGCATAGCGGGTCACTTCTTTCGAATTGGCAATTTTTTTATCAGAATAATCTGATGTTATAGAAGAAAAAATAATATCATTTTCATGTCAGTTCGATGTAACGTTCTGTCAATTCCAATGCAATGCAATTAATGTAATTGGTAGTCACTGACAACCCGTCAGAAAGGCGCTGGTGCCGGGCGTGTTTAAGGACGCGTCATCTGAAAGGCTTCACTTATATTACTATGGATGGTATCAACGAATTTCTTGCGTGTGGCTTCCATAGGGTACTCATTCGTAAGAGATAAATTTGAATTGTAATTAAATCGGCAATGGAACCAAATTATGTGCTATGCGATAACTACATAGAAAAACGAGGCTGATATAGGAATGAAAAGATAGGATAAAAGACTAAGGCTATATAGAATCATAACAAGCTTTCTCATCTCAAAATAAATAATAACAGTATATTGCATATGTCTTCCTCGTTAGATGTAAACACTCTAGGCGACTATGGCGTTGATTTCAGTTTAAAATAAAGTATAATATTAATCGGTCATCATGGATATTTTGGTGTTACGGACCATACCAGACTTTTCTAAAACACTAGTCAATTTGAGGGAAACAAAAAAAGAATACAGTTTAGATACTGTTTAAGAAGTGTTATCTGTTATCGCCCTAGACATCATAACATGACTAATTTTTAATTTACGCTTTTAGAAAGCTATATATCGGTATAACGCTGATGGTGTGTTAGCTTTCTTGCGTGCCATTATGAATATGTCATCTTACGTAGTGAAATAAATCGAATTATGTAAATCTTTTCATCCATGTTTTCACATATCACAAGATTTGAATATATATATATATATATATATATAAACATTCTTAAAGGTTATAAAAATATTTTATAACAAACCTTATATATATATATATATATATATATATATATATATATATATATATATATGTGTGTGTATATATATATATATAAATATATATATATATATATGTATATAAATATATAAATATATATATATATAAATATATATATATATAAATATATATATATATATATATAAATATATATATATATATATATATATATATATATATATATATATATATATATATATATATAATCCAGGTAAAACATCCACAGGGTAGTAATCCAAAGAATATTAACCGGGTTTATAAAAAGTGCTCAATATCAAATAGAGCTTTTATATATGATTATTTTTATTATCACATACATGTACAAAATCTGCGACACTGGCATGTCGATGTCATCGATCAACAGCTATTATAAACTTAGATCTCTTCAGTCAGAGTTAGAATCCGATCTTAACCTTAGATTATATTAAGAAAGAACATATATTCCAAAATATAATTCATATATTTACAAATATTATTTAAGTTTAAGATCGAATTCTAACTTTGCTTGATGAGATCGCAGTTTATAATAGATGTTGATCGATAACATCGGCATGTCAGTGTCGCAGATTTTTTACATGTCTATGTAAATAAAAATAATCATATATATATATATATATATATATATATATATATATATATTGTGTGTATTTAGGCAGCATTTTTTCATTAAGGCATGTTTTATTAAAGACGACAGAAATCTTCTGTTTAGTGATTCCTTTTTTTATTTTTTTTTCCATTCGTCGAATGATCTTTTTGACGTGTAGATGGAATGAATTGATGAAGGATCCATGTGTTTGACTAACGTTTTCGATTCTCTCCGGAATCATCTTCAGGTCTTTTTTATGGCAAAAATGAATAAAAAGCGAGTGAAAGAATGGAATTTCTAAAAATATATATACATATATTAACTTAAGGTGTCAAGTGTGTTTTAGTAATCGCTAATGTCAATATGATTTTACTCGGGCCCAACACAATGAAATACGCATATTTGAAAATAAATATATAAATACACTCAAACTCCTTATTAATTCACCTACCTGCTAAACGGTAGCGCTAATATCACATTAATTAACGATATCTCGGAGGTGTTGTGAACCTTTAATTCATATTGAATTCACATTCTATTCTCTTATCGCCGTCGGGGTTGTTATATCCTAAAACATTTCGACAAGCATAATCTTCATTCTCAAATCGTGTTCGGTAATCTAATAGTGTCGAAGAAACCTTAATGTATATTTAATACGCATGGATAGGCTGTTCTCATTTCGTGTGGAAACAGTTTCAGATTCAAGATAACCAATTTGTAATGTGACACGTATTTCCGAAACGCTGTTACAGAAATATACATGGTTGTTTACAATACGCGCTTTGTTTTCATGAGCTGTATATCACCCATCAGTTTATGTCTTCCTGGTAAGATTTTTTTTTATAACAATAACTTACATTGCTTCAAAATTATTGTATCCTTATTGTCTTATTCTTAAAGCCGGAATATAGGCTGCTTATCGTCAAATATCGTAAATTATTCTCAGTCATATTCCTATTCAATTGTGTACATTCCGGTGTTCCTGAACTGGATTCTTTGAATTACATGATGAAAAGAACTTACGTGTTTGTTTGGTCAGAAATACGAATTCTAATGTCACGAGTACATTTATGTGAGTATATGTATCTCCCATTATTTGTAAAATGGCAATCTCCGAAAATAGTAAGGAAGACAGTGAGCATTTGAAGTAGTAATCCGACTGAGAATAAATCATCCTAACACCCATGTTCACACATCTAAGGAAAACTTACATGGAAATGTAATGACGACAAGGAGCCGCCCATTATGTACAACAAGGTTATATATATATATATATATATATATATATATATATATATATATATATATATATATATATGTATATATATAAACTTCTTTGTAATATAGTAGGAAAATTCCAGGAGAGTTCTCGATAAATTAAGAATTAAAGTTAAAAATTAAGAGCATAATATTTATTTATTTTTGTACAGAAAAATTAGTACAACATTCGTACCGTCGGTTTCAAACTCGGAAAGTCTTAGCCATCCGGCTCTCTTCAGCCTCTGTTGTCATCTGTTTTGGAAATGTGAAGTCACATGACACTCTCGTTGGGACGCGTTATTTGCTCAGTGTGTTATGTATGTTTGTTTGAATTTAAATTTAGTGTAATGAAACTGTTGAGAGTTTAAACCGGATGAGATTTGGAGCGATATAATAATATAAGATTAAAGGAGTGAGTAATACTTGGGAGTATTATATCAAGAGAACAGAACAGATAACATACTACCACCATGAAGTGTGGATTGAAAAGTAGTAGATTAGTTGTAAATAATATTGTAAAGTATAGCTAGCATTTCATGATAAATGCCAGTATACTGAAATCATATGCCCTTAATAGGGTTAAGATGAAAATTCATATACACTAAATGTACAAAAGCAAGGAAATTCCCAAATTTTTACACTTTTATTGTCATTAAGGGTATGCGAGCACAACAGGGCTATGTATTTTACTGGTAGGAATTTTTCTTCAGCGCACTTCACACACTTCATCCACTTATGCATAGAGAGTTATACTGTAGTGATGTGATAATGAAATGGTTTGTTAATATGTAGTCATACCCTTAATGACAATAAAAGTGTAAAGATTTGGGAATTTCCTTGCTTTTGTAGATTTAGTGTATATGAATTTTCATCTTAACCCTATTAAGGGCATATGATTTCAGTATACTGGCATTTTTCATGGAATGGCACTACTTTTGTAAAGGCTATGCCTCAATACAATGTCTTCTGATAAAGTTTTTGGAATTTTCTGGAAAACTAAGGTATATGGTAAACTGAAATTAAAATGCCATCAACAAGACCCTAAAACCTCTATCTCTGCCAAAAACTAGCTGAATCAATCAAATAGTTGATGAGATACAGGATGGCACATACGTACGTACGTACGTACGTACGTACGTACACACAGATAACATGGTTTCATGATTGAACTTTCTGGATCTCTGGGTTGTCTTGACTAATGATGCTGAAATTCTACACACTTATAGAACCTATTAAAGAAACATTTTGTGCAAAGGTTTAACTAATATGGTTTTTTTTTTTTTAGTTATGATTGATCAAAGAAATGAGATTTCCAGCATAGGCCATTCGAGAAGTCTATTAAGGGATAGAGCGCTCTCGCGCCTCTCTTGATTAAAATATACTACAAGTATAGGTGCGGTTTTAATTTGAGATATACAAACTACCTATGGGTAATTGGTATACACGTAGACACACACATCCAGATGTGTGTGCATTGTTTCTAAAATTACATCATTACATATTCTAGAAAGTTGGCCCACAGTGGGAAAGCTCTTATTTGTTGTTTCGTCTTTAGGTTGAATTAATTCTATGCATGACGTCACTTAAATCAATGGATATCTACGCAGGTAATGCGTCTTCTAGTCGGGCCAAAGCTATTCCGCGTGTCTACACAGTCAATTGTGAGCGATGAATTGCGTTTCTCTGAAGCAGACACTTCATTATCTTTACATGTCGACCCGGATTAGTTAAACCTCTAAAATAATTTGGGTAACTAAACATTTTATAATTATGTTATGGCTGCCGTGTGCGAAGTTAAAATTCATTCAATTTCATTATTTCTTCATATAGTTTCATTATTTCGGAAAAATATAGATTTAATTCATACCCCGCTATCTAGTTTACAAAGGAAGCGATTCTCATAGATTATATAATATAGAATATTAATATACAGAGAAGACTCTGAAAACTATTTTTTGTCAATGGAAATCACTCCAGGCAAGACATGAAGCCACTTGATGTAAGGAGCTAACAAGAACAAATATGATTGTCGCAATGACAAGAGATGCATATTAGTCTTGAAAATACCAATATTATAGATAGGAGGAAAACAGTCAACAGGAAGAGAGTTCCACAGGAATGCGGTTCTTTAAAATAAACTACTGTATTACATTAGATGGACCCCAACATTTCACTGATATTTATTTTTGCAACAGTGCCACTGACTTCATTTTGTGTTCTTTTCAAATGGCGTATATTAGATTTATTGTAATCTCCTTATCTTATTCACAAAGTATCTTATCCATATCGGAAAAACCCGTGTTTCTCATGGAATTAATAACATATTCATTACTACTTAATAAATAACACCGCGAGCAGAGAAAATAGCAATAGGTATTATCTATTAATAGATGCGATTAATAATTGTGAACGTTTGAATTAAGTCAAATCTCATTATCTCCAATTTACTTACAGTTTCCACACTTCATAAGATTACATTTTAGAATCCTGTTATTGCGTAACTCACAATTCTATGTACAACAATTACAAATAAAGCTTAGCGCAATAGTAAAAATGTCACCATAGTCTTCTTGTTGTTGACATGCTTCATAACTTCTCTCAGTTCTTATTAAATAAAAGACATTGAATTAGAACTTATATGAAATATATAAAAATAATTATTTTTCCATCCGTGTTCGTATGAATGTGATTCGAAATCTTGCTTGCGCATATCGTGCACCTGACAACCATCAGAGTTATTTTTAAAAGTCAGTAATAAAAATAGTCATCTTAAGAGTAAAACATTTCTTTAAATACTTTTAGTATTTTCAGAAATATTTGAATATAACTGACATATGTCGGACATTTTTTCTGTAAAAAATCATTTGAAAATACCAAATAAATTTTACATAGCAAAAATATAATAAGATAAATATAAATATTGTCTTCTCTATTTATTTAAAATGAAAGGATTTCATGGAGCGAAAGAATTCACATGATTTTTCTTTAAGGATTTAACATTAAGGTAAATGATATAAACACTGGTGATGCATAGATATTATAAAACGCCCAATCAATGATCAATCACATCGGTAAAAGTTATTGGAATTCATTCATGGCACCAAATCACAAATGGTCTTCGACAGAAGTGATTCTGGTTTAAAATACACATTATGGCTACGCATACACTACTACTACTACTACTACAACAACAACTAATACTTCTACTACTACTACTAATAATAATTTCTACCCAAACACATTGTTGTAAAGAATCAATGACAATGAAACCTCGAGAAATTAAAAGCACATTCCTCTACAAAGACACTGGTACCATCAGTAGAGTTGTTGCCACTAAAATTCCAGAGACAGCAAATAGTAGTTTCCGGCTATAAATCAATGTTTATTGAAATAGGCAAAGAGTGCATGAAATCTAATTAGACTTGTGTTCACTAAGATTTCAGGTAACACTACTGATCAATCACTACGATTTCAGGTAACACTACTGATCAATCACTAAGCTTTCAGGTAACACTACTGATCAATCACTAAGATTTCAGGTAACACTATTGATCAATCACTAAGATTTCAGGTAACACTACTGATCAATCACTAAGATTTCAGGTAACACTACTGATCAATCACTAAGATTTCAGGTAACACTACTGATCAATCACTAAGATTTCAGGTAACACTACTGATCAATCACTAAGATTTCAGGTAACACTACTGATCAATCACTAAGATTTCAGGTAACACTATTGATCAATCATTGATAATGAATTGTCTGAAAAAAAATAGCAGTCACCGAAATAATAATATGACAAGACACACGTGGTCTCACTGGTATCTGATTGTAACAGAAAACTGGTTGGGAAGGGTCAATGACAAAAAGAACAAAGACAATAAGAAAAACCTTCGTAATAAACATAAAGTACTTATATTCCCCGGAAATAAACAAGACGAATTTGGAATTAAAACGACGATTGGCCGCATGGAAAACACATCGCTGATCAAAAGAGTCGATTTATTAAGAAACCTTCTTACGTGTGGGAACCAGCATATATTGAGCGATGACTCTGTCTAACCACAGGTTAATTTAAACAAAATAGAATTTCGAAAATAAAAAAGTATCTTTCCAAAAACTTCTAATCTGTGTAATGACATAATGTGAGGCGGTTTCAAAGCTGATAACCACACCACCGTTTTTAAGTTAAATGTTTGCAAATTCTTGTCGCGCCGAATACTTCAATAAAATTCAACTAGGAAAGCCTTCAAAATTCATCCGTATAAATTGACAATCTTTTGGAAAAGAAGACGTCGAATATCACTGTGACGTCACGCGGCGGATCTTGTCTCCTCTTTTCTCTCATGAAATCCGACATCTACTTCCAATTCTCGTTCACGCAAACCAATTCGATCAGTTCGATGGCTGAATCATGATCGAGCAAATAATTCCTGACAAATAATTATGAGTTCCTTGCAAATTAGACTCTTATTATATAGACTCTGTTATAACTTAATAAGAAACAAATCAGCCGTGTTGGTGTCTCCCAGAAGAGGAGGGGAATTAACAGATCCTCTTGAGAAAGCGTGTGGAAAATAATTAGGATTTATTATAGGATGGAAGCGTGTGATTTTATCCCGAGGGAAACCAAATAACAAGGCGCGAATCCCTCAAGCTAAAGCGGTTGCCAAATTACAGAAATAAGTGCTTCATTATTGGCTTTTTTCCTAAAAGAACGAAATCATTTCAAAGGGTAGTAATAATCAGAATTATACAATGTAGATCTGAGTTACGTACGAATCTTCAGTTTATGTAAGAAAATCGTGTTATATGAGCAGACGATTTACACACCCACAAATGCACACATTTATATGTACATGTATATATATATATATATATATATATATATATATATATATATATATATATATATATATATATATATATATCGATCTTCATCACTTTCTCTATCTCTCTTTCTGTCTCTCCCTGCCTCTCTGTCTATCTCTCTGATATATATATATATATATATATATATATATATATATATATATATATATATATATATATATATATATTTATTTATTCTGGTACAGAAAAATTAGTACAACATTCGTACCGTCGGTTTCAATCACGAAAGGTCTTACCCATCCGGCTCTCTTGAGCTTCTGTTGTCATCCAATGAATGAATGACAACAGAAGCTCAAGAGAGCCGGATGGGTAAGACCTTCCGTGCTTGAAACCGACGGTACGAATGTTGTACTAATTTTGCTGTACCAGAATAAATAAATATTATGCTCTTAATTTTTAACTTTAATTCTTAATTAATCGAGCACTCTGCTGGGATTTTTCCTACCATTTTACAAAGAAGTTATTCGTTTTCTTCGATTCGTCGCCCGACTGATTTGGGATTGTCGTCCATGTAGTGTAAAAAATCGCCATATTTTCTCGAACGTTTTCGACCGACATCGGGCATCTTCAAAAAACGGTCATCTTCGAAAAAACGAATCAAAAAATAAATGAACAGAAGCTGTCGCTACTGTTTAACCAAACATGCATATATATATATATATATATATATATATATATATATATATATATATATATATATATATATAGTTTTAAAAAGCTTTGAGTCATTTTAAACAAAGAAAGAAAATGCAGTTTAAATTCGAAGTGGAACTAACTAAATCCAAGTTATCGCAGACTTAGCACTTGCATAAGCCGACCGACCGTTAAAAATTCATAACTGATATATATATATATATATATATATATATATATATATATATATATATATATATATATATATATATATATATATATATATATATATGATTAATTTTATTTATACATACATGTACAAAATCTGCGACACTGGCATGTCGATGTTATCGTTCAACAGCTATTATAAACTGAGATCTCATCAGACAGACTTAGAATTCGATATTTACCTCATATCATATTTGAGAAAGATAAAATGGGGAAGAAAAGAAACGAAAGGAGAATTTATAATGTAGAAAGTCACGTGGTTTGATTTAGGACCGATGGAAGTCAAATATAAAATAAAATGAAATGGAGTAAAATAAGATATAAGATAAAATATAAGTCAATTACATCTGAATTATCCCACTTGACCTTAATAATGCCGAAGATTGCGGCTAGTAAACGTGAACCGATAAAACTGGATGATTTACGTAAATGTTGATGTACTGTCTTTTTTACACTAAAATTAATCAGCATTTAGATTGTATTTCAAGACTTTATCGGGATGATTGGTTTGAAGAAAAAACCTAAAAGTTATAATATTTGAAAATGTTTGTTCCGTGTGTGACGTAAATTAGCAGTCTTGATTTCTTTGTTACTTTTCCATTACGTTGGAATATTATTTACATTATTTATATATATATATATATAGTTATGTATATACATATATGTATATACAAATATGCATATGCTAGTATTGGCAAGCCTCTCTCTCTCTCTCTCTCTCTCTCTCTCTCTCTCTCTCTCTCTCTATATATATATATATATATATATATATATATATATATATATATATATATATATATAACTTCATTGTAATATTGCAGGAAAAATCCCAGCAGAGTGCTCGATTAATGGACAATTAAAGTTAAAACATTTAAATTTAAGGGGTAATATTTATTTATTCTAATATTATTTTTATTTATTTTGGTACAGAAATATCAGTACAACATTAAATATATATATATATATATATATATATATATATATATGAAGAGTTCGAATGCAAAACACGATAAACGCCATTTAAAAAAAATACGAAGCTACCACTAGAGAAAGTACTGCATTTGACACCTCGACCACACACTAAAATTGTGTTTTACATAATATAATACCAAAATAATTAATTTTTGCGTTCAATTTAAATTAGCTCATATTCGAAGTCTTTATTTTATATACTCGCTATTTTATTGATTAAGGGGTCCATTTTAACAAATTGGATTTATCGTGTTTTGCATTCGAACTCTTGATATATATATATATATATATATATATATATATATATATATATATATATATATATATATATATATATTTCTTAATATTTATGTACAGTGGTAATATATTAATTATATATTCTCTGTGCAAAAACATTAGATTTACGCGTTATACGTTAAGTGTATATTGAATTTCAGATGCAGACTGTATTGATCGCCGCATTAGGTGTGAGTCTATATGTCTATGTTGACAATCGTTACATATGCAAAGAGGAGCGGGATTAATGTCCTCGCTTATCTTTTATTATTGTGTAAATAAATGGCGAAATATAATTCTAACATACATATTTCATGAGTATTTAACAAATGTTAATTCCTATTGAAAGTGTAATTTATACATAAAATCAAAACACACGCTAATCAGGCATTTGCTTTTGTACAAGTAAATATCACGACTGTTTCGTGTTTTTTTTACACGGTCGTAACTTTTCTCACTGAAAGATAAAGTGTTCACATCTTCTAGAAAGTAAGATTTATTTTCTCTTTTTGGTATTTGTCTTGTAGGTAAAGTTTTTCTTACTTCTAGTGTTCTTCTGATATTCTAGTTGTTGTATTTTTTTTTCTTGGAATTTGTGTTTGTTTATATTGTTGTTCTTGTTGGTGTTAACTATGTCAGAAAACAGCACTTTTCAATTCTTCAAGTTTTCACCTTTTCTAGAGAGTAAACAAATCGTGTTATGATTAATTTATATGTTCCTAATTTCATAAAAAGAAACAGAGCAAAATCGACACCCCCTTATATTTTTCTCATGCATTATTTATTGTTCGAACGATTTAGATTTTAAAACATAGTGTTAGGGAATGACTGTACATTTTTTTTCATCCTTCTTAAGAATGGACACTTGGTTTTAAATAGTATTTTCTGACGTTGGGGATTTTTATTTAGGATATTTACTACATCTTACATGTTACTAATCAAGTATGTTTTTTTTTAATTCACGCTATTACTGTTGTTATTAACAATTTTATCGTGCACACCAGCTAAGTTTTTTTTTTAAAATCCAAAATTGCTAGATGTAATGCTGGTTATGTAGTATCCGATGACAGTCCGAGTTCTCGTCAGCAGTGTTGTGTGCGACATAAGTCCGGCTCATGCTGTGTCCGAGTGTCATCGTTGCCAGTGTTGTGACCTTGGATAACCGATACTAAATCAGAGAAAAACGATTGTATATATACAAGAGCATGTATTTACACAAGTAGAGAAAAGAATGTAACAGAATTCATGATATTTACATCACTTCAACCGCAGGAAGGTGTGCTATGAGGTCGGAAAGTAAGATTTTATGAGACGGCGCACTACAAGTAGTTCCGAAAACATGCCTAGTCAGACGCGATGGCATGCTCCAGTCAGAGCACCTCAGGGGATTTGCAATAAACTAGCTCCTGTCCAAAGAGGGAATGTAATGCCTAGTGCTGGACTTCATATGAGTACACAGAAACATAACTTAGCCCGACAGAAGAGAGGCCACCATCAGTCATAATGACACACTTCCGTCGGACTGATTGTCGAGCACGTATCCTCGACATAATAGAAATGGCTTCTCTGACTTTCACAGTATGATTGTGAAAGAAAAACTGCTTGTTTTTACTCGTAAACTTCTCTACACTTAATGTATAGAAGAGTGCATATAGTTACACAATAGGTTAGATAACCATCACACATTAATACATAAACTACTTGCATACGTATCGAACACTTTTCTGATTATTTTGAGAAGTATAATCAGAATTCAAATTTTATAATTTTGTATTCATATATTTATTTCAATTTAGTTTTAATCGGCACATTGAACCATTGAAGGTTTAAATTTGGCAATTATTAGTGCGCGTTTAGCCATTGCTTTTGCGGAATTTAAACCGAACAAAACTGAATGTTGCCTAACTCAACCTGAAACTTAGGTTTGGTCAGGTTGGAGTTAATTGTGCGTACGTTTATATTTGTGTTAAAAAAAGAAAAACAGTTTGGTTCAAATTCATTTGTAGTAGCATTTAACCAAGCATAGCGCGTAGTAATTTAATGTGAATATCTGTTCGTGTCTGTTTGAATCAAATAGTGCTACGTCCAGATAAAACAAATTGTTATAGATTCGTACATGTATATATATATATATATATATATATATATATATATATTAATATTCATGTAAAAATATAAAACGATTTTGTTTTCTTCATCGGGACATTGAACTGTTTGATGATCATCTGTTTAATCTTATTCGTGATGATATATTAATTCGCGAATTCAGCATAGTATTAGTTTTATTCTTTTTCGTCGTCACCATGATCGATAGGAGGTTCATGCCTGTCTAGTTTAACTATTTAAAATAATGTTATTAAATAGTGTAATTGCCGGGACAAAGAGTGAACGTTAACTTTTCCAATGTCAGAATTAGGTATGTTGTGTAGGAATATTTATTCAATTATCTTTATATATTTTTAGATCAGTATTAATGTAGGTAAGATTAATTATTATAATAAAAAAAACTGTGTACGAATAATCAATCGTTCATCCGCCTCGTGACTTGTTTATTTTACTCGTAAATGGCATCACGCGAATTACATTGGATAAGTTTTCAGATTACACTGCATCAGAAGTAACAATTCGATAAGTTTGGTAGTTCAGAAAAGAAAAGGTAAACTTCAACGTACCCGAAGTAGAATTTTATGAGACAGCGCACTACAAGTAGTTTCGACCCGTTGGCATTACTCAGTCAGGGCCCCTCAGGGGGTTTGCGATAAACTAGCTCTTGTCCAAAGGGGGAAGGTAAGGTCTGGTGCTGGACTTCATATGAGTACCCAGAATCATAACTTAGCCCGACAGAAAAAAAACTACCATCCGTCATAATGACACACTTCCGTTGGACTGATTGTCGAGCACGTATCCTCGACATAGTAAAAATGGCGTCTCTGACTTTCACAGTATGATTGTGGAAGAAAAACTGGTTATCTTTACTCGTAAACTTCTCTATACTTAATGTAGAGAAGAGTGCATATAGTTACGCAATAGATTAGATAACCATCACACATTAATACATAAACTACTTGCATACGTATCGAACACTTTTCTGATTATCTTGAGAAGTATAATCAGAATTCAAATTTTATAATTTTTACCTCCGAAGTTATTTTCATAATTGTCAGATCGTAACCAAATATATAATTACGACATTCACATATTTTTGTACATATGCTAAAAATAAAAATCATTTTCCACCGATGACAGAAATTTCATTGTGGACTTGCAAATCTTACTAAAATTCCTTAGTCGTGTAGCAAAATAAACGTTCACATATTATCAGGAATTGATATCGAAAAAGAACTCAAAGCAATGCATAATCTAGGAACTGTAAGTGTCATAGGATGGATCCTCATAACTTGTTCATTTTACTCGTAAATCGCATAAAGTGAATTACATTGGATTAGTTTTCGGATTATACTGCTTCAGAAGTTCCAATTCGATATGTTTGGTAGTTCGGAAAAGAAAAGGTTAACTGCAACGTACCCGAATGCGAAACTAGTGAAACACAATATCGAACGAGGAAGAAGTGAAAGAAAGAGATTATATGGGAGCAGGGATGTGGATCTATTCTCATTGGCTGATGCCTGCTTACGTCACTATCATGATAGTCGAAGATTGCCACTTCAAAAAATATTGTTTGAAATATAGCTTTCAGAGTAACAGACTGACACGTCCGGGGCCATGACGATGTTGCTCTCTTAGCAAATATGCGGACACCGCAATTACAAGTGAATATAATACACTACTAAAGAAATCTTTGCTGCATTACAAAATCTATTTTCAGATTCGTACATCTATGATTGTTTATTTTTTACTACATCATAAGAGAATGAGATAGCCGGACACCGTTGAAATACTTACAATGTGTGTGTGCATATTTGTCTCTCATTTTGAAGTTTGTTTGGTCCAATAATTGTGTTGATAGTATTTTTGTCCAGTGTCTAACTTCTCGATCTTAGAGACATTACGGCACTTCTCGTCGATTACATGTTGACCTATCTCATCAACATCATATCCACAATTTTATGTCTTTAGTCCTATGCAGTACATCATTAAGTATTATATTTTTAATAAATGATTTTTAATGTACAGTATTACCCTACAAATCAAGCGGGGGATCCTATTTTTCTTTATAATTTTTAAAAACATAAAATATACATTCTCAATGTATATTACCAAGACGAATACAAAAATAAAATTTTTAAAAATATATGGTAATTTTCGATAATGCTCTAAGTATTCTCTCTCTCTTTCTAGAGAGACTTACCATGAAAACTATAAACCTTTCTGATTTTTGTATTGTGATGTTGTGAGATCCGCACGTAATTACCTAGTTCAAAACGCACGGGGTATCTGGTGGCTATTTAAAAAATCTGTAAGACGCATGACTTGGGGACAGTTTATATGCTCCTAAATAATTCGCATCCGAAGAGACCAATATGCTTACAAAGGAGTACAATAACAGTGGAAAGGACAACAATTACAGTTAAAAGCGATATTTTATTTATCAACAGTTAAATGTAGCGTTATTTGGCGAAAGGCAAACAATAAATTAGAGAAGTAAAATGGCTGATAAACAGCCATTTTACCTCTGTAATCCGAAATTTTACACGGAAAGAAATGTATACTCCCCCATGTATTTATTGTTATTTGTCATACCTTAAGATATTACATAGAACAAATAAACATTATGTTAAATAACACATATAAATTATAAGAAATGTTACAATTTTGTCTTAAAACTGCAGAAATAGTAACTACGCAACTTAAATAAATGACTGTGGCCTGTATAAGCCGAAACGAAAGAGGGCAACAGTGTGATGGTTGGCAAAACTATTTATTTACAGAATGTGTAGAAGTGGTGTGTTGCCAGAGAATTGTCCATGTAGTGATTCAATAATGTATATACACACAACAGAAAGTGAGTAGAAAAATATTTGTAAAATTATTTTTCTCACACGTGTGCATTGTTATATGATTAACGGATATTTTTCTAACAATTTGTTCAATTATCGTGAATTATAACGGTTTTCTGTAATAATTGGACTGATTACATTTATCTGAATTGAATGAGTGCAATTGCTTCATTAACCTCTCGTGTGACTTGTGTCTCACAATCTGCTTATTAAGTAATAATTTACAATCGTAGCGAAGACAAAACTATTAAGTATAATAGTCTAAATTAGTGATTGCGTTAATTATGGCCGGGTGGAACATCTACACTGCTTGACTATTGATGGATTCAACGCTGACCACAATGTTTAACCAATGGTTAAAATGACCGTTGCGGTCATTTTGACTGAACGGTATCGGAAATTAGCAGAGTGTAATTCGAATGTATTTATCAACACAAACATATAGATAACTAAATAAAAGTATGAGAAAATAAATACTATTATCTAATTTGCATCGAATTATATTTTTCTAAAACGTGACAGACATGATACTAATTACGCAATACGTGGATCGTTTTGATCCGAGATCGGTGAACCCGTTTGGAGCCGGCTAAAAACACCTCCTGTGAATGATGTTACAGTTACCGTTACAGTAATATTGGTATTCATTTGACCATTGATGCCGACATTTACGCGCAAAAATGCTTTTTAAAAAGTATTACTGTTAATAAAAATGTATTCTTGCTATAATAACATGTTGTTTTTAACTAATTGAAATAGACTGTCTTCAATAATGGTACTAAATTATTAAATATAATGCGAAGTATATTAAATACAATGGGACTCGTGAGCGCATAGACAAACGGTTGTACATTGTTAATTAGTTTATAGAGAAATGAAAACTATATGTATGATACGTGTATACGAATATATATATATATATATATATATATATATATATATATATATATATATATATCATCCAGGTAGGGTAGAAATCCACAGGGTAGAAATCCAAAGGTTAGAAATCCAAAGGGAATCAAACCGGGCTGATAAAAGAAGGCTCAATAAAAGTATAGAGCTGTATTGTGAATGTTTTTTTTATTCAAACATGTACAAAGTCTGCTACACTGGCATGTCGATGTTATCGATCTACAGCTATCAAAAGCTGAGGTCTCATAAGGCAGAAGGTTTTTTGTGATCCACCCGGTCGATGAAATCCAGGAAGAATGGAGCTAAGCAAAAAGAAGGAGGAATAATAGTCATGTGACCAATTATTTAAAAATATTGGCCGTTAGAAAAGTTTATTTTTACAATACTTCATATTTTTATTTTTATTCAACGCTAAGCTGGAGCAGGGGGGTTCCGAGGGAAAGGAAAAGAAAGGAAAGGAGATGAGAAAGAAAGAGAGTTAGAAGGGGTGTTAGGGGTAGGTGTCTATAGCATTTAAAAGTTCTTGGGGGCGGGAGGGGGTTATGTGTCTAGCCCGACGCCACAGATATTTTGCAAGTGGGATTTTGTCGCGTGTCTAAAGAATTGGGATATTTCGACCGATTTAATATGAACGGCTAATTTCAACGATAAACACTTAAAGTAATATTTAGTTTAAATTATTTTTGGTCGTAAAAAAATGTATTTTAATTCTAGATAATATTTAATAAAATATAGTGGTGATTATTCTTAGTAAAAATCGTATATAGATTTATAACAATAGTATTAATACATTATATTATTATATTTCGATCTATTAACATTTAGTTTTAATTGTTTTGAGTGATAAATAGATGCATTTTAATTCTAAGTAATATTTAGTAATGAATTAATAAAACATAGTAGTAATTATTTTTAGTAAAAGTCATATATGAATTACTCGCAGTGGTATTAATAAATTTTATTATTAGTTGTAATTGTATTAATACTTATCTTCTGATAAGTATTAATACAATATTATTAAAGATAATATTGCCGGTAAGGTGTTTTAGTTAAAACTGTTAAAAAGAAATTATGGTCCATGGGTGGGGGGACTAGAAATGGTGGGACCAGTAATTTTGAGTAATGTAAGCAATATATAATTTTAAAGATGATTTTAGTTATATATAGTTGACTTTTGTGGGATTTTGTGAATTAAATATAAAATATTTTGGCCAAACCTAAGTATATGGGGAATATCTATACACACATACAAACGCACACACGCACATACATATACATATATATATATATATATATATATATATATATATATATATATATATATATATATATATATATATATATATATATATATGCATACATAGATATTCACACATGCACCCATATGCATATACATATACATGAACACAAAGATACATATACATACATACACGTACATACATAAACATATATACATACATATACTTACAAATTTCATATTTTCACAGACATACATACACATATATCCACAAAACATACCTACACATACATGTGTAGATGTTCCACCTGAGGGTGTTATAATATTTATTCCCAAAATGGGGGTAATTATATTATACTTGTAATTAAGGGTTAAAGCTATCTGGTTTGGAGATGTTTATACGTGTTAATTTTAGGGGTGGTGGTGAATATTGAGTTTTTTGGGGGTGTTAACTGTATTGATTAGGGGGTGTTGTACAACTTACTAAGGAGATGTGATGTATTATGCCTACAATTGATCGATGTTTCTTGTTTTTTTTTTAAAGTTTTCCTCTATCGGTAAATTTAATTATTTCAAGTTTTTCGTCAAGGCATGCATAACATGGTGAGTTTAGGGAGCTACGGGTGCTAGTTATTCTGATAGTGTTCCAGATTACAGTTTATTTTTATTAGTTAATTCCTAATGGTAACCTGAAAGTAAAGTTCTATTTTGGTAGCTTGGGTTGTTGAAAGAACATTTATGGCCGGTGTATCTTTCTTTGAAAGTATTACCTGCCATACCTATGTAGTATTTTTTTATAGCTGGGGTTTCCTTAGTCGAGATTTGTACAATCCTATTCGCCCTTCCTCTACTATCCTAGAAATTAATAGCAAGCATGTCATTGGATAAGTATTATATAGTATTATATAGATATATTAAAAAGAAAAAGGCTATCGTATTTAGTGTCCCTTGATTCTGAGTGACAAGTCGCCCCATATTTCGCGTCGTCTCCGCTTTCTTTTGTCGAAAGCAATATTGCAACAGCTTGTTAATCCTGATTAATTGATTATAACTGATTAAATTTCACTTTTATTCTAATAAGTTTCCCTGTGATTCAAGTTCTCTCTGTTCCATTCCAGAGTTTTCATAGCGACCTGCCCCCCCTCTTGTATTGCCACTCTTTCAGAACAATAATTAGATTTTGTCTGATATACACGGTGAGTTCTATTATCGACTGTTTTTTCACATAATCATGTAGAATCTAGCTTAATCAGCAGCAGCAAGCGAATGTTAGAGAATGTGTTTTCATATATGGACCTTACCGATGTAAGTTCCCTTTCGTTATTCTTGTTTCGGTTGTATTTACGCAATCTGATTGTATTTCAACTTTATTCATCCTATTAATACTTCTTCGACTTTTTCATAGTGTCCATCATAATTTAACCGAACATCGATCCATTTCCTCAACCCTTATCTCATAGTAGCTCTCTGTCCTGATAAGTTGTCATCCATTATTAAAATATATTCCTTTTTATATTGTGTTGTAGATTGGTTTCCATAGTCGATGATGATTTTAAATATTTAAACTGTGTTGTCTACTTGTTCTTGTTCTTGTTCTTGTTATTATTATTATTATTATTATTATTATTATTATTATTATTATTATTATTATTATTATTATTATTATTATTCCATAGTTGTCTTAACTACGTTCGAGTTTTCTTTCTTTTCAACATCAATTTCCTTTTAACCTGTACCTAAAGACTTTCGCCGTTCCTAACGGTCAGAATTGGAAAATAAATTGTGTTGTCAATCTGTTCAAGCCATTTATAGTGGCTTTTCTGTTATGGTTCCAAGCGTTCCAATTACAACACTTCATTTCTTTACAATTCCATAGTTTAAATAAGTCATATTTTAGATCTTAATTTTATATATTTATTTTTTCGTGTTCTTTCTCCTGTACACTGGTATCGAAGGGGCAGGCGAGGTCTTTTGTTTTTTGTTTAGAAAGATTACGTCGGGTTTGGAATGTTCAAGAACCTTATCAGTGTGTATGCGCATGTCCCCAAAAAGTTTGCCATTGTCGTTCTTCTGTAGCACTTCTGGATTATGCTCATACCACTTCTCATTGTTGTCCAATTCATAAAGTTTGCATATATTCCAGTATATTACCCGAGCGACGTTGCCGTGTCTCCATTTGTTATAACTGGTGTTGTGCTAGCATTGGTTATTCAGATGCAATATGTGCTAAGGTTTCTTCCCTATGATTATTATTATCATTATCATCATCATCATCATAATTATTTTTATTATTATTATTATTATTATTATTATTATTATTATTATTATTATTATTATTATTATTTCTATAATAATAATAATAATAATAATAATAATAATAATAATAATAATAATAATAATAATAATAATAATAATGTATTCACTAGGTGTGTTCACAGAACATATTACCAACAATTGCTTACTAACACTTACCAGTGAATTTAGTGGAGATTGAAGCAAAACAAGTGTTTATAGATTTACAGCATTATCCGTCTATTCAATAACCGTTACAACTCATTTTGCATTATGGTAACAGCCGTTTAGCATTGCGTTTGCGCTGGCAGCTACCATTGAGCTGTTATGGAAACTGAATGGTAATTATCTTCATTAATGACTTAGTACTGCCAGCACCATTTCAATAGAAGTCGGTTCGTACTCTCCCTTGTTCGTCTTTCCATCCTTCTTAAGCATATATGACCATTGTATAGCGTGCCTGCAGAAGTGGGTGCAATCACATAGTCCGTGTGTGTATTTATTTTTGGTAGATGTAAGTTCGTGAAATTTCTGGCAGCTTCATTTTCCCTGGGATTGTTTGAGGTTTTTGTAAATGTTTTGTGGTGTTTCTATTTCAACTTACTTGTGGTTGGTAGGTATTCGTCTGTTATGTTGATTCGTTAGTACATAACATAACTGTTATTACGATGTCAACTGTCTACATCATTGCTGTGCGTTTAATGGTCTCAATCTTCTCTTTGATATCAATTTGCATAGTGCTGTAAGTGATGAGGCATAACTTGGATTGAGTGGTTGAAATAGTGTTGATTTACTTTACTGCCGCCATAAAACCTACCGTTGCCGATTGCCTTGTAGACCGGTAATGTTAGAAATACCATGTGTACACTAGAACAATGGTATTTATGCGTATCGGCAATGTCTAACTAGTTTAATTGGCTATTCATAAACGACGGTTTAATATAAGTCGTCACAGACGTTTTAGAACTCGAAGGGCTAAAATTATAAAGCGATAATAAAGATCAGTATTAAATTCGTGATTTTTAATACAAGTATAGGATATAACAGACTTCCAATGGCGAACAAATTGTTTCAAAGATCAGTATTGTAAACGGCGTTTTTGGAAAAATATCTACTACGTGATCTAGTGACCAATCCATCGTTACAGTAAATACGATGTAACATGCGAAAAGCATACCAGATAACAAAGTTTCAGTAGAACGCACGTTGTTACCATCTAACGAGATCATTGTCTCATCTTTTTTATGAATTCACTCCTATAGACGTTGTTATTTTTGCGGTATTGTTCTAAGTCCTCCTACAATTATTGGTATTATAGTGGTGTACTTCCATAGACCTTTTAATTGTCTGCCAAGTCCAATGTATTCGCTAATTCTTTGGCGAATCCTGTGTATCTATTATTATCATTATTATTATTATTATAAGTATTATTATTATTATTATTATTATTATCATTACTATTATCATTATTTTTTAGAAGTAGTAGTAGTAGCAGTAGTAGTTGTAGTAGTAGTAGTACTGGTAGTGTTAGTACTTTACGGAAAAATATATACGTTTAATTTACTGTCTGCTTGCATGTGATTATCTGTTATGCTGTTTCTCATATTCAAAAACTGGTAGGCATAGCCAATAAAACTCTTATTAACGTTCAAATGCGATATTTCTAATTATTCATATATCTTTCCCTTTCGCATAAACGAGTTCAAACGAAACATTCAAAAGCCAGTATAGATAACACAGTAATAAGACATTTATTGAATAACATAGTCTACCATAAGTAAACGTAAGTGCGAGCCTTTCGATCGAAAATGATTTACGATAGCAAACCGTTGTCTGGACTTATTAGCATCTAGCATTTATGGTCAGCCATAGACGGACCTCGTTTGGCAGACTGTCTCTGCTTTAATCAAAGATTGGCAACGAGAACGTGAACTGATCGCAGTGAAGTTGTATTGGATTACAAAATAGCCACTTGAACTGAGAGGAGACTAATTCCGAGTGATGTTGACAATCATTTTATTTGAATAGAGGGGGGGGGGTCGTAAAAGAAACAAAGCCAGCACACAGTTTAATCTATACACACGGATTCTCGAACAGAAACGGCATGCGTCCTCCTGTATTCTTTCATAATAGTAACACTAAAGATGCGTTCATTTTATGTGTGACTTAAGCGAAGAAAATGAACGAAAGAGATTATATTGTATTAATAGACGTAACATACCGACGAATATTCTATTTAATAATTTAAAAAAATGTTATTTGAAAATAAAATTTTACGAATTGATCAATGCGTAAGAAACAGACACAAGTGAAATTTCAACATTGGGCGTAACTTAACAAAGAGAATGGGAGGTGACGGTGGTTAAGTGGATAACGACACGGATTGAAGACCTGGGTGTTTCAAGTTTGAATCCAGTTTGTTCCACAGTATTACTTTCACTTAGGGATGTTGACAACCTTCTCGTGGTCCTTCCCGTAAGTACCCGATGTCTTTCCAGAAAGATTTCTAACTAGAAAAAACATCAGAATCAGCTGATTTACACGAAAAAAAAAGGTCTAATGTTCTGTTCGAGGAAGAGGAACTCGTTTTCGACTCCCGTGAGATTTCTAACTAGAAAAACATCGGGAAAACTGATGACAATACCAGAATCATCTGATTCACAGGAAAGAAGAAGAACTAAGAGAATACTATTTAAATCATGAGCCTGCCACACTAAAGAAACCAATTTAAGCGAAACCAATGGTAAAAATGATAACGTAATGCTAGGCGTGCAGATTGACAAACATGCTGATATAGCGGTAAATACCTATATAGATGAAAATGTTCTTCTGAATAATATCGGCACGTTAAAGAATTAAACACGTACTGATATAACATGAGTCACAGTATAGTTATAGAGTCAAACAAAATCACCAAAATTGATTAAACATATACACGAGCTCGGCCATTTTTACATGTGTCAGTTGTAAAATAAATACATAATTATACAGAAAGTTGAAAGAAAATTCAAAGTCTTTTCCACAAAACGAAGCTTTTTCCTTAAACCTAAGATTAAAGAACTAAAGGCCAAAAAGAAACATCACTGTTATGATATACGTTTAATTTTAAAATAAATTAGCCTACAATGTATATTTTAAATAAAACACATACATTCAGCAAAATGCTCACTGACAACCAACCAGCAATTAATTATTCTTTTATATATATATGTTAGGGTGCATCTAAACATATAACGAATTCAGCCAAAAAATTGATATTAAAACTAAAGCGTGACGAACCGACTTCAAGAACATGGATAGAGATTAATTGGACGTGTCTGCAAAAGATCTATTGTTTGGGTTCTAACTATGTTCAAAACACACAGGTTGTATTGCATTTTCGATTGTCAGCTATTTAATAAGGAAACTCTTAATATAAATTAAATTAGAATCTATTGAGAATGCGTATTTAATTAAAATCCAAACACCTAATCTTCATTCAATCTCTGCAATTACGCGTTCGGACGGCCTCGTTTCAAATTAAAATTGGACCGGGTTTTGCACATCTTTAATCCGTCTTTTAACGATCGAATGCGTTTCGTTAATTTATAAATTGCCACCATTGATTAGAACAAAAGGACATACCAGATTGAAAATACGTAATTATCTGAAAACATCCCGCATATGTGCCCTACGAACGAAGATACTGCCCTTTCTAATATGTATGCAAATAAAACAATTCCCTAATTATTTTTACGACCCCGTTTTACTTAATATGAAATCAGATTCGATTCAAAGTAGTTTAGTGCTCGAACCGGGAAATACATGATGTGTTAGATTTAGTAGGTGTTTGGAGAAGATGCGATGGGTAACACAAGTTAAGGAGTGGTTACCCCCGTTCAAAAATGGCCGCACATCAGCGGAGAGTGATCAACGTTTTGTCCGGCCCTAAACTGCTCGGAGTTCAGCTGTTGTTAAGAAGGTGCGAGAAAACAGATACTGCGGAACGCGACGGCAGAGATGAACACCATTCAAGAAGTAGACTTTCAGAGATGTTTCCGGCAGTGGATGGATCGGTGGGCTAAGGGTGGGCAAGCACAAAGGAACTAATTCGAAGGGGATTGAGATGCAAACCCTGTTACCTCTTTGAAATATATTTCCTGGCCTAAGGTCGGATACTGTTTAGAAAGGCTTCGTATATATATATATATATATATATATATATATATATATATATATATATATATGTGTGTGTGTATATATATAATAGAAGGAGTAAACACATTATTATAAACCATTGTTTCGTAAAGGTATAAACATTTTTTTTAACCATAACAATGTAATTTGTTGAAATAAATAAATAACATTTATTTATTATAAACTGAGCTTTCGAATATAAAATATTCCTCGCCAGACAGTTTTTTTTTCTTCTTTTTGTTCATCGTCTGGTGGTATTGACTTGGTGAGGGAGAATGCATGTCCGTGTCTTCGAGCGCGGTTAAGCCATTTTGAATAGAAATGAGTAGACACATTATTATAAACCATTGTTTCGTAAAGGTATTAACATTTTTTTGAAAAACCATAACAATGTAATTTGTTGAAATAAAAAAAAAACATTTATATATATATATATATATATATATATATATATATATATATATATATATATATATATATATATATATATACATATATATATACACACATATATATATGTATATATACACGTATTATATATTTATATATTTATATATATGTATACATTATATATATATATATGTATATATATATATATATATATATATACATTGCGTGTATTTAGGCAGCATATTTTAACTTAGGAAAACATTATTAAATAACACGGAGTCTTTTTGCTTGATAATTTTTCTTTAGATTTTTTCAATTTTCCAAATGGGTCATTTAATGTTTCGGTTAAATTGCTGTATGTAAGTATGTTTCTTATTCCATTTTTCTTCCTTTTTTGCGAATACTTTCAAAAGTGTTATTTTATAATGCTTGCCTGAACACACATACACACACACACACACATATACATATATATATATATATATATATATATATATATATATATATATATATATATATGTATAATGATATTTACGAGCACAAATACCTGCAGTTTGTATGGGTCATAATAGCATGGAAGGTCGAACTAAAAAAACGTGTATATAAATATAATTGGTGCGATGAAATTGGGGAAAAAAAAGCTTAGATGGTTGAAGTAATTAACAAAAGCCGTTGTGGTGAGCATATTATAACATACAACAATAAGCCATACATATCGATATTTCAAAGAAATATATCATGATCTTAAGTGCATGTTGTCCGGGAAATTAGTTGATATAATTTTACTCAATGGTTTGTGTAATTCTATGGACCCTTTAAAAGCGTGCCTATATATAGATATCCTATACAACCTTTGTCGAAATATAGAATAACTTTGAGAAACTTGATGAGAAACGATTTAGTGTTACTGGAATTTATTTTATTTTATTTTGGTAAGTTTTTAGAGATCAAGATGGCCCTTTCTGAAGCTAACATTTGATTACTTCATAATATGCAGGGACAACCGAAGGTTAATTTTAAGTCCACTTTTTGTCAAGAAACGTTCAGTTAGTTAAGCAATGAGGAATAATAACATGTTTTCTCTTGAATGGAACAATTAACTATGTTATAGCTTTTTTTGTGAGTCTTTGGTTGTATCTTGCCAGAGTCAGCGACCAGAAATAAGCTAGTTGTTGCGAAGAATCTAGCTAAATGCTTTTACTTGAGGTAGCATTTATATGAGTGTTGTGGTTGCAAGGTTGAACAATAATTAGTGAGGAATACAATGAAGACGCAAACAACAAGGAGAATGCAATAATAAGTGTATTAAAGAAAAGGTATAGTTACAGTATGTACAAATGAAGGTGTCGAGTCAGAGAGTCTTGGTGGGAGGACATGTACGCTCTTCGGCGTCACTTCCGGTGGCATTTAGGTAACACACACTAAGGCCAACCTAGGCTTGCCATTTATAGTGTAACGTTATTCGTATATGCAAATGAGTGGTTGCCACCACAACAATGAGAATGGTGGGCCATTATTTTTACGAACCTATGTACATATTCCGAGAGTCCTGTTTATGCTTCGTATTCCAGTTTCTTTTAAATGTTTGGTCATATTTATGTTCACTAGTGTGAGTTGTTCAGCTTAAATCAGATTGGTTTTCCAATGTTAACAATATCAATACCTTCTGTAATAATTAAGTTAACTAAATATACATTATTTATTCGTAATTCGTGTCCTCGAAAACAGCTTGAACGCGTGGAACAGCGCCAAACGCTGAAATCAGAAGAAGGCAAATCAAATATTGATCTCCTCTCGCAGCTGATATTTCCGCCACAGTCTAACGAATGTTTAAGAGTGTGGAAGCATCTAGCGTCCTGCTTCGTGCATATATAAACAGAAATGTTACTACACACCTACATCATAAAATATTTAAAACGAACAGTATCATACACACAGAACGACAGCCGCTGAAGAATAAACATACACATTAAAAATGAGAACATCTTAAAAAAGTTATAGTTGTAATTCTTTTAGTAGTCAGGCGTGTGTTAGAATTAACCCCTCCTCTTTTTAGGGCGGGGGGGGGCAGCGTTCCTCGTGATAACCACCCCCTTAGTCGTTACCTTTTCCTCTTTCGGGGTCAGTGTAGTATAGTAATTTACTCCTCTCCAGGAGTTAGGCACAAGGCCAGTTTTTATCCTACTCCCACAAGTAAGATGTGACCCAAGCTCGGGTCGGAAAGTGGGGGTTGAAAAGCCAGCGCCCGAGAGGTGAGCACTCTGACCATCAAAAATTGCCTGGGCAGCCCCGTCGGCATTCCCCGGTAGGGGCGCCTCAAGCAGTAAGCAATTAACTTACTCCTCCCCAAAGAGGGGAGGCAAAGCCTGGGAGGGTGGACCTCCTAGAACTGCACAGGACAATCCCATAGACCGGCGTAAATCAAGTCCCGAAGGCCAAGACAATACCAGTCTATGGGGTGCAGTATTCATCGGAACAGATACTACACTTTGATCTCGACCAAAAGTGTAGTATATGTTCGTTTTTCCCCATGATATTCTCCCAGGCTAGTAAAAATAGTCGTTTACAATTTCCTCTTTTTAAAATTTTTTTTGTTAATAGGATTAAAGGAAAATCGTTTAAAGTTTTCCATTTTGTTTATTTCAATAAATATTCGATTGATAATAAACAAAACAATTCAATGTGTATTCATCAAAGTTACGTATATGCGAGGAACAAACGAGATCTCGTTTGATAGTTTTTTGGGGGCTAAATTTGTGCTATTACACCGTATGCGAATTTACACAAAAAAAATAAAAAATGAGATTCTACTTTTGTTTAGGCGATTACATGTGAACAGTTTTAAAAAGTTGACGGTAAAAATAAAACAAACCATTAGGTTTCAGAGTGGGGAATCAGTTTCGCATATAAATTTAACGTAAAATGATCACCCATTTCTGAGTCATTCGGCGGTAATGATAACACATCTTCTTTATTGTAGTCTTTTTTAAATACTTCCAGGACTGATTTGTACTGTAAACGAATACACACTAAAATAAGAACTACACTATTACTCTATGTACAAGTCTGAATTGACTTATTAAATGATACCATGTAAGGCAAAAAGTAATTACAGCGAGTGTAGATGATTCCGAAATAAAAAAAAATAATAACGTTTAATGATATAGTAAGTTACTAATAGAAGTATAAGCATAGACAATATAATATTAGTGTGGTTAATCATGAGATATAGTTAAACACATACTTGGACTTCACACTGTATCGAAAAAAAGACCTGGCAAAATGCTTATACACATACTTGGATTTCACACTGTATCGAAAAAAAGACCTGGCAAAATGCTTATACACATACTTGGACTTCACACTGTATCGAACAAAAGACCTGGTAAAATGGTTATACAAATACTTGGACTTCACACTGAATCGAACAAAAGACCTTGTAAAATGGTTATACAAATACTTGCACTTCACACTGAATCGAACAAAAGACCTGGTAAAATGGTTATACACACACTTGGACTTCACACTGTATCGAACAAAACACCTGGTAAAATGGTTATACAAATACTTGGACTTCACACTGAATCGAACAAAAAACCCTGGTAAAATGGCATTTAGTTACAAGTAATTCTTCAAATAATTCTACCTTTTTGTAAGTTTTATCCTGGCATGATAACTTTACTAACAATATGTATATATATATATATATATATATATATATATATATATATATATATATATATGTAGAAAGAATATGTGCGCTTAACTCAGACGTTATTATTTTAATAAAAATAAACAAAAAAAACCATAAGATCCCTTTCGATTGCTTTAGTTAAATATAAGATGTTAATTCCTACTCGATCTGTAATAGGTATTCAGACTGGCTGCGACCACCACTCTCTCTGGTTGTGTTTGAAGTGTCGAGGATAAATTCAGTTTTCTATCAGTCTCAAAAATGTAATTGTCAAGTTGGATGCTTGAATAAAACCGCAAGGTTGAAATAAATTATTGCATCGACAATCATGTAATTTCGTGTTATTATATTTTACGTTACATATATATATATATATATATATATATATATATATATATATATATATATATATATATATATATGTATGTATATAAATATTCCCCAAATCATAATGAGAAAGTACCACCACATCAAATTCAATATATAATCCAGTTCAAATTCTTTGTAAATTTACCCACTACGTAAAAAAGCGTACAAACAAGGCCAAATAGTCAACTGCTAAATATGTTGAATAAAACAAAAATATGATGATAACAATTTGAAAATACACGTTTTAAACAACTTACAAAAATCAATTATAAATTATTAGCCGTGATGACATCGTTCTCATATTGATCCTATGAGTTATTTGTGAAATTGTTTCGCAGTTTATCACAAATAGATCTCGATTTCATACCATGTTCAATGCTTTAGTACTCATCTATTCTCGTTTTTACCTCACAAGTTATGGATTAAAAAATGCATTAATAAATATTAAAGAAGTATCTAACAATTGAAATAAAATCGTTATCGTTTGAATATGTATATTATATGTATAACTTTGTAAAATTAATACACAATAGTGAGGCATATTTTTTACGGAACACAATAATCTACATCAACTGTTCATAAAATAGCTGCAATTTTAAATTATTATAAAATTAACAGCTACAATTTATTTTGTAATTACATTTTTTCTTGTATCATATCATAATGCAAATTCTGTATTTTACCAATAAAATAAATAATTTATTCTTTTTTCAGACGATTTTCTCTAAAAATTTCACCTCTCAAAGAAGTATATATTATTTTATTTACACTCTTTACACATTAATACATATTTGAATATATATATATATATATATATATATATTGTGTGTATTTAGGCAGCATATTTTCATTTCAGCATACATTATTAAATAACACGGAGTGGTTTTGTTTGATGCGACTTTTTTTATTTTTTCAATTTTCCGAATTGTCCATCTAATGTTTCGGTCAAATTGATATAAATATTATTCATGGGTTTCTTGTTCCATTCTTTTTTCTTTTTTGCAAGTACTTTCGATTTGAATAGTCAAATCATCTTCAGGCCTGAATGAATATATATATATATATATATATATATATATATATATATATATATATTTATAAATAAATAAATATTAATTATTTATTACCTACAGACATCGATGTTTCATACTAACGCAATCTTCACGGTCAGCGGGATCTAACTCCGATCACAAATCGCCACTGATTCGTAGTCAAGAGCGTTCCCCCGTTGGCCACAGCGAATTAGCTAATAATTAAGGAGGAATTTAACTTTGTAAATACCGAATCGGCGGGTATTCACAACGAACAGTAGAAGTGATCTTACAACTACATGGATCGCATGACGCTATTAGTACTGCTTGTTGTTAAACTCACTCAGAGTGGCCGGCTTTTAGTAAAGGGGGCTTATAATCATATGTATTACCTACAGACATCGATGTTTCATGCTAACGCAACCTTCAGTGAAGGAAGTGGGCTCGAACTCATATATATATATATATATATATATATATATATATATATATATATATATATATATATGTATATATATATGTATATATATATGTATATATATATATGTATATATATTTATATATATATGTATATATATATATATATATGTGTGTGTGTGTGTGTGTGTGTGTGTAAATATATAGGACTATTTCTTCTATATGTAACACTGTTTAGGTTTGTGGGTGCCAGTGGGTTCTACCCCCTCTTATGCTGCTAACATATCAACCGGTGGCTATTTCTGTCAGTAGATGTTTCTCTACAACGAGCTTTTCATTTTTTCTTTGACTTTCTGTAATACGTGTTGCTGAAGGCGCTGATGAAGGGACGTTTTGGAGTAGCTTTATAAATTTATAAAATAAAATGAAATGTTTTGGAAACGATCGTACGCCATATTGGATTTAATGTTCTAATTCTTTAAACAATTTTAATATTCTAATTCATTGAAACACTATAATGGATGATTGATTTGTGAGCCTTATTGATGTTATTTTTATTTTTTATATATATACATATATATATTTATGTATATATATATATATATATATATATATCGGCAGCAAGTCGTTTATTAGACATGTGTCGTTAGAGACCAGGGAGTTCTCTTTCTTTATGATCTTTCTGGCCAGTTTCCTGAAAGCGCTACAGAAATGGCCCAATACAACATAAACGCCATGATCCACCAATTGATACCAGAAACCCGACGAATTGTTCGCCGAGTCGAGAAACTGACAAGAACGATCATAAAGAAAGAGAACTCCGTGGTCTTCAACGACGCATGTCTAATATATATAAATATATATAAATATATATATATATATATATATATATATATATATATATATATATATATATATATATATAGGATCAAGTAAACCAAAGTGAACACTTTTAGTAGATGGAACCTATTGTGAAGAGGATTAGCTAAATATACGAGATAGAGGAATAGTAGAGATAGAAGAAATAAGAGTGATAAATATGCGACGATTGTCCAAATTTATTTCAAATTTTAATTGTTCAATGCTAGGTGTATTCAGTAATAAACTAGTGTTTATTATTCTTTCCTTAAGTCAATGCTTTTCAAAGATCGAAATCTTATCATCAGAGGAGAAATACAGATGGATAAGTTGGTTTTCGAAAAAACCAAAGTTCAAATATTTGAAAAATATGAGAATTTTTATTAAAAGAATTTTTGTTAAAAAAACGTAGTGAATGAAAATAAAAGTTCCGTGAAAAAGATATGCAAATTGTCCGGGTGGTAAATTTTCGTTTAAAAGAAGTCCGATTAAATTGTAGAATGAGAAGAAAAACTCTTTGTGTAAGAGCAGTTTGGAGAAAGTGCTCAAAATATAGGTAAGTCCAGACGCACTTAAAAGGGGTTGAGAAGAGAGAAACTGGCCATTTTTTAAAATGTACTTCCAGGACCAAATAAGGCAGATGCTATCTCATTCAAGGTTTAAATCCAAATGAGACAAAAAGGCGAAATGGTTAAAGATTTGGGGTTGGGGGGGGTATGAGGTGCGGGATTGTTTAAAAAGCCGCTTTGTGAATTGGGGAATAAAACAGAAGGGAAAAGGAAAAAGAAGGAAGTGTTGAAATGGGGATGCAGTTAAAGTGACAGGTAGGTTAAGGGTGTGGGTGGGCGGTAGGATGTAGGTTTTGGAGGGTAGGATTAATCTGAAGTGGGATGTGGGTATAGAGATTGTTGATTCTAAAAATAGACATCAAATGAGCGAGCTTCTAACATTTCAGGCAGCTAAGAGCAAATTAAATTGTAGTTACCAGATTTGGTTTCTGGAGGTTTAAAAAGGGTTAAAGTAAAATTAGTTAAAAGCATGGTAAAATAAATAGAGGAATGTGAGAGAGTGAATGATTAAAATTAAATATTAAAAATTAAAATTTAAAAGGAGCTAGGGAATAGTTAATTTTAATTTTTTTAATTTTAAAACCAAATTAATGGTATGATGAATAATTAGGAGGGACATTAAATGACCAAGGAGACAAGAGAGGGAAATAAATTAATGGGAAAAGAGTTAGTGAAATTAAAGATCAAGTCTGTTCTACTGGTATTGAAACAGCTTCAGCTGATGATAAAGGAAACGGTCATGAAAAGTCAAGGTCAATAGACTGATCGAGGATGTCGCGCATTAATCAGAACTTCACTGGAAGTGAACAGAACTATGGTATCCGACTGTTGCGATAACTCAACATAATTTGTAATAGTAAAGCTCGGGGGTGGAAATACCAAGTACGTTACGGGTACAATTGATAATAAAGCAGAATTTGTGTCACTCAACCGATTTATACTATCTATTATGAGGCCTAGAAATAATCATAATAAAATCGTGACTATGTGTTTTGTAAAACTTTTACAGCAATTTAACCGAATTAACTTTTCACATTATAAGTAGAATCACTCACCCTGTGTTAAAATTAACTCAGCCACTACTTACTTATTTATGCGAATCTTGTGATCCTTGATGACGAAATTTCCCTTTGTTAGTCAAAATGAATTATTGATATCAGTTCTCAGTTTATTGTATTCGGATCGATACCAGAGGTGAAATAAAAAAGAAAATATCGTATAACTATATACAGAAAGAAAGTAGACAACATAAAAAAAATTATACACAACACAAGCAGACGAAGCCGACTACGCGAGGTTGTAAATATTAAGCTTAAAACTAAACATAAAAATAAACACATGAATAATAAAACGTACATTTTCCTCGATTGTATTTTTTAAAAATTTTTCGGATTACTATTTCCAAAACGTTTCGACTGATTTAAGTTTAAAACTATTTCAGGTGCATCTGTTCACATTCTGGAATCTACATGTCGAACTTCTGGACGTGTAAAGTATTTCACACTGACAACGTAAATTAACTCACTGGAATAGTTTGTTCTAATTTCGTTAGCCATGACTGCGTAGAAGACTTAATTAAGTAGTATTTTATCCTTAGTTACTATTGTCAGTAATAATGATTGATCATTCAAACCTCAGAAAACTGACACTCAGAAATGATAATTTGTCAACGCCTTTAACTTTAATGTCAGGTGTTCTCGGTTATATTGATGAATATTTTGTTTAACTTATGTCTATATCACCTTGAAACAGGGGTTCACCTTAATTAAGCCTGTTTGAGCCTGATCAGTGTTAAAGTGAATGAAACCTCGAGAATCGTGCTCTTACTAAGTTTTGAAGTGCACAGTAACTTTCTCTTGTATATTTGAGTACACTATTAACTTATATATATATATATATATATATATATATATATATATATATATATATATATATATATATATATATATACATAGTGTTATAATGGAATAATTCCAGGAAGAAATCCGGGTAAGAGAACTCAATGTGGTAAACAGAGCAATAATAACGTAAAATATAATAACACGAAATCATGTAATTTCATGTTATTATATTTTACGTTATATATATACATATATATATGTATATATATATATATATATATATATATATATATATATATATATATATATATATATATATATATTTATTTATTCTGGTACAGAAAAATTAGTACAACATTCGTACCGTCGGTTTCAAGCACGGAAGGTCTTACCCATCCGGCTCCCTTCAGCTTCTGTTGTCATCTGTACCAGAATAAATAAATATTATGCTCTTAATTTTTATCTTTAATTCTTAATTAATCGAGCACTCTGCTGGGATTTTCCCTACCATTTTTTATATATATATATATATATATATATATATATATATATATATATATATATATATATTCTTTAAGACACGTATTATTAAAAATAACCGACAACTTTTGTCTGGTTATTTTAGTATTGCTCCCTTCAATTTTCCGGATTAAAATCTTAATCTCGGAAGAAAATTGGCTGATGAGACTGCCGTAGTGTACATGTTGGTCCAGGGTACTTTAAGATTTTAATCCGGAAAATTGAAGGGATCAATACTAAAATAACCAGACAAAAATTGTCGGTGATTTTTAATATATATATATATATATATATATATATATATATATATATATATATTTATTTTTGTGATCTTATTATTCCATTATTGCGACAAAATATATGCTGTTTCATTAGCGTCCATAATGAACGCCAACTTTTCAAGCGTCAATGGAATTCATTGAGCACTCTCATAAACCCGGCTTCAACTTCCTTCGGATTTATACCCCCTGGATATTTGTAACAAGGTAATTATATATATATATATATATATATATATATATATATATATATATATATATATATATATATATGAACTTTCGCGATCAACTTTCGCCAGATCCTAGTGTATGGTGCACCAGCCCAGATGTGACAGCTATACGCTGCATGGACGGATAGTTGATTTGTCAAGATACAAGATACTGGAAGGTGTGATAACTGTTATTGCTGTTTGGAGCCCACTGTCCTTGCAACAGCCTTGGGAAATGTCTTCTATGTATCTGTTCCAATTCCTGTTATCAGTGAACGAGTTTAAACGTGGGGCAATCAGGTATGATATTATTATCCATAGTAATCGGTAGTTGAAAATATTTCTTGTAGTTGATGAAGGAAAGGAGCTTTATCTGAGTGGCATTAAATGTTATCACCCATTTATGTCCCCATTCAACAACATACTAGAACTGATATTCTAAGGATTCAGCAATTGCGCGTCTTATTATCCCTATTCTTAATAATCGGTTGTGTTGTATTTTCCTTCGAGTTACATAAACCTTGATGTTCCAACTTGGATAAACGAGTTTGTCAAAATTGATGGAAGTGTAGCGAAAGAGAAGTGAAGTAAAACTCTTGCATTTGAGTGAGTAGAATTAAAATGGTTTATTACAACTTTTTTCTCATAAAAATGAAGCATACAACGCACAGATGAAAAACCATGTTCTTTGACACTAGAATAAAAGTGGTAGAATCCGAGGATTTACAGAATACTACCCTCTTAAAATAATCTATATCCAAACCTTAATACAACTTACTGTCTGCCTCCTATGATTATTAACTACCTTTAAATATACGTATGTTTATCGAAAATCGGCATCACAATTCATTAAATATATTGTACATGAGAAATAACATGTATTTCAATCTAGACAACATTTTTTTTTAAATTGGCAATATGTAAATATATATCATATAATTTTTTTTCATAGGTTTAAGAGAAAAAGATTTTTAAATTTCAAAAGAAATTAGTGATTTACTTTTCACAAAGATTTTAACTGAACTAATACGGACCAGAATTCCGCAATTTCTACAAATATGTATTTGAATAAACTCACTTTAAAAGTATAAGTAATGATATGTTCTACAAATACAGAATGCGACTCATAGAATCGTTCAGAAAATCTGCAATCGTGTTTGCATTCAAACCGTCTGTTATATAATTAATATTTATCAAAATTACTTCATTTTACAAATGTATATATTTTCATATTATTTATGAATGAATAATTATGCACATTTATAAACACTATACACACCATAGTATACATTTAACATAGCATAAGTATTATTTTAGTATTTCTCGTACTTTGCTTCATAAATAATGTAATAATATGAGTCTCTACTTACTCTACAATTTAATCTTTCAGGTTTTACAAAATATCTAATTATCAGGATTGACGGACTGTTTATACATATTCTACATTACAAGTTAAAATACTAATTATGATAAATATTTCTTCGACAATGATTAGAATGTATTTAACTAAACAAATACACATTTGAGCAATTATTGATTTAATTAATAGGTCAGATTTTATTTAACTAATAAAGATAATAATTATATTAGTATTAAAATAAACAGCATATTGTAATTAAAATTAAAACAAATAAAAACCAAAATTAATCAATTCTTCAAATGTATTATAATGTATTATAGCAATCGACATATTTTTTCTTAACATATTCCAACATTTAAAGTAATTCCTACACTCACATATTTTTGTAATTTTCTCTAACATTCAATTTACATCGTAAAAATGTATAATTGCTTTCTGTATTCATAATCATAACGGGCGTTCTCGTCTATGCAAATAGTACAAGATGTCCACAATGTCTGGGTAGATGGTTAAAACACACACCTTTTTAAGGAAACCGACTTTAGTCAATTCTTAGGTTGATAAATAATATTTTCAATATGATTTTCGTGATTTTGCATAATTAATTTAATGTACATTGTAAAAACACATATGAACTCAATGAAATGTATTTATCGAAGTCGCGTTTACATTCTAGTGATGTAATGTCTTTAACTTGTATTAATTAAAGTTTTCGTCTGCCAGGATTTTGTGGATGGTTGACCTTGGAGCACCCAACTCTGGATGTCGGACGAAGATATTTATTTGAGCTAGCATATATATTCGCCAAAACAGTATCTTATGTTTCGTCTGAAGTATTTGCTCTTCAAGGGACGCGGTTGTTTTAAGATACTGCTTTTTTTTTAGGTTGAGACCAATTTTCCGACGACAGTAAAACAAATAGGTTGCCGATAAGTATGTAGAAGGTTAAATTCTTCGACAATTTTGCGATAGTAGAATCCTTCCCATCCACATAAGAGATTGATTCATCTTTAGACATATCCATTGGTCGGAAAGTTCGAAGTAAGTTACAGTATAAGACTAGACTCTGCAAGCTACCGTTATAACACCACAGCCAGGAAGAAGTATCACGTTAATAAGAAGACATGACACGCTGGGTGTGCCTATGAAAGCGGGCAACATTCATTATACTATCGAGAAGGTTCAGCGAAGGTTGTCGGAACCTTGCGTAAAAAAATAGTAAACTTTTCTATGTACCCAGACTTTTATAGCCACCGTGTATAATAACAATTGAATGTGCTCCAAAATCAATCGGTTGTCGAACTTTGATTGTTGAACACGACGCAGGTGCTGATTGTAGTAGGTCTCGGAAAAATCAGAGGTTCCAATACATAATAAAATGATTTGTAAGTTTATCGTCAAACGTACGTTTTTTAAACACATATTCATACGGATTAAGGTACTGTTAACATATATTCTACATCGGACGCTGAAATAATAAGTTTCATAAGGCAGTTCTTCGTGCGTACGTTATCACCTTTCACCCATATTTAAACATGAGATCGTCTGAGATATAGTGGTCAGTTATATATGATCTCTCTAAGATAAAAAAAACATCTGAGTTCATCTATTTTAAAATGAATATTCAAACATACAATTATATCGTTCCCTCGAATAACACTGAATAATTTTAAATAAATACATTTCAAAAAGTGACATTCGTTTCATAAATTTGAATAATAATTAGTTTTTAATTATGTAAATATAAATACACAGATACTATTTATTGCACTGTATAAATAGCTAAACGTTTCAATAAATACACAAAGAAAAACATATTCTGATTATTTATTTAAACAACATTTAGATTGTCATGACATTTTTTCGGAACAAGAATAGTACTTTTCTTCTTACTAGTATTGATTCTGACGAATATTCATGATGTGTAAATTAAAATTTATGATTTACAGTAAATCATCCATTAAAAAAGTTCCGTTTATTTTCGATCGTGTCTCACTAGTTTTATTTTACAAACTAGTAATTAAACTGAAATTCTAAAGTTAAAACTTCGATTCGACTTTTTTGGCTAGCAGAGTGAATATATGTGCATATCACTTTTACTCAGCAATATATTCTTGCCGCTTAAAATCAGTCTGTAGCTACAGTCTGTATCTTAATGTGGTTTTGTCTATTTGCCCAATATTGTTCAACTTTCTCTGAATAAATCTCCTATTTCTCCTTCAACTCTAATACATTTGACGTATTAATAAGTGTGTTTTGTTGGTTTTCTTTACTTTGTTAATAAAAAGTACAGGTTGAAGATCATAAAAATAATATTTATGAACACAGAAATAAGAATCGAACTATGACTTATAGTTGGGTTTCGACATCCAATCGATATTTCATGAATTCATATATTCGATTTTATTTTCGGTAGCTTGAAATATCGTCTAGCGGTCTTCTGGTTTAACTTTCTAAACGTTACATCTGCTGAACCATTAAGATACACAAATACTTGAACTTTTGGAATTGAATTAGTAAAACAAACTTTAGGTGTATGGTTAATTCGAGACAGGTTGTTTTATTGATCTTTTCAATGAAGTCACCATAGCGGAGTTTGCAGAAAAATATACTCTAACTAAAGTATTCACACATACATGTCTAAATACATGCGTCTTCTTATGCTTTATTATCGCGAGTTCTGTCTTTTACAAAAGCCATTCTCACCTCTGCGAGTACGTCATTTACTATCCGATTGTCACTCTCCGTCTACATGACTGTTACATATATGAGGAAAAGTGGCTCATGTCTTCGAGTAATTCCAACGACACTTAAACGTAAATTAACCATCATATCATCTTATCTAAAATAGCCAACCATAAAAAACATAACATCAGAAGAGTGTGGCTATTTAATTGACAGGTCTTATCTCATCTCGATTTGGCTTGTGGAAGGCGATACATCTAGATAATGTTAAGAGAATATGAGTTATTTGTTTTCATTGTTAATTAAGCATTCACAAATTAGTTATATCTTTATATCCACACTACAAAATCACTTTGTGTGTGTTGTCAATTGTTGTATTTTGACTAGGAGTCGTTCAGCCCTAAAAATAAACCCGTGGACTCCTATCATTTTCCTACAGTACACGATAATTAATTCTATTGTTGTATAATAACACTTATAAAATAAAATCTTCATCTCATTTCCAAAGGGAAGTAATTTCAATAAAAGTAAAGCTAAGCTCAAACGTGTATAAGGTTCAAGGCCTTGGATTTTAATTTCAAAACAACGTTATTTCATGACGTTTAATTAACTCGCTTTTGCAATACAATTCAAACACAATGGTTCGTTCATAACATTATGTAAACATATTGAAATGAAACAAAGTTCAACAATAAATTTCAAACACAAATCTGAATTCATGTATTTGAATTGTGAATTAAAAAAATATTAAGCGTTCATAGAAAATACTGAATTGAACAATCTGTTTTTTGGTAGAATTTAACGTCGATATTAGTGTTTGTTGATCTTATAATAATGAGTGAGGTTAAAATGTAACGATTGGCTTTCCTTAAAAAACGTATTTCACGTAGAAGATTTGTGATATTGCGTATTATTTAGTTATCTTCTTTTTAAATGTTGATAGACAATCATTGAAATGTTTCTCATAACTCTGTGTGTGTACGACCTTCTGTCGATAACTGTTCTTCTTCCTTGTCGTCTTTCAACTTGATTACCCTTTCTTTTTCGTTATTAATTCTATTGCGCCGTGCGATCCCCTTGTTTCCCTTCGTTGTTTCATTTTCATTCCTGGTCGTTGCGCTTTGAATTCGTCTGATCAGTGTGGCTTGGCGGTGATACCTGATACTGAATAAGTGACATTTCACACAGAGAAATATTCACGTTAAATTAGTTAAAAATACTTATTACTTACCTAATAGCTAACTAGTCAGATGGATAGACAAATATGCAGACATCTAAATAGCGATCCGTACTTGTTTGGTTTGGATCGACGACTGATTATAAAACCAAGGTTATTTGATATTTCTACATACATGACGTCATGACTTGCCTTTCATATCTGACTTATTTAAACTCATGCTTTTTTTATATTTGTGTTATTCGGACTACATTTCTCATCTTGAGAACTCGGGAATATTTCTGTCAAACTCGGAAATGTGGACGGAATTTTGAACGGAACCCTTTATTTTATCTTGTTCCCTCAGACATGACTGGGAGAAGTTGTCAGTAATTCGCAATTCTTCGTATTGCCCGTACCGAGGATTGAACCTGCAACCTTCAACCTTCAGATGACTTGGAATTGAATTTGGGGAGCCTTAAACCTCTTCTTGTTTTTGCTATGTATAGTATTACTACTTATCACTATATATCAGTACTTATAACAAAATATAATTTAAGATCAACTGTTATTAAATACCTTTCTATATAGCTAAAGGTTGGATGCCACTAATACACTAAATGAGTAAAATAAACATCACCTGAATACGCACTAATACTCATAAGTCAACATCCAATATGAATAATACATAGTAGATAATTAAATAATTATTTATAAAAAACAAAAACCTAATCATAAACAACCTATTACATCGCTGTATAAAAAAATCATGTTATATAATTAATGATCATTTTATAGCGTCACTAAAGATGTGATAATTTGTTAAGCCTTATATTTTCTTTTGCGACACAATCGTATAAAGATAGAAACGTTATTAATTAAGAGTGAAGTCAATCCATGCTCTGTTATATGTAATAAACAAGTAATGTGACACGCTATCATTAGTAACGATATACTAATATCACTAATTATATATCTTTATGGATGATATTAATAAAGTATTCTTAAGTATTAATAATAAATATAAAATATTACACACCATTAATAGTTAGATGATAATGATATTTATAATAATTTATTAAACGTGTTAAAATATAAATAATTACTAAGAATATAATTCTTAATTATATATAATTAAAAAAAATAATAATTTAACTGATAAAACCTAACAGCTCAGTACATTTCTTAACTTATTATAATATTGCTCTTGGAATACATCAGAAATATGTAATAACACTGTTTAACAATGTTTAACAATGTTTAACTTTCAACGAATTACTAGCCTAACGAGTAAATGACTTTTAGTATTTTTGGTTCGCCGATTCCGAATCTGCAAACCGTTCTTAATGAGATCTCAATTTTTATTTAAATCGCGTACTAAAGTTTAACATTTTTCGTAAATAAATGCATTTTTTACCAAATAGCCTAGTTTAACTTAATTAGTTTACATGAATTTAAACGAAAATGTTCATGATTGTTCACGATATTGACCAAATATATACTACTATATAAAATATATAGTTTTAACTATTTATTTTTACAATTGCGCTTGATGGAATCTTTCGAACAGTTGTAAAGTTAACTTAAATTGCAAGTAAAAGGACATACACAAAAATATCTAAACTGGGAGCTGGGTTTTACGGATCTTAGGATGCTTTAATGCGTGTTACCTGGCTCATTCTGTTGTAGACTCAAAATAAAGTCCGCAAACATAGCTAGTCTCAGTCTCTTTTGTCCATTGTAATGAGCGTCCATTTAAATTTCTATACACATGCAATGCTATGAACAGGGACACTCGGCTTGGTTTGCTTATCAAAATATATGCAGCGATAATATATTATCAAATTAGTGCAACGCCTGTAAATAATATTATCAATAATCTATATGATAGTTTAGGAGTTTGTCTGTTGGTCATTAATAGTCTAGAGTAAAACATGGTGGCTATATTAAAGATGTTAACTTCAAATGAGGCGACCATTTTTATTTTTATTTTAATGTTTTTCGTAGCTTCAGTCATTCGTTAATTTTGTATGAAATCATTGACCGTGTTTATCGCTAAAATCTAATAAATTCTCCGAAACAAAAATAAATATGTGATTTGCGAAAATGGACATTACGCGACATAGTACATCCCGATTTAACTAAATCATCCACCAACCCTTCATAATCCGCAGACTGATGCTTTCCCTAGAAACCATTGGGGATAACTCCTGCTGATAGTCATTTAACAGATAACAATCTAATAGCCAATTATATTTAGTCAATTTATTAATTGGTGCTAATAATTTTGATTAATGTTATCAAATTTTTCACAGCTTCTAAAGGTACTTCTTCCTGATTATCACATTTGGAATTAGTAATAATAACATTATTATTGAAGGCTTATTTGTTCGTGCTTAATTAGATCGTAAAATGGGTCCCTGTCATTTCTCTGCGTTTTACTATGAACTAGACAAGGGGCAAGTGTAGGCAATGTTGGTATAGTGTACAATACTTTTTTAGTAGTTAATAGAACGAATTTTGCATTTAAAGAAATTAAATCATTGGTTAAAAAATAGTTGTATTTAAAATATTTCCGACAGGTTTCCAATGATAAACTAAAACATTTAAATATTTATAAGCTTTAGACTTCGACTCAATGTTCCGTAAATGTCTACGCTGCTAGACAACAGGTTTTGCTAACTAAATTAAAACATAAACACAGTTGAAACAATTAGAAGTAAACCAATTCAATTACATCAATAAAACAATGTCTTTATTACTGGTCAGATTTACGACTGTCTTTCGATTGGCATATCTTAGGTTGGAATTGTATTCCCTTACGGAATAGTTGAAATTTAATTTCATCAATTCTCTTTTACTTTTTCTATTTGCTTTCAACATACCGTTTATTGTGTTAAATACACCCCCTCTAGTCAACTACTTCCTATACTTATCGTCTTATTCTACACCACTTGTATCCAACTATTTTTCTAATTAAAATCGCTCCATACTATGCATTAAGCCACTTGATGTTAGGAGGTAAAATAATTACCATTCAGAGTTAATACCTAGCCAACGATAACTGTAACGTGGATAGATTTCGACCAAGGGAAAAAGCAATTCTTCGATCTTTATAATAAAAATTGCACATGGAATGTGAACACTACACCAACAAATTCGAAAAGCGAGAGTTACGAGGCTGGCGAAAGTAAATCAAACGTTCATAAATTTATTGTGCTAAACCCCTGTTGCACTTTCGAAAAACTAGCGTGTATACACCGTCATACACACGTCAAAGACACATGTGTATGCTGATTAAAACCACTCTGATGCTGATGTGCGTTCATGAATAAAAAGTTTATTAAAATAAAAAGAACGGTAACAGAAATAAAAGAGAAGAGCGAGTAGACAGATGGACTTAGCTACAGCCTAAAACGTATTCTCTGCTTAAAATGTCGCCATTGATTCATCGACCTTGATTCGTTAACTTCCATTCTGGTGTCACCTCTGACCCTTAGGCACCACTCAAACTTTTCAATTTAAACTACGTCCGTAGTTATGTAACACAATCAAGCAAAGCAAGATAATAGGCGTTGTATATTATATATATATATATATATATATATATATATATATATATATATATATATATATATATATATAATTTGTTACACATTCTTTACTTCACTTTATAAAAAACCTACTCGAATAAACTCCTGTGAGGTGTTCAGTAGCAACGAATCCGCTGAGATATAAATTAACGCTTGCATAAAAAATAACATGATGGAGAACATGTAATTTCCTGGGCACGTAATAATTTCTAGAACGATCATGCCACGCACAAAAAGCCATGTCACGTTATCCATGAATATTTATAATTTGGACATGAACGTCAAATAAGCAGGTAATTATTTTTAAATTAGAAACAAAAATATGCATACAGAAAGCAATACAGTCAACAAAAATGATTACTTACTGATACGTAATGAGATATTGACAATGACCGCAGTGATTAGAGAAATCGATAGGAAATACGAAACTATTGTACATAAACATGTAAGAATGAGATTGTATCCAAAAACAATTCTGCAGATTAATATGTGTTACTGATTAGATCGCTTTAACCTTGCTTCAATATTGGCAAACATATATATTAAACCATATACTCTCTATAATATCCGAAAATGTTCTAAATTCTAAGTTTAATAAATGTATATTACAGACTTCAGAGCATATATATTAGAAGCGCATTCCAATGAGCAATGACAAAATCAATCCATAGCAAAACCTTTCATCTGATGTTTTTCAAATTTCTTCATTTATCTTCAAACACTACAACTAAACTTTACCTCTCTACATTCAATCTCCTGGAATGCCTGTACTTTATCTTTGCCCTATCCAAGGACAAACAAGTTCTTTTAATATGTTTGAAACTGTATTATTTCCAAATTTAATGGTATTATCATTTCCTACGCGCGTTTAGGGGAAGTTAGGGGAAAATATGTAGTCTTTTCCCTCACTCAGCAACTGATCATGAGCGTATTGGCTATACATAATCCTCAGGAGAAAACAGATAGTAACAAGTTCAAAATGAGCTACCGACACACGAAATAAATGCGCGAAACTAATTAACAAGGATTTGTGACAAAGTCAAGTAGCCCCTAGTTTATTTCGATAATGCAGAAAGGGGATATTGGCTTCTCACTTGTTTTTCTTTTCTAAAATACACAACAAATAGTCAATAATATTTAAATCTTGAAACTTTGGTAGATGAATGTTCTTCGTGCTATTTTGTTACAATGTTTGCTGTCTGAATGGGAACATTATTATCCTGGAAGATAACACTTACGTCTGTAAACATTTCCCTGATCATCGGATAAACTTGGTCGTCTAACATTTTCAAATAAGGATGAACCTCCTCGCACCCAACAGAACAGCAGTTCAACAAAAACAAAGACATTGTCGGCTTGACTGTATCATCATCCTGTGATAATTTAGCAAGAAATATGTGTTGCCCTAGATATGAAACACCACCCGTTTACTGTAGCCTATATACCCGAATTCAAAGTAGCAGATTAATAATTATACTTTTATTTCAATGGCATTAACTGTTCATGGTAAAAACAAAACTATAATGAAAAGTAAAACAATGGAATATATATAATCTCCTTATTGAATCTCGATCATAGACTTTGCGCTATTATTTTAAACCCTTAATACTATAATTATTTCTTTCAAATATTTTACTTAAGACAAGCTGGGTTTGATTGTGATATACGACTTTTTTCAATTGTGTCCCGGGACAGACAGTCAGACAGAACATGTATAGTATAGATTTCAATATTTGTAATCACTATGTAATGGCCGGTGCAATTCCAACTACAACGAGGACAGAAAAGCCGAAATCACGATGGGGTTTGCATTGGTGAAAATAAGGTGAACAGTAATCAACCTTACCACTTCAGGAAAATGTCATGATAGAAATATTTTTTCCTCATAATAATTAATGAAGTTAGATACAACTGATTGGGAAGTGACAAATTATGGGAAGAGAAGATGTAGTATAAAATCTTAGAAAAGAGACAAATAGGAAAATCGAATGATGTTTGTGACGTGAGACCGTTTGTTATAATTAAGTAGAAAAAGTTCGACAAATAATAATATAAATACGATGAATAAGTGGTTGACAGTGTAGGAAACAAGTGTGCAGTACACAGGCCGAAGATGAAGTAGGCAATACAGAAAATATGACTTCAAATATCCTCTACATTTTTCATGGAAATTTGCAAAACAAACGATGAAAAAACGTTAAGGACTAAAAGTATATATATGTATATATATAATTTCAATTTTTTTTATATTTGGATATGTTGATATTTTTTATATTTTTAATATAAAACTACAACTAAAAATACATTAATCACCTAAAATGTAGTGTAATGGATTCGTCTAAATACTTAAAAATGCAGCAACATTTTTGTAAGTAACGGATACATTTTATTAGACAGACGAACAGCACAGGTAAGGAGGACATTTTTAATAACTAATATAAATTAGCAAAACATTTATACGGAACAAAACTTAGGTTTAGTATGTGGAACGTTTATGTTCTTGCCTTTTAAGGGAAGTGGGGTCTGATCAACTCGGCTGGGAACCCATGAAGTTAAATACTGTCTTGTTTTTAAATTCCCGAAACAGTTGTTCATGGTAAACAACTGATGATCCCTTAAATGATGTAAGAAAAAAACTAATATAATAAATGTAAAAATTAAATTGACTTACATGAGTGATTTTCCACTGAACGACTTGGGACTTAAGGTTTTTTGTTTGTTTTGTTTTTAATATATAGTTTTAATGGTAGAGAAACTTCCGAAACTATATACATATGTATATATATATATATATATATATATATATATATATATATATATATATAGATATCGTTTTTAGGTCTGGAATCCTTATTTCCGCAAGTCACGAAGTGAATTATAACGAGTAATATATTCGATTATTTCATTTTCTATTATTTCTTAACTACAAGAGATAGAAGTAATTTCGAACCTTTTGATAAATAATCTTGTTTCATAATCAAATGCTGCAACGTGTATACGAGTTATCTCCCTTGTAATCAAAACAAAATTGGTTCCTAACAAAATAAAACAAAACCCTATTCGAATGAAATAACTGTTTTTTTTTATGGTAATGCAATTTTAAATAGCTTTCTCATTGACCCTGCTAACTTTTTCAGAGAAATTCATTTCCACGGTTGGAAAATAAGAGATTCTTTGTTAATGCACAGCGTTTTTAACAGGAAGTTATAGTCAAGGGAGATAACACAGTACCGCGCGGTAATGACCGATTGGACCAAAATCCGAGGAAATGTCACTACATGTGAAAGTGCAACTTCGTGATTAAAACACATGTCCCCCGTAAAGAACTTGAATTCACCATTTTCTATAAAGACGCAGCTTAATTTTTTATTCTTTTCCCTGATTTGAAACCAAAGGCTCGAACATTTTATTTCAAAAGAAGAATATAAAAGTAACGAAGCCTAACTAGGAATCGCAATTTGTCCATTTTATATAAAGAACCGCAACATACACGTAGTCACAGGTTTGTGGAAATATCACAGAAAAAACAATTAAAACATTAAAAACAAAGAATCGAGAGATCACGATGTTGAAAAAAATAAACGCAGCTTTTTATTTCGTCCGAATTTAAGAGAAGTGAACATAATTAGATAAAATAAAAGAAAAAGATAAATATACCGAAAGATGAGAAGAATTACTTTGTTTACGTAAATGTTTGTCTTTTTTTCATACAAATATATAAGACGAATATATTCAATGTAGGCGATACACAAGTCAAATGAATAAAGAACAGCATACTGTTCGAGCAATTAATGATGATGTCTTGTATAGAAAAGCACTATAATTAGATAAAATAAAAGAAAAAGATAAATATACTGAAAGATGAGAAGAATTACTTTGTTTACGTAAATGTTTGTCTTTTGTTCATACAAATATATAAGACGAATATATTCAATGTAGGCGATAATCAAGTCAAATGAATAAAGAACAGCATACTGTTCGAGCAATTAATGATGATGTCTTGTATAGAAAAGCACTATAATTAGATAAAATAAAAGAAAAAGATAAATATACCGAAAGATGAGAAGAATTACTTTGTTTACGTAAATGTTTGTCTTTTTTTCATACAAATATATAGGTCGAATATATTCAATGTAGGCGATACACAAGTCAAATGAATAAAGAACAGCATACTATTCGAGCCATTAATTATGATGTCTTGTATAGAAAAGCACTAACATAGAAACATGATGCAACATCGTAGACAGCCAATAATATTTTTATGTAGCTAATTTAAAGATCCTATATATATAACTAGCGGGGCTACCCGGCGTTGCTCGGGGTCATAAAAACATATATTTGAAGAAAGATCGTGTGTGTAACATCTTTATATTCAAACTTCTATGTCCGCCCCTCTCTCTATAGCCGTCTCTTTATCTGCTACCTTTCTCTTTCCTGGTCGCCCCATTTCGCCGCTACTTTCTAATTTTGCCTTTTGCAAAAGCTGTTTCTTCCCAACCATTTCTCCTATTGCCCAGGGTAATAGTATGACATATTTCTATAAAAAGTAACACCTCTATCTGCGCCTTCTATATAGGTACTTATCTCCACCCCGGTGTTCATACTATATACGTATCTATCATCACCCCAGTGCACATACTATATACGTACCTATCGCCGCCCCGGTGCATATACTATTTAAGTACCTATCGCCGCCCCGTTGTGAATGCTAAATAGTTCCTATCGTTGCCCCGGTGTGAATGCTAAATACATACCTATTGCGCCCCGGTGTGCATGCTACATAAGTACCTATCGCTGCCCTAGTGCGAATACTAAAGACATACCAATTGCGCCCCGGTGTGCATGCTACATAAGTACCTATCGCTGCCCTAGTGCGAATAATTAATATGTACATATTGCCGCTTTGGTGTGAATGCTAAATACGTACCTATCGCCGGCCCAGTGCGAATGCTAAATACGTACCTATAGCCGCCCGAGTGCGAATGCTAAATACGTACCTATAGCCGCCCCAGTGCGAATGCTAAATACGTACCTATCACCACTACGGTGCGAATGCGAAATACATACCTTTCGCCGCCCCGGTGCGCGTGCAATATATGTACTGATCGCCGCCGCAGAGCGCATGCTATGTACGTACTTATTGTTGCCCATGTGTACATGCTATATACGTAGCTATCGCCACCCCTGAATTCTGAATACGTACCTATCGCCGCCCTGGTGTGGAAGCTAAATACATACATATCGCCGCCCCGGTGCGAATGCTAAATACATACCTATCGCCGCCCCGGTGTGAATTCTAAATACGTACCTATTGCTGCCCCGGTGTGAATTCTAAATACGTACCTATCGCTGCTCCGGTGTGAATGCTAAATACATACCTATCGCTGCTCCGGTGTGAATGCTAAATACATACCTATCGCCGCCCCGGCGTGAATGCTAAATACGTACCTATCGTCGCCCCGGTGTGAATTTTAAATATGTACCTTTCGCCGCCCAGTGTGAATTTTAAATATGTACCTATCGCCGCCCCGGTGCGCGTGCTACATATGAACCGATCGCTGCCTCAGTGCGCATGCTAAATACATACCTATCACTGCTCCGGTGTGCATACTATATACGTACTTATTACCGCCCATGTGCACATGCTATATAAGTACCTATCACCACTGCTGAATGCTAAATAAGTACCTATCGCCGCCCCGGTGTGGAAGCTAAATACGTACATATCGCCGCCCCTAAATTTGGGCAGACCCTAAAAAGTTCGGCCTGACCCCTAAAATTTTCCCCGACCCCTAAATCTCTCCAGCCCCCTAATTTTTCACTCTCCCCCAACCATGAGAAATATTTTGACTTCAAAACAAAAAAAAACAAAAAAATTTGGCCTGACCCCTAAAAAGTGCGTCCTGACCCCTAAAATTTTCCCCGACCCTTCAATCTCTCCAGCCCCCTAATTTTTCACTCTCCCCCAACCCTGAGAAATATTTTCAGTTCAAAACCAAAAAAAAGAAAAAAATTTGGCCTGACCCCTAAAAAGTTCGTCCTGACCCTTAAACTTTTCCCCGACCACTCAATCTCTCCAGCCCCCTAATTGTTCACTCTCCCCCAACCATGAGAAATATTTTGAGTTCAAAACCAAAAAAAACAAAAAAATTTGGCCTGACCCCTAAAAAGTTCCGCCTGACCCCTAAAATTTTCCCCGACCCCTAAATCTCTCTAGCCCCCTAATTTTTCACTCTCCCCCAACCATGAGAAATATTTTGACTTCAAAACAAAAAAAAAACAAAAAAAATTTGGCCTGACCCCTTAAAAGTTCGTCCTGACCCCTAAAATTTTCCCCGACCCCTAAATCTCTCTAGCCCCCTAATTTTTCACTCTCCCACAACCATGAGATATATTTTGACTTCAAAACAAAAAAAAACAAAATAATTTGGCCTGACCCCTAAAAAGTTCGCCCTGACCCCTAAAATTTTCCCCGACCCCTAAATCTCTCCAGCCCCCTAATTTTTCACTCTCCTCCAACCATGAGAAATATTTTGACTTCAAAACAAAAACAAAAAAAAAATTTGGCCTGACCCCTAAAAAGTTAGTCCTGACCCCTAAAATTTTCCCCGACCCCTAAATCTCTCCAGCCCCCTAATTTTTCACTCTCCCCCAACCATGAGATATATTTTGACTTCAAAACAAAAAAAAACAAAAGAAAACAAAAAAATTTGGCCTGACCCCTAAAAAGTTCGTCCTGACCCCTAAAATTTTCCCCGACCCCTAAATCTCTCCAGCCACCTAATTTTTCACTCTCCCCAACCCTGAGAAATATTTTGACTTCAAAACAAAAAAAAACAAAAAAAACAAAAAAATTTGGCCTGACCCCTAAAAAGTTCGTCCTGACCCCTAAAATTGTCCCCGACCCCAAAATCTCTCCAGCCCCCTAATTTTTCACTCTCCCCCAACCATGAGATATATTTTGACTTCAAAACAAAAAAAAACAAAAAAATTTTGCCTGACCCCTAAAAAGTTCGTCCTGACCCCTAAAATTTTCCCCGACCCCTAAATCTCTCCAGCCCCCTAATTTTTCACTCTCCCCCAACCATGATAAATATTTTGACTTCAAAACAAAAAAAAACCCAAAAAAAACAAAAAAATTTGGCCTGACCCCTAAAAAGTTCGTCATGACCCCTAAAATTTTCCCCGACCCCTAAATCTCTCTAGCCCCCTAATTTTTCACTCTCCCCCAACCCTGAGAAATATTTTGACTTCAAAACAAAAAAAAACAAAAAAATTTGGCCTGACCCCTAAAAAGTTCGTCCTGACCCCTAAAATTTTCCCCGACCCCTAAATCTCTCCAGCCCCCTAATTTTTCACTCTCCCCCAACCCTGAGAAATATTTTGACTTCAAAACAAAAAAAAACAAAAAAATTTGGCCTGACCCCTAAAAAGTTCGTCCTGACCCCTAAAATTTTCCCCGACCCCTAAATCTCTCCAGCCCCCTAATTTTTCACTCTCCCCCAAACTGAGAAATATTTTGACTTCAAAACAAAAAAAAACAAAAAAAAACAAAAAAATTTGGCCTGACCCCATAAAAGTTCGTCCTTACCCCTAAAATTTTCCCCGACCCCTAAATCTCTCCAGCCCCCTAATTTTTCACTCTCCTCCAACCCTGAGAAATATTTTTACTTCAAAACAAAAAAAAACAAAAAAATTTGGCCTGACCCCTAAAAAGTTCGTCCTGACCCCGTAAATTTTCCCCGACCCCTAAATCTCTCCAGCCCCCTAATTGTTCACTCTCCCCAACCCTGAGAAATATTTTGACTTCAAAAGAAAAAAAAACAAAAAAAAAAAAAAAAAATTTGGCCTGACCCCTAAAAAGGTCGTCCTGACCCCTAAAATTTTCCCCGACTCCTAAATCTCTCCCACCCCCTTATGTTTCACTCTCCCCCAACCCTGAGAAATATTTTGACTTCAAAACAAAAAAAAACAAAAAAATTTGGCCTGACCCCTAAAAAGTACGCCTGACCCCTAAAATTTTCCCCGACCCCTAAATCTCTCCAGCCCCCTAATTGTTCACTCTCCCCCAACCATGAGATATATTTTGACTTCAAAACAAAAAAAAACAAAAAAATTCGGCCTGACCCCTAAAAAGTTCGTCCTGACCCCTAAAATTTTCCCCGACCCCTAAATCTCTCCAGCCCCTAATTTTTCACTCTCCTCCAACCATGAGAAATATTTTGACTTCAAAACAAAAAAAAACAAAAAAATTTGGCCTGACCCCTAAAAAGTTCGTCCTGACCCCTAAAATTTTCCCCGACCCCTAAATCTCTCCAGCCACCTAATTTTTCACTCTCCCCAACCCTGAGAAATATTTTGACTTCAAAACAAAAAAAAACAAAAAAAACAAAAAAATTTGGCCTGACCCCTAAAAAGTTCGTCCTGACCCCTAAAATTGTCCCCGACCCCAAAATCTCTCCAGCCCCCTAATTTTTCACTCTCCCCCAACCATGAGATATATTTTGACTTCAAAACAAAAAAAAACAAAAAAATTTTGCCTGACCCCTAAAAAGTTCGTCCTGACCCCTAAAATTTTCCCCGACCCCTAAATCTCTCCAGCCCCCTAATTTTTCACTCTCCCCCAACCATGATAAATATTTTGACTTCAAAACAAAAAAAAACCCAAAAAAAACAAAAAAATTTGGCCTGACCCCTAAAAAGTTCGTCATGACCCCTAAAATTTTCCCCGACCCCTAAATCTCTCTAGCCCCCTAATTTTTCACTCTCCCCCAACCCTGAGAAATATTTTGACTTCAAAACAAAAAAAAACAAAAAAATTTGGCCTGACCCCTAAAAAGTTCGTCCTGACCCCTAAAATTTTCCCCGACCCCTAAATCTCTCCAGCCCCCTAATTTTTCACTCTCCCCCAACCCTGAGAAATATTTTGACTTCAAAACAAAAAAAAACAAAAAAATTTGGCCTGACCCCTAAAAAGTTCGTCCTGACCCCTAAAATTTTCCCCGACCCCTAAATCTCTCCAGCCCCCTAATTTTTCACTCTCCCCCAAACTGAGAAATATTTTGACTTCAAAACAAAAAAAAACAAAAAAAAACAAAAAAATTTGGCCTGACCCCATAAAAGTTCGTCCTTACCCCTAAAATTTTCCCCGACCCCTAAATCTCTCCAGCCCCCTAATTTTTCACTCTCCTCCAACCCTGAGAAATATTTTTACTTCAAAACAAAAAAAAACAAAAAAATTTGGCCTGACCCCTAAAAAGTTCGTCCTGACCCCGTAAATTTTCCCCGACCCCTAAATCTCTCCAGCCCCCTAATTGTTCACTCTCCCCAACCCTGAGAAATATTTTGACTTCAAAAGAAAAAAAAACAAAAAAAAAAAAAAAAAATTTGGCCTGACCCCTAAAAAGGTCGTCCTGACCCCTAAAATTTTCCCCGACTCCTAAATCTCTCCCACCCCCTTATGTTTCACTCTCCCCCAACCCTGAGAAATATTTTGACTTCAAAACAAAAAAAAACAAAAAAATTTGGCCTGACCCCTAAAAAGTACGCCTGACCCCTAAAATTTTCCCCGACCCCTAAATCTCTCCAGCCCCCTAATTGTTCACTCTCCCCCAACCATGAGATATATTTTGACTTCAAAACAAAAAAAAACAAAAAAATTCGGCCTGACCCCTAAAAAGTTCGTCCTGACCCCTAAAATTTTCCCCGACCCCTAAATCTCTCCAGCCCCTAATTTTTCACTCTCCTCCAACCATGAGAAATATTTTGACTTCAAAACAAAAAAAAACAAAAAAATTTGGCCTGACCCCTAAAAAGTTCGTCCTGACCCCTAAAATTTTCCCCGACCCCTAAATCTCTCCAGCCCCCTAATTTTTCACTCTCCCCAACCCTGAGAAATATTTTGACTTCAAAACAAAAAAAAACAAAGAAAAACAAAAAAATTTGGCCTGACCCCTAAAAAGTTCGTCCTGACCCCTAAAATTGTCCCCGACCCCAAAATCTCTCCAGCCCCCTAATTTTTCACTCTCCCCCAACCATGAGATATATTTTGACTTCAAAACAAAAAAAAACAAAAAAATTTTGCCTGACCCCTAAAAAGTTCGTCCTGACCCCTAAAATTTTCCCCGACCCCTAAATCTCTCCAGCCCCCTAATTTTTCACTCTCCCCCAACCATGATAAATATTTTAACTTCAAAACAAAAAAAAACAAAAAAATTTGGCCTGACCCCTAAAAAGTTCGTCATGACCCCTAAAATTTTCCCCGACCCCTAAATCTCTCTAGCCCCACTAATTTTTCACTCTCCCCCAACCCTGAGAAATATTTTGACTTCAAAACAAAAAAAAACTAAAAAATTTGGCCTGACCCCTAAAAAGTTCGTCCTGACCCCTAAAAAGTTCGTCCTGACCCCTAAAATTTTCCCCGACCCCTAAATCTCTCCAGCCCCCTAATTTTTCACTCTCCCCCAACCCTGAGAAATATTTTGACTTCAAAACAAAAAAATCAAAAAATTTTGGCCGGACCCCTAAAAAGTTCGTCCTGACCCCTAAAATTTTCCCCGACCCCTAAATCTCTCTAGCCCCCTAATTTTTCACTCTCCCCCAACCCTGAGAAATATTTTGACTTCAAAACAAAAAAAAACAAAAAAATTTGGCCTGACCCCTAAAAAGTTCGTCCTGACCCCTAAAATTTTCCCCGACCCCTAAATCTCTCCAGCCCCCTAATTTTTCACTCTCCCCCAACCATGAGATATATTTTGACTTCAAAACAAAAAAAACAAAAAAATTTGGCCGGACCCCTAAAAAGTTCGTCCTAGCCCCTAAAATTTTCCCCGACCCCTAAATCTCTCTAGCCCCCTAATTTTTCACTCTCCCCCAACCCTGAGAAATATTTTGACTTCAAAACAAAAAAAAACAAAAAAATTTGGCCTGACCCCTAAAAAGTTCGTCCTGACCCCTAAAATTTTCCCCGACCCCTAAATCTCTCCAGCCCCCTAATTTTTCACTCTCCCCCAACCATGAGATATATTTTGACTTCAAAACAAAAAAAACAAAAAAATTTGGCCTGACCCCTAAAAAGTTCGTCCTGACCCCTAAAATTTTCCCCGACCCCTAAATCTCTCCAGCCCCCTAATTTTTCACTCTCCTCCAACCATGAGAAATAATTTGACTTCAAAACAAAAAAAAACAAAAAAATTTGGCCTGACCCCTAAAAAGTTCGTCCTGACCCCTAAAATTTTCCCCGACCCCTAAATCTCTCCAGCCCCCTAATTTTTCACTCTCCTCCAACCATGAGAAATAATTTGACTTCAAAACAAAAAAAAACAAAAAAATTTGGCCTGACCCCTAAAAAGTTCGTCCTGACCCCTAAAATTTTCCCCGACCCCAAAATCTCTCCAGCCCCCTAATTTTTCACTCTCCCCCAACCATGAGAAATATTTTCAGTTCAAAACCAAAAAAAAGAAAAAAATTTGGCCTGACCCCTAAAAAGTTCGTCCTGACCCCTAAAATTTTCCTGATACGACCCTACCTCTACACTTCTCAAAAAAGGAGGAGATAATGCATGGGATGAGTGCATCATGACAACGGACCCGATACGACCCTACCTCAACACTTCTCAAAAAAGGAGGAGATAATGCATGGGAATAGTGCATCATGACAACGGAACCGATACGACCCTTCCTCAACAGTTCTAAAAAAAGGAGGAGATAATGCATGGGATGAGGGCACTATGACAACGAAACCGATACTACCTCAACACTTCTCAAAAAAGGAGGAGATAATGCATGGGATGAGTGCATCATGACAACGGAACTGATACGACCCTACCTCTACACTTCTCAAAAAAGGCGGAGATAATGCATGGGATGAGGGCACTATGACAACGAAACCGATACTACCTCAACACTTCTCAAAAAAGGAGGAGATAATGCATGGGATGAGTGCATCATGACAACGGAACCGATACGACCCTACCTCTACACTTCTCAAAAAAGGAGGAGATAATGCATGGGATGAGGGCATCATGACAACGAAACCGACCCTACCTCAACACTTCTCAAAAAAGGAGGAGATAATGCATGGGATGAGTGCATCATGACAACGGAACCGATACGACCCTACCTCAACACTTCTCAAAAAAGGAGGAGATAATGCATGGGATGAGTGCATCATGACAACGGAACCGATACGACCCTACCTCAACACTTCTCAAAAAAGGAGGAGATAATGCATGGGATGAGTGCATCATGACAACGGAACCGATACTACCCTACCTCAACACTTCTCAAAAAAGGAGGAGATCATGCATGGGAATAGTGCATCATGACAACGGAACCGATACGACCCTACCTCAACACTTCTAAAAAAAGGAGGAGATCATGCATGGGATGAGTGCATCATGACAACGGAACCGATACGACCCTACCTCAACACTTCTCAAAAAAGGAGGAGATAATGCATGGGATGAGTGCATCATGACAACGGAACCGATACTACCCTACCTCAACACTTCTCAAAAAAGGAGGAGATCATGCATGGGAATAGTGCATCATGACAACGGAACCGATACGACCCTACCTCAACACTTCTCAAAAAAGGAGGAGATCATGCATGGGAATAGTGCATCATGACAACGGAACCGATACGACCCTACCTCAACACTTCTAAAAAAAGGAGATAATGCATGGGATGAGGGCATCATGACAACGGAACCGATACGACCCTACCTCAACATTTCTCAAAAAAGGAAGAGATAATGCATGGGATCAGTGCATCATGACAACGGAACCGATACTACCCTACCTCAACACTTCTCAAGAAAGGAGGAGGTAATGCACACCGGCGAATACCGTAACCCCCCCCCCCCAATTTGGCCTGAAAGGAGGAGGTAATTCCTATCATGATAACAGAACAGCCACAGGGAGGGAGGGGGGAAATATTAGCGTCTATTAATAATTATGAAAGAAAGTGTGTGAGGGAAAAAAAACTGCCACTCTCTGACGTCATGATGACCTGATATAACCGGACACAATTTAGAGCAAGACCGGGTACATCCGGCAAGGGATTATGGGACAGGTACGGATGTGATTGAGCAACCCTTGTTTCACTACACACTCTTAACGTAGGATTCCTATGTTGTTATTGATGCAACCGGACAGAAGTTATTGGATGATCTGATAGAACCGGACACAATTTAGGGCAAGACCGGGTACATCCGGCAAGGGATTATGGGATGTTTACAATGACTTTGCATTTTTATCGGATTAGTACATAAATACATTAGATTATTTCGAATTCACTACATATTAACGTGTAAAATGTCGTGGAAAATACGAAAAAACTGCTACCTTTTGTCGGAAAGTGGTCCGGTTGACTGTCAGCGAGTGAATCGTTATTTGCGATTGTGAGATATTATGATCCCAGGATATGTACGGTGCTGAAGATATAAACTTTTTGACATGTCGCCGCTTAGTTTTTGAGGAGAAGCTTCACATACAGACATACATATGGGATCAGTGCATCATGACAACGGAACCGATACTACCCTACCTCAACACTTCTCAAGAAAGGAGGAGGTAATGCACACCGGCGAATACCGTAACCCCCCCCCCCAATTTGGCCTGAAAGGAGGAGGTAATTCCTATCATGATAACAGAACAGCCACAGGGAGGGAGGGGGGAAATATTAGCGTCTATTAATAATTATGAAAGAAAGTGTGTGAGGGAAAAAAAACTGCCACTCTCTGACGTCATGATGACCTGATATAACCGGACACAATTTAGAGCAAGACCGGGTACATCCGGCAAGGGATTATGGGACAGGTACGGATGTGATTGAGCAACCCTTGTTTCACTACACACTCTTAACGTAGGATTCCTATGTTGTTATTGATGCAACCGGACAGAAGTTATTGGATGATCTGATAGAACCGGACACAATTTAGGGCAAGACCGGGTACATCCGGCAAGGGATTATGGGATGTTTACAATGACTTTGCATTTTTATCGGATTAGTACATAAATACATTAGATTATTTCGAATTCACTACATATTAACGTGTAAAATGTCGTGGAAAATACGAAAAAACTGCTACCTTTTGTCGGAAAGTGGTCCGGTTGACTGTCAGCGAGTGAATCGTTATTTGCGATTGTGAGATATTATGATCCCAGGATATGTACGGTGCTGAAGATATAAACTTTTTGACATGTCGCCGCTTAGTTTTTGAGGAGAAGCTTCACATACAGACATACATACATACATACATACATATAGACAACTGCCCTTTATATAAGAGACTAGCGGGGCTACCCGGCGTTGCTCGGGGTCATAAAAACATATAATTGAAGAAAAATCGTGTGTGTAACATCTTTATATACAAACTTCTATTTCTCCCCCCCCCCTTTCTCTATAGCCGTCTCTTTATCTTTCTACGTTTCTCTTCCCTGGTCACCCCATTTCAGCGCTACTTTCTAATTTTGCCTTTTGCGAAAGCTGTTTCTTCCCCACCATTTCTCCTACGTTGGCCAGGGCAATAGTATATCATATTTCTATAAAAAGTAACACCTCTATATGCGCCTTCTATATAGGTACTTATCTCCGCCCCGGTGTTCATACTATATACGTATCTATCATCACCCCGGTGCGCATACTATATACGTACCTATCGCCGCCCCAGTGCACATACTATATATGTACCTATCGCCGCCCCAGTGCAGATACTATTTAAGTACCTATCGCCGCCTCGGTGCGAATGCTAAATAGTACCTATCGCCGTCCCGGTGTGCATGCTACATAAGTACCTATCGCTGCCCTAGTGCGAATAATTAATATGTACATATTGCCGCTTTGGTGCGAATGCTAAATACGTACCTATCGCCGCTTTGGTGCGAATGCTAAATACGTACCTATCGCCGGCCCGGTGCGAATGCTAAATACGTACCTATAGCCGCCTCGGTGCGAATGCGAAATACATACCTTTCGCCGTTCCGGTGCATGTGCTATATACGTACCTATCGCCGCCCCGGTGCACGTGCTATATACGTACCTATCGCCGCCCCGGTGCGCATGCTATATATGTACTGACTGCCGCCGCAGAGCGCATGCTATGTACGTACTTATTGCTGCCCATGTGTACATGTTATATACGTAGCTATCGCCACCCCTAAATTCTGAATACGTACCTATAGCCGCCCCGGTGTGGAAGCTAAATAGGTACTAATTGCTGCCCTGGTGCGAATGCTAAATACATACCTATCGCCGCTCCGGTGTGAATTCTAAATACGTACCTATCACCGCCCGGTCTGAATTCTAAATACGTACCTATCGCTGCCCCGGGTCGGAAGCTAAATACGTACATATCGCCACCCTGGTGCGAATGCTAAATACATACCTATCGCCGCCCCGGTGTGAATGCTAAATACGTACCTATCGCCGCTCCGGTGTGAATTTTAAGTACGTACCTTTCGCCGCCCCGGTGCGCGTGCTATATACGTACCTATCGCCGCCCCGGTGTGAATTTTAAATACGTACCTTTCGCCGCCCCGGTGCGCGTGCTATATACGTACCTATCAGCGCCCTGGTGCACGTGCTATATATGAACCGATCGCTGCCCCAGTGCACATGCTAAATACATGCCTATCACCGCCCCGGTGCACATACTATATACATACTTATTGCCGCCGATGTGCACATGCTATATACGTACTTATCGCCACCGCTGAATGCTAAATAAGTACCTATCTCCGCTCAGGGGTGAATGCTAAATACGTACATATAGCCGCCCCGGTGTGCATACACCATATGTACCTATCACTGCCCCAGTGTGAATACTAAATATGTACATATCGCCGCCCCTGTGCGAATGCTGAATACGTACCTATCGCAACCCCAGGGCGAATGCTAAATACGTAACTATCGCCACCCCTATACACTACTATATACGTACCTATGCCACCCCAGTGCACATACTATATATAAACCTATCGCCGGCCTGGTGCGCATAATATATTCGTACCTATCGCGGCTCTGGTTTGCATACTACATACTTACCTATCTCTGCAAGGGTGCACATACTATATATGTACCTATCTCCAGCCCAGTTCGCACACGTAAGAACTCATATTAGTGCACCCCTGTCGTGTTTGAAAAACAAAATAGTGTTCATTCATGTATTGTCACTATCATAAATATAAATAATTTTAGTTAAAAACAGAAAAAAAGAAATGTTTTTGCCTCCCCCCACGAACATTTTTTTTCCATCCTCCCACATACTTAGAAATATTTTTAATTTAAAAGAAATAAAAAAGAAAAGAAAATTTTTTGACCCGCCCCAAACATTTGATGTTCCCCCCATACATAGAAATATTTTTAGTTTAAAAAAAGAAAAAAAAAATTTGTTTAGCCCCCCGCCCAGAAAATTTTTTTTTTCATCCTGCCCCATACATATAAATATTTTCAATGAAAAAGATAAAAGAAAAGGAAAAAAATGTTGCCCCCCACCACAATTTTTTTTTGTGCGCATGCTATATTCGTACTTATGGCATCCCATGTGCACATGCTATATACGTTCCTATCGCCACCGCTGAATGCTAAATACATACCTATAGTCTCCTCGGTGCGAATGCTAAATATGTACCTATCGCCGCCCCGGTGCGAATGGTAAATACGTTTATATCGCCGCTAAAAATTTCCACGACCACCAATCTCTCCAGGCCCCCCAACTTTTTTTTACTCTCGCCCAACCCTGAGTAATATTTTTAGTTCCAAAAATAAAAAAATAAAAAAATTTGGCCCGACCCCTAAAAAGTTTGTCCTGACCTCTAAACATTTCCCCGAGCCCCCAATCTCTTCAGAACGCCCCCAACTTTTTTATTATTCTCTCCCAATCCTAAGAAATATTGTTAGTTAAAAAAATAAAAAAACAAAAAAAATTTGGCTCGACCTATAAAAAGTTTGTCCTGACCCCTAAAAATTTCCCCGACCCCCCCAATCTCTCCAGCCCCCCCCCACAGTTTTTTTACTCTCGCCCACCCTGAGTAATATTTTTGTGCAAAAAATAAAACAATTTGGCCCGACCACTTAAAAGTTTGTCCTGACAATCTCTCCAGCCCCCTCAATTTCTTTTACTCTCCCAAACATGAGAAATATTTTGAGTTCAAAGAAAAAAAAAAAAATTTGGCCTGACCCCTAAAATTTTGGCCTGACCCCTAAAATTTTCCCCGACCCCCTAATCTCTCCAGCCCCCCCCCTCCAACTTTTTTTCACTCTTCCCCTGAGGAATATTTTAAGTTCAAAAAAAGAAAAAAAAAATTTGGCCGGACCCCTAAAGAATTTGGCCTGACCCTTAAATTTTCCCCGACCCCCTAATCTCTCCAGACCCCCACCAACTTTTTTTTCAGTGTCCCACAACCCTGAGAAATATTTTAAGTTAAAAAAAAAACAAATAAAAAATTTGGCCTGACCCCTAAAAAATTTGTCCTGACCCCTAAAATTTAATTGTGTTTTTAAACGTGAGTTAACGCACTTCCTTAGCTATCCTCTAACAAATAAATTTCATTAAAAAACATTAATTGGTTTATGAACTTGAGGTATTACGTAATTAAATTACAATATGACTCAGCAATTTCAAATTACTATAAAATATAATGAAAAATAAATGAAAAGCCCCCCCCCCCCCCCGATGAAATATTCCCCATGGACCCTTAAGGGCTGGGTTAATAGATTCGAGAATACTCTCATCATCTTACTCTGTGAATTTTACATAAGAATACACTTTTATATGTTATGTATATATTCTCTAACCTTGTTTTAAACACCTTAATTGTGTTTTTAAACGTGAGTTAACGCACTTCCTTAGCTACCCTCTAAAAAATAAATTTCATTAAAAAACATTAATTGGTTTATGAACTTGAGGTATTACGTAATTAAATTACAATATGACTCAGCAATTTCAAATTACTATAAAATATAATGAAAAATTAATGAAAAGCCCCCTCCCCCCCGATGAAATATTCCCCATGGACCCCTAAGGGCTGGGTTAATAGATTCGAGAATACTCTCATCATCTTACTCTGTGAATTTTACATAAGAATACACTTTTATATGGTATGTATATATTCTCTAACCTTGTTTTAAACACCTTAATTGTGTGTTTTAAACGTGAGTTAACGCACTTCCTTAGCTACCCTCTAAAAAATAAATTTCATTAAAAAACATTAATTGGTTTATGAACTTGAGGTATTACGTAATTAAATTACAATATGACTCAGCAATTTCAAATTACTATAAAATATAATGAAAAATAAATGAAAAGCCCCTCCCCCCCGATGAAATATTCCCCATGGACCCCTAAGGGCTGGGTTAATAGATTCGAGAATACTCTCATCATCTTACTCTGTGAATTTTACATAAGAATACACTTTTATATGGTATGTATATATTCTCTAACCTTGTTTTAAACACCTTAATTTTGTTTTTAAACGTGAGTTAACGCACTTCCTTAGCTACCCTCTAAAAAATAAATTTCATTAAAAAACATTAATTGGTTTATGAACTTGAGGTATTACGTAATTAAATTACAATATGACTCAGCAATTTCAAATTACTATAAAATATAATGAAAAATAAATGAAAAGCCCCCCCCCCCCCCCGATGAAATATTCCCCATGGACCCTTAAGGGCTGGGTTAATAGATTCGAGAATACTCTCATCATCTTACTCTGTGAATTTTACATAAGAATACACTTTTATATGTTATGTATATATTCTCTAACCTTGTTTTAAACACCTTAATTGTGTGTTTTAAACGTGAGTTAACGCACTTCCTTAGCTACCCTCTAAAAAATAAATTTCATTAAAAAACATTAATTGGTTTATGAACTTGAGGTATTACGTAATTAAATTACAATATGACTCAGCAATTTCAAATTACTATAAAATATAATGAAAAATAAATGAAAAGCCCCCCCCCCCCGATGAAATATTCCCCATGGACCCTTAAGGGCTGGGTTAATAGATTCGAGAATACTCTCATCATCTTACTCTGTGAATTTTACATAAGAATACACTTTCATATGTTATGTATATATTCGCTAACCTTGTTTTAAACACCTTAATTGTGTGTTTTAAACGTGAGTTAACGCACTTCCTTAGCTACCCTCTAAAAAATAAATTTCATTCAAAAACATTAATTGGTTTATGAACTTGAGGTATTACGTAATTAAATTACAATATGACTCAGCAATTTCAAATTACTATAAAATATAATGAAAAATAAATGAAAAGCCCCCCCCCCCTACCCGATGAAATATTCCCCATGGACCCCTAAGGGCTGGGTTAATAGATTCGAGAATACTCTCATCATCTTACTCTGTGAATTTTACATAAGAATACAATTTTATATGTTATGTATATATTCTCTAACCTTGTTTTAAACACCTTAATTGTGTTTTTAAACGTGAGTTAACGCACTTCCTTAGCTATCCTCTAACAAATAAATTTCATTAAAAAACATTAATTGGTTTATGAACTTGAGGTATTACGTAATTAAATTACAATATGACTCAGCAATTTCAAATTACTATAAAATATAATGAAAAATAAATGAAAAGCCCCCTCCCCCCCGATGAAATATTCCCCATGGACCCCTAAGGGCTGGGTTAATAGATTCGAGAATACTCTCATCATCTTACTCTGTGAATTTTACATAAGAATACACTTTTATATGGTATGTATATATTCTCTAACCTTGTTTTAAACACCTTAATTTTGTTTTTAAACGTGAGTTAACGCACTTCCTTAGCTACCCTCTAAAAAATAAATTTCATTAAAAATCATTAATTGGTTTATGAACTTGAGGTATTACGTAATTAAATTACAATATGACTCAGCAATTTCAAATTACTATAAAATATAATGAAAAATAAATGAAAATTCCCCCCCCCCCTCGATGAAATATTCCCCATGGACCCCTAAGGGCTGGGTTAATAGATTCGAGAATACTCTCATCATCTTACTCTGTGAATTTTACATAAGAATACACTTTTATATGTTATGTATATATTCTCTGACCTTGTTTTAAACACCTTAATTTTGTTTTTAAACGTGAGTTAACGCACTTCCTTAGCTACCCTCTAAAAAATAAATTTCATTAAAAAACATTAATTGGTTTATGAACTTGAGGTATTACGTAATTAAATTACAATATGACTCAGCAATTTCAAATTACTATAAAATATAATGAAAAATAAATGAAAATTCCCCCCCCCCTCGATGAAATATTCCCCATGGACCCCTAAGGGCTGGGTTAATAGATTCGAGAATACTCTCATCATCTTACTCTGTGAATTTTACATAAGAATACACTTTTATATGTTATGTATATATTCTCTAACCTTGTTTTAAACACCTTAATTGTGTGTTTTAAACGTGAGTTAACGCACTTCCTTAGCTACCCTCTAAAAAATAAATTTCATTAAAATCATTAATTGGTTTATGAACTTGAGGTATTACGTAATTAAATATGACTCAGCAATTTCAAATTACTATAAAATATCATCAAAAATAAATGAAAAGCCCCCCCCCTCCGATGAAATATAAATGCACATTGGTCTTTATTATAGATAAATATAAATGCACATTGGTCTTTATTATAGATACAAATAAATGCACATTGGTCTTTATTATAGATACAAATAAATGCACATTGGTCTTTATTATAGATACAATTAAATGCACATTGGTCTTTATTATAGATTTTCTTAATATCCCCCCCCCCCCAAGAAAAAAATTGGCCTGAGGCGCTCACACCGGCGAATGCCGTCACCCCCCTCCCAATTTGGCATGAAAGGAGGAGGTAATGCCTATCATGATAACGGAAGGGAGGGGGAGGAATATTAGCGTCTATTAAAAGGTTGTAGTGTGAGTGAATTTCTTCCTGACACTTTGCATTATTTTTCAAATTATCTGCCACTCTCTGACGTCATGATGACTGATATAACCGGACACAATTTAGAGCAAGACCGGGTACATCCGCCAAGGGATTATGGGACAGGTGCGGATGTGATTGAGCAACCCTTGTTTCACTACACACACTTAACATAGGATTCCTATGTTGTTATTGATGCATCCGGACAGAAATTATTGGATGATCTGATACAACCGGACACAATTTAGGGCAAAACCGGGTACATCCGGCAAGGGATTATGGGATGTTTACATTTTTGCATTTTTATCGGATTAGTACACAAATACATTAGAGTAATTTACTCCTCTCCAGGAGTTAGGGCACAAGGCCAGTTTTTATCCTACTCCCACCAGTAAGATGTGACCCAAGCTCGGGTCGGAAAGTGGGGGTTGAAAAGCCAGCGCCCGAGAGGTGAAATACATTAGATTATTTCGAATATGTTAAAAAAATGGCGTATAAAAGCTATGTTGAATTAGAGAAAAACGGCCTAGAGGAGTCTAAAAAATTTTGTTGATATTTAAAACTCATGTAATAATTTGTTAAATAGTATTGTACAATGTTTGTTGAAAGAAAATCATAGTTATTATTACTTGTTAATTTATTAAAGTAATTTGAACAGTGTATAGTGGATAGGCTGCTGTACTGCAGTAGATTTGTTATAAATAATCCAGTAAATCTCATAAAATTTTTTAAGCTTTGTCGGCCTTTTGGCTAAGATCAAAGTGTAGTATCTGTTCTCGGCATTTTTGCCTTGAGATCAAGTGTATTATCTAGTCCTATCTCCTATCCTATAGGTGTCGATCTTACACTCTCGAATCAAAAATTAGATTATCATTTTATTTTTTAATCCCTTTTCCTTTGGTGCACTTCCTCTCCCCTAAAGTACGGCTGATCGCGCCCACAGTAGGGATCTCTCACGCCGACTAATACTCAAACTCCCCAAAATTTCGCCTGAGCCGCTCATACCGCGAATGCCGACATTCCCCCATCCCCAGATTTCGCCTGAGGCGCTCATACCGACGAATGCCGACATTCCCCCTCCCCAGATTTCCTCTGAGGCGCTCATACCGGCGAATGCCCACATTCCCCCTCCCCAGATTTCGCCTGAGGCGCTCATACCTGCGAATTCCGACATTCCCCCTCCCTAAATTCGGCCTGAGGGGCCCGACTGCTGACATTCCCCCTCCCCAGATTTGGCCTGAGGCGCTCATACCGGCGAATGCCGACATTCCCCCTCCCCAGATTTGGCCTGAGGCGCCCCACCACCGAATGCCGACACTCCCCCTCCGCCAAATTTCGCCTTAAGCGCTCATACCGCCGAATGCCGACACTCCCCCGCCCCCAAATTTCGCCTGAGGCGCTCACACCGACGAATGTCGACAGTCCCCCTCCCCCAAATTTGGCCTGAGGCACTCATACCAGCGACTGCCGACATTCCCCCTCCTCAGATTTGGCCTGAGGCACTCACATCGGTGAATGCCGACATTCCCCCCCCCCCTTATTTGGCCTGAAAGGAGGAGGTAATGCCTGGAAGTATTATATCAGGATAACAGAACGGCCATAGTGAGGAAGGGAGGGGGGAAGGAATATTAGCGTCTATTAATAATTAAGAAAGAAAGGTAGAAAGTGTGGGAGTGAGAGGGGAAGAAGAAAGAAAGAAAAAAAATGGTTGTAGTGTGCGTGAATTTCTACCCGCCACTCCCTTACTCTGACGTCATATCTAGTTTATCGTGACTTTGCATTATTTTTCTTCTCAAATTAGTATAAATAACGTTGAAAAATGGAGTTAAAAGCCACCCCCCATTGGAGAAAAGTGCTCAGTCGACCCCGGAAGAGTCAATTTTTTTTTCTGGTTCCGAGATATTAGACGCGCCTGGGCTGGCCGGTCGGAATGATGTCACCCGTGTGACCGTGTGTTGGGTACTTTCGGAGGAGAAGCTTTACATACATACATACATACATACAGACAGGTGGGATTTATATAATAGACTAGCGGGGCTACCCGGCGTTGCTCGGGGTCATAAAAACATATATTTGAAGAAAGATCGTGTGTGTAACATCTTTATATTCAAACTTCTATGTCCGCCCCCTCTCTCTATAGCCGTCTCTTTATCTGCTACCTTTCTCTTTCCTGGCCGCCCCATTTCGCCGCTACTTTCTAATTTTGCCTTTTGCAAAAGCTGTTTCTTCCCCACCATTTCTCCTATTGCCCAGGGTAATAGTATGACATATTTCTATAAAAAGTAACACCTCTATCTGCGCCTTCTATATAGGTACTTATCTCCACCCCGGTGTTCATACTATATACGTATCTATCATAACCCCGGTGCGCATACTATATACGTACCTATCGCCGCCCCAGTGCACATACTATATACGTACCTATCGCCGCCCCGGTGCAGATACTATTTAAGTACCTATCGCCGCCCCGTTGCGAATGCTAAATAGTACCTATCGTTGCCCTGGTGTGAATGCTAAATACATACCTATTGCGCCCCGGTGTGCATGCTACATAAGTACCTATCGCTGCCCTAGTGCGAATACTAAAGACATACCAATTGCGCTCCGGTGTGCATGCTACATAAGTACCTATCACTGCCCTAGTGCGAATAATTAATATGTACATATTGCCGCTTTGGTGTGAATGCTAAATACGTACCTATCGCCGGCCCAGTGAGAATGCTAAATACGTACCTATAGCCGCCCTGGTGCGAATGCTAAATACGTACCTATAGCCGCCCCAGTGCGAATGCTAAATACGTACCTATCACCACTACGGTGCGAATGCGAAATACATACCTTTCGCCGCCCCGGTACGCATGCAATATATGTACTGATCGCCGCCGCAGAGCGCATGCTATGTACGTACTTATTGCTGCCCGTGTGTACATGCTATATACGCAGCTATCGCCACCCCTGAATTCTGAATACGTACCTATCGCCGCCCTGGTGTGGAAGCTAAATACGTACATATCACCGCCCCAGTGCGAATGCTTGATTTCAAAACAAAAAAAAACAAAAAAATTTGGCCTGACCCCTAAAAAGTTCGTCCTGACCCCTAAAATTTTCCCCGACCCCTAAATCTCTCCAGCCCCCTAATTTTTCACTCTCCTCCAACCATGAGAAATATTTCGACTTCAAAACAAAAAAAAAACAAAAAAATTTGGCCTGACCCCTAAAAAGTTCGTCCTGACCCCTAAAATTTTCCCCGACCCCTAAATCTCTCCAGCCCCCTAATTTTTCACTCTCCCCCAACCCTGAGAAATATTTTGACTACAAAACAAATAAAAACAACCAAAAAACAAAAAAATTTGGCCTGACCCCTAAAAAGTTCGTCCTGACCCCTAAAATTTTCCCCCACCCCTAAAGCTCTCCAGCCCCCTAATTTTTCACTCTCCCCCATCCATGAGAAATATTTTGACTTCAAAACAAAAAAAAACAAAAAAATTTGGCCTGACCCCTAAAAAGTTCGTCCTGACCCCTAAAATTTTCCCCGACCCCTATATCTCTCCAGCCTCTTTATTTTTCACTCTCCTCCAACCATGAGAAATATTTTGACTTCAAAACAAAAAAAAACAAAAAAATTTGGCCTGACCCCTAAAAAGTTCGTCCTGACCCCTAAAATTTTCCCCGACCCCTAAATCTCTCCAGCCCCCTAATTTTTCACTCTCCCCCAACCCTGAGAAATATTTTGACTTCAAAACAAAAAAAAAAAAAAAAAAAACAAAAAAATTTGGCCTGACCCCTAAAAAGTTCGTCCTGACCCCTAAAATTTTCCCCGACCCCTAAATCTCTCCAGCCCCCTAATTTTTCACTCTCCCCCAACCATGAGATATATTTTGACTTCAAAACAAAAAAAACAAAAAAATTTGGCCTGACCCCTAAAAAGTTCGTCCCGACCCCTAAAATTTTCCTTGAGCTCTAAATCTCTCCAGCCACCTAATTTTTCACTCTCTTACAACCATTAGATATATTTTGACTTCAAAACAAAAAAAAACAAAAAAATTTGGCCTGACCCCTAAAAAGTTCGTCCTGACCCCTAAAATTTTCCCCGACCCCTAAATCTCTCCAGCCCCCTAATTTTTCACTCTCCTCCAACCATGAGAAATATTTTGACTTCAAAACAAAAAAAAAGAAAAAAATTTGGCCTGACCCCTAAAAAGTTCGTCCTGACCCCTAAAATTTTCCCCGACCCCTAAATCTCTCCAGCCCCCTAATTTTTCACTCTCCCCCAACCATGAGATATATTTTGACTTCAAAACAAAAAAAAACAAAAAAATTTGGCCTGACCCCTAAAAAGTTCGTCCTGACCCCTAAAATTTACCCCGACCCCTAAATCTCTCCAGCCCCCTAATTTTTCACTCTCCTCCAACCATTAGAAATATTTTGACTTCAAAACAAAAAAAAACAAAAAAATTTGGCCTGACCCCTAAAAAGTTCGTCCTGACCCCTAAAATTTTCCCCGACCCCTAAATCTCTCCAGCCCCCTAATTTTTCACTCTCCCCCAACCCTGAGAAATATTTTGACTACAAAATAAAAAAAAACAACAAAAAAACAAAAAAATTTGGCCTGACCCCTAAAAAGTTCGTCCTGACCCCTAAAATTTTCCCCCACCCCTAAATCTCTCCAGCCCCCTAATTTTTAACTCTCCCCCATCCATGAGAAATATTTTGACTTCAAAACAAAAAAAAACAAAAAAATTTGGCCTGACCCCTAAAAAGTTCGTCCTGACCCCTAAAATTTTCCCCGACCCCTAAATCTCTCCAGCCTCCTAATTTTTCACTCTCCTCCAACCATGAGAAATATTTTGACTTCAAAACAAAAAAAAACAAAAAAATTTGGCCTGACCCCGAAAAAGTTCGTCCTGACCCCTAAAATTTTCCCCGACCCCTAAATCTCTCCAGCCCCCTAATTTTTCACTCTCCCCCAACCCTGAGAAATATTTTGACTTCAAAACAAAAAAAAAAAAAAAAAAAAGAAAAAAATTTGGCCTGACCCCTAAAAAGTTCGTCCTGACCGCTAAAATTTTCCCCGACCCCTAAATCTCTCCAGCCCCCTAATTTTTCACTCTCCCCCAACCATGAGATATATTTTGACTTCAAAACAAAAAAAACAAAAAAATTTGGCCTGACCCCTAAAAAGTTCGTCCCGACCCCTAAAATTTTCCTTGACCTCTAAATCTCTCCAGCCCCCTAATTTTTCACTCTCTTACAACCATTAGATATATTTTGACTTCAAAACAAAAAAAAACAAAAAAATTTGGCCTGACCCCTAAAAAGTTCGTCCTGACCCCTACAATTTTCCCCGACCCCTAAATCTCTCCAGCCCCCTAATTTTTCACTCTCCTCCAACCATGAGAAATATTTTGACTTCAAAACAAAAAAAAACAAAAAAATTTGGCCTGACCCCTAAAAAGTTCGTCCTGACCCCTAAAATTTTCCCCGACCCCTAAATCTCTCCAGCCCCCTAATTTTTCACTCTCCCCCAACCATGAGATATATTTTGACTTCAAAACAAAAAAAACAAAAAAATTTGGCCTGACCCCTAAAAAGTTCGTCCCGACCCCTAAAATTTTCCTTGAGCTCTAAATCTCTCCAGCCACCTAATTTTTCACTCTCTTACAACCATTAGATATATTTTGACTTCAAAACAAAAAAAAACAAAAAAATTTGGCCTGACCCCTAAAAAGTTCGTCCTGACCCCTAAAATTTTCCCCGACCCCTAAATCTCTCCAGCCCCCTAATTTTTCACTCTCCTCCAACCATGAGAAATATTTTGACTTCAAAACAAAAAAAAAGAAAAAAATTTGGCCTGACCCCTAAAAAGTTCGTCCTGACCCCTAAAATTTTCCCCGACCCCTAAATCTCTCCAGCCCCCTAATTTTTCACTCTCCCCCAACCATGAGATATATTTTGACTTCAAAACAAAAAAAAACAAAAAAATTTGGCCTGACCCCTAAAAAGTTCGTCCTGACCCCTAAAATTTACCCCGACCCCTAAATCTCTCCAGCCCCCTAATTTTTCACTCTCCTCCAACCATTAGAAATATTTTGACTTCAAAACAAAAAAAAACAAAAAAATTTGGCCTGACCCCTAAAAAGTTCGTCCTGACCCCTAAAATTTTCCCCGACCCCTAAATCTCTCCAGCCCCCTAATTTTTAACTCTCCCCCAACCCTGAGAAATATTTTGACTACAAAATAAAAAAAAACAACAAAAAAACAAAAAAATTTGGCCTGACCCCTAAAAAGTTCGTCCTGACCCCTAAAATTTTCCCCCACCCCTAAATCTCTCCAGCCCCCTAATTTTTCACTCTCCCCCATCCATGAGAAATATTTTGACTTCAAAACAAAAAAAACAAAAAAAATTGGCCTGACCCCTAAAAAGTTCGTCCCGACCCCTAAAATTTTCCTTGACCTCTAAATCTCTCCAGCCCCCTAATTTTTCACTCTCTTACAACCATTAGATATATTTTGACTTCAAAACAAAAAAAAACAAAAAAATTTGGCCTGACCCCTAAAAAGTTCGTCCTGACCCCTACAATTTTCCCCGACCCCTAAATCTCTCCAGCCCCCTAATTTTTCACTCTCCTCCAACCATGAGAAATATTTTGACTTCAAAACAAAAAAAAACAAAAAAATTTGGCCTGACCCCTAAAAAGTTCGTCCTGACCCCTAAAATTTTCCCCGACCCCTAAATCTCTCCAGCCCCCTAATTTTTCACTCTCCCCCAACCATGAGATATATTTTGACTTCAAAACAAAAAAAACAAAAAAATTTGGCCTGACCCCTAAAAAGTTCGTCCCGACCCCTAAAATTTTCCTTGAGCTCTAAATCTCTCCAGCCACCTAATTTTTCACTCTCTTACAACCATTAGATATATTTTGACTTCAAAACAAAAAAAAACAAAAAAATTTGGCCTGACCCCTAAAAAGTTCGTCCTGACCCCTAAAATTTTCCCCGACCCCTAAATCTCTCCAGCCCCCTAATTTTTCACTCTCCTCCAACCATGAGAAATATTTTGACTTCAAAACAAAAAAAAAGAAAAAAATTTGGCCTGACCCCTAAAAAGTTCGTCCTGACCCCTAAAATTTTCCCCGACCCCTAAATCTCTCCAGCCCCCTAATTTTTCACTCTCCCCCAACCATGAGATATATTTTGACTTCAAAACAAAAAAAAACAAAAAAATTTGGCCTGACCCCTAAAAAGTTCGTCCTGACCCCTAAAATTTACCCCGACCCCTAAATCTCTCCAGCCCCCTAATTTTTCACTCTCCTCCAACCATTAGAAATATTTTGACTTCAAAACAAAAAAAAACAAAAAAATTTGGCCTGACCCCTAAAAAGTTCGTCCTGACCCCTAAAATTTTCCCCGACCCCTAAATCTCTCCAGCCCCCTAATTTTTAACTCTCCCCCAACCCTGAGAAATATTTTGACTACAAAATAAAAAAAAACAACAAAAAAACAAAAAAATTTGGCCTGACCCCTAAAAAGTTCGTCCTGACCCCTAAAATTTTCCCCCACCCCTAAATCTCTCCAGCCCCCTAATTTTTCACTCTCCCCCATCCATGAGAAATATTTTGACTTCAAAACAAAAAAAAACAAAAAAATTTGGCCTGACCCCTAAAAAGTTCGTCCTGACCCCTAAAATTTTCCCCGACCCCTAAATCTTTCCAGCCTCCTAATTTTTCACTCTCCTCCAACCATGAGAAATATTTTGACTTCAAAACAAAAAAAAACAAAAAAATTTGGCCTGACCCCGAAAAAGTTCGTCCTGACCCCTAAAATTTTCCCCGACCCCTAAATCTCTCCAGCCCCCTAATTTTTCACTCTCCCCCAACCCTGAGAAATATTTTGACTTCAAAACAAAAAAAAAAAAAAAAGAAAAGAAAAAAATTTGGCCTGACCCCTAAAAAGTTCGTCCTGACCGCTAAAATTTTCCCCGACCCCTAAATCTCTCCAGCCCCCTAATTTTTCACTCTCCCCCAACCATGAGATATATTTTGACTTCAAAACAAAAAAAACAAAAAAAATTGGCCTGACCCCTAAAAAGTTCGTCCCGACCCCTAAAATTTTCCTTGACCTCTAAATCTCTCCAGCCCCCTAATTTTTCACTCTCTTACAACCATTAGATATATTTTGACTTCAAAACAAAAAAAAACAAAAAAATTTGGCCTGACCCCTAAAAAGTTCGTCCTGACCCCTAACATTTTCCCCGACCCCTAAATCTCTCCAGCCCCCTAATTTTTCACTCTCCCCCAACCATGAGATATATTTTGACTTCAAAACAAAAAAAAAACAAAAAAATTTGGCCTGACCCCTAACAAGTTCGTCCTGACCCCTAAAATTTTCCCCGACCCCTAAATCTCTCCAGCCCCCTAATTTTTCACTCTCCTCCAACCATTAGAAATATTTTGACTTCAAAACAAAAAAAAACAAAAAAATTTGGCCTGACCCCTAAAAAGTTCGTCCTGACCCCTAAAATTTTCCCCGACCCCTAAATCTCTCCAGCCATGAAAAATATTTTGACTTCAAAACAAAAAAAAACAAAAAAATTTGGCCTGACCCCTAAAAAGTTCGTCCTGACCCCTAAAATTTTCCCCGACCCCTAAATCTCTCCAGCCCCCTAATTTTTCACTCTCCCCCAACCATGAGATATATTTTGACTTCAAAACAAAAAAAACAAAAAAATTTGGTCTGACCCATAAAAAGTTCGTCCTGAACCCTAAAAAGTTCGCCCCGACCCCTAAATCTCTCCAGCCCCCTAATTTTTCACTCTCCCCCAACCCTGAGAAATATTTTGACTTCAAAACCAAAAAAAACAAAAAAAAACAAAAAAATTTGGCCTGACCCCTAAAAAGTTCGTCCTGACCCCTAAAATTTTCCCCGACCCCTAAATCTCTCCAGCCCCCTAATGTTTCACTCTCCCCCAACCATGAGAAATATTTTGACTTCAAAACAAAAAAAAACAAAAAAATTAGGCCTGACCCCTAAAAAGTTCGTCCTGACCCCTAAAATTTTCCCCGACCCCTAAATCTCTCCAGCCCCCTAATTTTTTACTCTCCCCCAACCCTGAGAAATATTTTGACTTCAAAACCAAAAAAAACAAAAAAAAACAAAAAAATTTGGCCTGACCCCTAAAAAGTTCGTCCTGACCCCCAAAATTTTCCCCGACCCCTAAATCTCTCCAGCCCCCTAATTTTTCACTCTCCTCCAACCATGAGAAATAATTTGACTTCAAAACAAAAAAAAACAAAAAAATTTGGCCTGACCCCTAAAAAGTTCGTCCTGACCCCTAAAATTTTCCCCGACCCCTAAATCTCTCCAGCCCCCTAATTTTTCACTCTCCCCCAACCATGAGATATATTTTGACTTCAAAACAAAAAAAAAACAAAAAAAATTTGGCCTGACCCCTAAAAAGTTCGTCCCGACCCCTAAAATTTTCCTTGACCTATAAATCTCTCCAGCCCCCTAATTTTTCACTCTCTTACAACCATTAGATATATTTTGACTTCAAAACAAAAAAAAACAAAAAAATTTGGCCTGACCCCTAAAAAGTTCGTCCTGACCCCTAAAATTTTCCCCGACCCCTAAATCTCTCCAGCCCCCTAATTTTTCACTCTCCTCCAACCATGAGAAATATTTTGACTTCAAAACAAAAAAAAACAAAAAAATTTGGCCTGACCCCTAAAAAGTTCGTCCTGACCCCTAAAATTTTCCCCGACCCCTAAATCTCTCCAGCCCCCTAATTTTTCACTCTCCCCCAACCATGAGATATATTTTGACTTCAAAACAAAAAAAAAACAAAAAAATTTGGCCTGACCCCTAAAAAGTTCGTCCTGACCCCTAAAATTTTCCCCGACCCCTAAATCTCTCCAGCCCCCTAATTTTTCACTCTCCTCCAACCATTAGAAATATTTTGACTTCAAAACAAAAAAAAACAAAAAAATTTGGCCTGACCCCTAAAAAGTTCGTCCTGACCCCTAAAATTTTCCCCGACCCCTAAATCTCTCCAGCCATGAAAAATATTTTGACTTCAAAACAAAAAAAAACAAAAAAATTTGGCCTGACCCCTAAAAAGTTCGTCCTGACCCCTAAAATTTTCCCCGACCCCTAAATCTCTCCAGCCCCCTAATTTTTCACTCTCCCCCAACCATGAGATATATTTTGACTTCAAAACAAAAAAAACAAAAAAAGTTGGTCTGACCCCTAAAAAGTTCGTCCTGAACCCTAAAAAGTTCGCCCCGACCCCTAAATCTCTCCAGCCCCCTAATTTTTCACTCTCCCCCAACCCTGAGAAATATTTTGACTTCAAAACCAAAAAAAACAAAAAAAAACAAAAAAATTTGGCCTGACCCCTAAAAAGTTCGTCCTGACCCCTAAAATTTTCCCCGACCCCTAAATCTCTCCAGCCCCCTAATTTTTTACTCTCCCCCAACCCTGAGAAATATTTTGACTTCAAAACCAAAAAAAACAAAAAAAAACAAAAAAATTTGGCCTGACCCCTAAAAAGTTCGTCCTGACCCCCAAAATTTTCCCCGACCCCTAAATCTCTCCAGCCCCCTAATTTTTCACTCTCCTCCAACCATGAGAAATAATTTGACTTCAAAACAAAAAAAAACAAAAAAATTTGGCCTGACCCCTAAAAAGTTCGTCCTGACCCCTAAAATTTTCCCCGACCCCTAAATCTCTCCAGCCCCCTAATTTTTCACTCTCCCCCAACCATGAGATATATTTTGACTTCAAAACAAAAAAAAAACAAAAAAAATTTGGCCTGACCCCTAAAAAGTTCGTCCCGACCCCTAAAATTTTCCTTGACCTATAAATCTCTCCAGCCCCCTAATTTTTCACTCTCTTACAACCATTAGATATATTTTGACTTCAAAACAAAAAAAAACAAAAAAATTTGGCCTGACCCCTAAAAAGTTCGTCCTGACCCCTAAAATTTTCCCCGACCCCTAAATCTCTCCAGCCCCCTAATTTTTCACTCTCCTCCAACCATGAGAAATATTTTGACTTCAAAACAAAAAAAAACAAAAAAATTTGGCCTGACCCCTAAAAAGTTCGTCCTGACCCCTAAAATTTTCCCCGACCCCTAAATCTCTCCAGCCCCCTAATTTTTCACTCTCCCCCAACCATGAGATATATTTTGACTTCAAAACAAAAAAAAAACAAAAAAATTTGGCCTGACCCCTAAAAAGTTCGTCCTGACCCCTAAAATTTTCCCCGACCCCTAAATCTCTCCAGCCCCCTAATTTTTCACTCTCCTCCAACCATTAGAAATATTTTGACTTCAAAACAAAAAAAAACAAAAAAATTTGGCCTGACCCCTAAAAAGTTCGTCCTGACCCCTAAAATTTTCCCCGACCCCTAAATCTCTCCAGCCATGAAAAATATTTTGACTTCAAAACAAAAAAAAACAAAAAAATTTGGCCTGACCCCTAAAAAGTTCGTCCTGACCCCTAAAATTTTCCCCGACCCCTAAATCTCTCCAGCCCCCTAATTTTTCACTCTCCCCCAACCATGAGATATATTTTGACTTCAAAACAAAAAAAACAAAAAAAGTTGGTCTGACCCCTAAAAAGTTCGTCCTGAACCCTAAAAAGTTCGCCCCGACCCCTAAATCTCTACAGCCCCCTAATTTTTCACTCTCCCCCAACCCTGAGAAATATTTTGACTTCAAAACCAAAAAAAACAAAAAAAAACAAAAAAATTTGGCCTGACCCCTAAAAAGTTCGTCCTGACCCCTAAAATTTTCCCCGACCCCTAAATCTCTCCAGCCCCCTAATTTTTTACTCTCCCCCAACCCTGAGAAATATTTTGACTTCAAAACCAAAAAAAAACAAAAAAAAAAAAAAAATTTGGCCTGACCCCTAAAAAGTTCGTCCTGACCCCTAAAATTTACCCCGACCCCTAAATCTCTCCAGCCCCCTAATTTTTCACTCTCCCCCAACCATGAGATATATTTTGACTTCAAAACAAAAAAAAAACAAAAAAAATTTGGCCTGACCCCTAAAAAGTTCGTCCTGACCCCTAAAATTTTCCCCGACCCCTAAATCTCTCCAGCCTCCTAATTTTTCACTCTCTTCCAACCATGAGAAATATTTTGACTTCAAAACAAAAAAAAAGAAAAAAATTTGGCCTGACCCCTAAAAAGTTCGTCCTGACCCCTAAAATTTTCCCCGACCCCTAAATCTCTCCAGCCCCCTAATTTTTCACTCTCCCCCAACCCTGAGAAATATTTTGACTTCAAAACAAACAAAAAACAAAAAAAAAGAAAAAAATTTGGCCTGACCCCTAAAAAGTTCGTCCTGACCCGTAAAATTTTCCCCGACCCCTAAATCTCTCCAGCCATGAAAAATATTTTGACTTCAAAACAAAAAAAAACAAAAAAATTTGGCCTGACCCCTAAAAAGTTCGTCCTGACCCCTAAAATTTTCCCCGACCCCTAAATCTCTCCAGCCCCCTAATGTTTCACTCTCCCCCAACCATGAGAAATATTTTGACTTCAAAACAAAAAAAAACAAAAAAATTAGGCCTGACCCCTAAAAAGTTCGTCCTGACCCCTAAAATTTTCCCCGACCCCTAAATCTCTCCAGCCCCCTAATTTTTTACTCTCCCCCAACCCTGAGAAATATTTTGACTTCAAAACCAAAAAAAACAAAAAAAAACAAAAAAATTTGGCCTGACCCCTAAAAAGTTCGTCCTGACCCCCAAAATTTTCCCCGACCCCTAAATCTCTCCAGCCCCCTAATTTTTCACTCTCCCCCAACCCTGAGAAATATTTTGACTTCAAAACCAAAAAAAACAACAAAAAAAAAAAAAATTTGGCCTGACCCCTAAAAAGTTCGTCCTGACCCCTAAAATTTTCCCCGACCCCTAAATCTCTCCAGCCCCCTAATTTTTCACTCTCCCCCAACCATGAGATATATTTTGACTTCAAAACAAAAAAAAAACAAAAAAAATTTGGCCTGACCCCTAAAAAGTTCGTCCCGACCCCTAAAATTTTCCTTGACCTCTAAATCTCTCCAGCCCCCTAATTTTTCACTCTCTTACAACCATTAGATATATTTTGACTTCAAAACAAAAAAAAACAAAAAAATTTGGCCTGACCCCTAAAAAGTTCGTCCTGACCCCTAAAATTTTCCCCGACCCCTAAATCTCTCCAGCCCCCTAATTTTTCACTCTCCTCCAACCATGAGAAATATTTTGACTTCAAAACAAAAAAAAACAAAAAAATTTGGCCTGACCCCTAAAAAGTTCGTCCTGACCCCTAAAATTTTCCCCGACCCCTAAATCTCTCCAGCCCCCTAATTTTTCACTCTCCCCCAACCATGAGATATATTTTGACTTCAAAACAAAAAAAAAACAAAAAAATTTGGCCTGACCCCTAACAAGTTCGTCCTGACCCCTAAAATTTTCCCCGACCCCTAAATCTCTCCAGCCCCCTAATTTTTCACTCTCCTCCAACCATTAGAAATATTTTGACTTCAAAACAAAAAAAAACAAAAAAATTTGGCCTGACCCCTAAAAAGTTCGTCCTGACCCCTAAAATTTTCCCCGACCCCTAAATCTCTCCAGCCATGAAAAATATTTTGACTTCAAAACAAAAAAAAACAAAAAAATTTGGCCTGACCCCTAAAAAGTTCGTCCTGACCCCTAAAATTTTCCCCGACCCCAAAATCTCTCCAGCCCCCTAATTTTTCACTCTCCCCCAACCATGAGATATATTTTGACTTCAAAACAAAAAAAACAAAAAAATTTGGTCTGACCCCTAAAAAGTTCGTCCTGAACCCTAAAAAGTTCGCCCCGACCCCTAAATCTCTCCAGCCCCCTAATTGTTCACTCTCCCCCAACCCTGAGAAATATTTTGACTTCAAAACCAAAAAAAACAAAAAAAAACAAAAAAATTTGGCCTGACCCCTAAAAAGTTCGTCCTGACCCCTAAAATTTTCCCCGACCCCTAAATCTCTCCAGCCCCCTAATGTTTCACTCTCCCCCAACCATGAGAAATATTTTGACTTCAAAACAAAAAAAAACAAAAAAATTAGGCCTGACCCCTAAAAAGTTCGTCCTGACCCCTAAAATTTTCCCCGACCCCTAAATCTCTCCAGCCCCCTAATTTTTTACTCTCCCCCAACCCTGAGAAATATTTTGACTTCAAAACCAAAAAAAACAAAAAAAAACAAAAAAATTTGGCCTGACCCCTAAAAAGTTCGTCCTGACCCCCAAAATTTTCCCCGACCCCTAAATCTCTCCAGCCCCCTAATTTTCCACTCTCCCCCAACCCTGAGAAATATTTTGACTTCAAAACCAAAAAAAACAAAAAAAAAAAAAAAAAATTTGGCCTGACCCCTAAAAAGTTCGTCCTGACCCCTAAAATTTTCCCCGACCCCTAAATCTCTCCAGCCCCCTAATTTTTCACTCTCCCCCAACCATGAGATATATTTTGACTTCAAAACAAAAAAAAAACAAAAAAAATTTGGCCTGACCCCTAAAAAGTTCGTCCTGACCCCTAAAATTTTCCCCGACCCCTAAATCTCTCCAGCCTCCTAATTTTTCACTCTCTTCCAACCATGAGAAATATTTTGACTTCAAAACAAAAAAAAAGAAAAAAATTTGGCCTGACCCCTAAAAAGTTCGTCCTGACCCCTAAAATTTTCCCCGACCCCTAAATCTCTCCAGCCCCCTAATTTTTCACTCTCCCCCAACCCTGAGAAATATTTTGACTTCAAAACAAACAAAAAACAAAAAAAAAGAAAAAAATTTGGCCTGACCCCTAAAAAGTTCGTCCTGACCCCTAAAATTTTCCCCGACCCCTAAATCTCTCCAGCCATGAAAAATATTTTGACTTCAAAACAAAAAAAAACAAAAAAATTTGGCCTGACCCCTAAAAAGTTCGTCCTGACCCCTAAAATTTTCCCCGACCCCTAAATCTCTCCAGCCCCCTAATTTTTCACTCTCCCCCAACCATGAGATATATTTTGACTTCAAAACAAAAAAAACAAAAAAAGTTGGTCTGACCCCTAAAAAGTTCGTCCTGAACCCTAAAAAGTTCGCCCCGACCCCTAAATCTCTACAGCCCCCTAATTTTTCACTCTCCCCCAACCCTGAGAAATATTTTGACTTCAAAACCAAAAAAAACAAAAAAAAACAAAAAAATTTGGCCTGACCCCTAAAAAGTTCGTCCTGACCCCTAAAATTTTCCCCGACCCCTAAATCTCTCCAGCCCCCTAATTTTTTACTCTCCCCCAACCCTGAGAAATATTTTGACTTCAAAACCAAAAAAAAACAAAAAAAAAAAAAAAAATTTGGCCTGACCCCTAAAAAGTTCGTCCTGACCCCTAAAATTTACCCCGACCCCTAAATCTCTCCAGCCCCCTAATTTTTCACTCTCCCCCAACCATGAGATATATTTTGACTTCAAAACAAAAAAAAAACAAAAAAAATTTGGCCTGACCCCTAAAAAGTTCGTCCTGACCCCTAAAATTTTCCCCGACCCCTAAATCTCTCCAGCCTCCTAATTTTTCACTCTCTTCCAACCATGAGAAATATTTTGACTTCAAAACAAAAAAAAAGAAAAAAATTTGGCCTGACCCCTAAAAAGTTCGTCCTGACCCCTAAAATTTTCCCCGACCCCTAAATCTCTCCAGCCCCCTAATTTTTCACTCTCCCCCAACCCTGAGAAATATTTTGACTTCAAAACAAACAAAAAACAAAAAAAAAGAAAAAAATTTGGCCTGACCCCTAAAAAGTTCGTCCTGACCCGTAAAATTTTCCCCGACCCCTAAATCTCTCCAGCCATGAAAAATATTTTGACTTCAAAACAAAAAAAAACAAAAAAATTTGGCCTGACCCCTAAAAAGTTCGTCCTGACCCCTAAAATTTTCCCCGACCCCTAAATCTCTCCAGCCCCCTAATGTTTCACTCTCCCCCAACCATGAGAAATATTTTGACTTCAAAACAAAAAAAAACAAAAAAATTAGGCCTGACCCCTAAAAAGTTCGTCCTGACCCCTAAAATTTTCCCCGACCCCTAAATCTCTCCAGCCCCCTAATTTTTTACTCTCCCCCAACCCTGAGAAATATTTTGACTTCAAAACCAAAAAAAACAAAAAAAAACAAAAAAATTTGGCCTGACCCCTAAAAAGTTCGTCCTGACCCCCAAAATTTTCCCCGACCCCTAAATCTCTCCAGCCCCCTAATTTTTCACTCTCCCCCAACCCTGAGAAATATTTTGACTTCAAAACCAAAAAAAACAACAAAAAAAAAAAAAATTTGGCCTGACCCCTAAAAAGTTCGTCCTGACCCCTAAAATTTTCCCCGACCCCTAAATCTCTCCAGCCCCCTAATTTTTCACTCTCCCCCAACCATGAGATATATTTTGACTTCAAAACAAAAAAAAAACAAAAAAAATTTGGCCTGACCCCTAAAAAGTTCGTCCCGACCCCTAAAATTTTCCTTGACCTCTAAATCTCTCCAGCCCCCTAATTTTTCACTCTCTTACAACCATTAGATATATTTTGACTTCAAAACAAAAAAAAACAAAAAAATTTGGCCTGACCCCTAAAAAGTTCGTCCTGACCCCTAAAATTTTCCCCGACCCCTAAATCTCTCCAGCCCCCTAATTTTTCACTCTCCTCCAACCATGAGAAATATTTTGACTTCAAAACAAAAAAAAACAAAAAAATTTGGCCTGACCCCTAAAAAGTTCGTCCTGACCCCTAAAATTTTCCCCGACCCCTAAATCTCTCCAGCCCCCTAATTTTTCACTCTCCCCCAACCATGAGATATATTTTGACTTCAAAACAAAAAAAAAACAAAAAAATTTGGCCTGACCCCTAACAAGTTCGTCCTGACCCCTAAAATTTTCCCCGACCCCTAAATCTCTCCAGCCCCCTAATTTTTCACTCTCCTCCAACCATTAGAAATATTTTGACTTCAAAACAAAAAAAAACAAAAAAATTTGGCCTGACCCCTAAAAAGTTCGTCCTGACCCCTAAAATTTTCCCCGACCCCTAAATCTCTCCAGCCATGAAAAATATTTTGACTTCAAAACAAAAAAAAACAAAAAAATTTGGCCTGACCCCTAAAAAGTTCGTCCTGACCCCTAAAATTTTCCCCGACCCCAAAATCTCTCCAGCCCCCTAATTTTTCACTCTCCCCCAACCATGAGATATATTTTGACTTCAAAACAAAAAAAACAAAAAAATTTGGTCTGACCCCTAAAAAGTTCGTCCTGAACCCTAAAAAGTTCGCCCCGACCCCTAAATCTCTCCAGCCCCCTAATTGTTCACTCTCCCCCAACCCTGAGAAATATTTTGACTTCAAAACCAAAAAAAACAAAAAAAAACAAAAAAATTTGGCCTGACCCCTAAAAAGTTCGTCCTGACCCCTAAAATTTTCCCCGACCCCTAAATCTCTCCAGCCCCCTAATGTTTCACTCTCCCCCAACCATGAGAAATATTTTGACTTCAAAACAAAAAAAAACAAAAAAATTAGGCCTGACCCCTAAAAAGTTCGTCCTGACCCCTAAAATTTTCCCCGACCCCTAAATCTCTCCAGCCCCCTAATTTTTTACTCTCCCCCAACCCTGAGAAATATTTTGACTTCAAAACCAAAAAAAACAAAAAAAAACAAAAAAATTTGGCCTGACCCCTAAAAAGTTCGTCCTGACCCCCAAAATTTTCCCCGACCCCTAAATCTCTCCAGCCCCCTAATTTTCCACTCTCCCCCAACCCTGAGAAATATTTTGACTTCAAAACCAAAAAAAACAAAAAAAAAAAAAAAAAATTTGGCCTGACCCCTAAAAAGTTCGTCCTGACCCCTAAAATTTTCCCCGACCCCTAAATCTCTCCAGCCCCCTAATTTTTCACTCTCCCCCAACCATGAGATATATTTTGACTTCAAAACAAAAAAAAAACAAAAAAAATTTGGCCTGACCCCTAAAAAGTTCGTCCTGACCCCTAAAATTTTCCCCGACCCCTAAATCTCTCCAGCCTCCTAATTTTTCACTCTCTTCCAACCATGAGAAATATTTTGACTTCAAAACAAAAAAAAAGAAAAAAATTTGGCCTGACCCCTAAAAAGTTCGTCCTGACCCCTAAAATTTTCCCCGACCCCTAAATCTCTCCAGCCCCCTAATTTTTCACTCTCCCCCAACCCTGAGAAATATTTTGACTTCAAAACAAACAAAAAACAAAAAAAAAGAAAAAAATTTGGCCTGACCCCTAAAAAGTTCGTCCTGACCCCTAAAATTTTCCCCGACCCCTAAATCTCTCCAGCCATGAAAAATATTTTGACTTCAAAACAAAAAAAAACAAAAAAATTTGGCCTGACCCCTAAAAAGTTCGTCCTGACCCCTAAAATTTTCCCCGACCCCTAAATCTCTCCAGCCCCCTAATTTTTCACTCTCCCCCAACCATGAGATATATTTTGACTTCAAAACAAAAAAAACAAAAAAATTTGGTCTGACCCCTAAAAAGTTCGTCCTGAACCCTAAAAAGTTCGCCACGACCCCTAAATCTCTCCAGCCCCCTAATTTTTCACTCTCCCCCAACCCTGAGAAATATTTTGACTTCAAAACCAAAAAAAACAAAAAAAAACAAAAAAATTTGGCCTGACCCCTAAAAAGTTCGTCCTGACCCCTAAAATTTTCCCCGACCCCTAAATCTCTCCAGCCCCCTAATGTTTCACTCTCCCCCAACCATGAGAAATATTTTGACTTCAAAACAAAAAAAAACAAAAAAATTAGGCCTGACCCCTAAAAAGTTCGTCCTGACCCCTAAAATTTTCCCCGACCCCTAAATCTCTCCAGCCCCCTAATGTTTCACTCTCCCCCAACCATGAGAAATATTTTGACTTCAAAACAAAAAAAAACAAAAAAATTAGGCCTGACCCCTAAAAAGTTCGTCCTGACCCCTAAAATTTTCCCCGACCCCTAAATCTCTCCAGCCCCCTAATTTTTTACTCTCCCCCAACCCTGAGAAATATTTTGACTTCAAAACCAAAAAAAACAAAAAAAAACAAAAAAATTTGGCCTGACCCCTAAAAAGTTCGTCCTGACCCCTAAAATTTTCCCCGACCCCTAAATCTCTCCAGCCCCCTAATTTTTCACTCTCCCCCAACCCTGAGAAATATTTTGACTTCAAAACCAAAAAAAACAAAAAAAAAAAAAAAAAATTTGGCCTGACCCCTAAAAAGTTCGTCCTGACCCCTAAAATTTTCCCCGACCCCTAAATCTCTCCAGCCCCCTAATTTTTCACTCTCTCCCAACCATGAGATATATTTTGACTTCAAAACAAAAAAAAAACAAAAAAAATTTGGCCTGACCCCTAAAAAGTTCGTCCTGACCCCTAAAATTTTCCCCGACCCCTAAATCTCTCCAGCCCCCTAATTTTTCACTCTCCCCCAACCCTGAGAAATATTTTGACTTCAAAACAAAAAAAAACAAAAAAAAAGAAAAAAATTTGGCCTGACCCCTAAAAAGTTCGTCCTGACCCCTAAAATTTTCCCCGACCCCTAAATCTCTCCAGCCATGAAAAATATTTTGACTTCAAAACAAAAAAAAACAAAAAAATTTGGCCTGACCCCTAAAAAGTTCGTCCTGACCCCTAAAATTTTCCCCGACCCCTAAATCTCTCCAGCCCCCTAATTTTTCACTCTCCCCCAACCATGAGATATATTTTGACTTCAAAACAAAAAAAACAAAAAAATTTGGTCTGACCCCTAAAAAGTTCGTCCTGAACCCTAAAAAGTTCGCCCCGACCCCTAAATTTCTCCAGCCCCCCAATTTTTCACTCTCCCCCAACCCTGAGAAATATTTTGACTTCAAAACAAACAAAAAACAAAAAAAAAAAAAAAAATTTGGCCTGACCCCTAAAAAGTTCGTCCTGACCCCTAAAATTTTCCCCGACCCCTAAATCTCTCCAGCCATGAAAAATATTTTGACTTCAAAACCAAAAAAAACAAAAAAAACAAAAAAAATTTGGCCTGACCCCTAAAAAGTTCGTCCTGACCCCTAAAATTTTCCCCGACCCCTAAATCTCTCCAGCCTCCTAATGTTTCACTCTCCCCCAACCATGAGAAATATTTTGACTTCAAAACAAAAAAAAAGAAAAAAATTTGGCCTGACCCCTAAAAAGTTCGTCCTGACCCCTAAAATTTTCCCCGACCCCTAAATCTCTCCAGCCATGAAAAATATTTTGACTTCAAAACAAAAAAAAACAAAAAAATTTGGCCTGACCCCTAAAAAGTTCGTCCTGACCCCTAAAATTTTCCCCGACCCCTAAATCTCTCCAGCCCCCTAATTTTTCACTCTCCCCCAACCATGAGATATATTTTGACTTCAAAACAAAAAAAACAAAAAAATTTGGTCTGATCCCTAAAAAGTTCGTCCTGAACCCTAAAAAGTTCGCCCCGACCCCTAAATCTCTCCAGCCCCCTAATTTTTCACTCTCCCCCAACCCTGAGAAATATTTTGACTTCAAAACCAAAAAAAACAAAAAAAAACAAAAAAATTTGGCCTGACCCCTAAAAAGTTCGTCCTGACCCCTAAAATTTTCCCCGACCCCTAAATCTCTCCAGCCCCCTAATGTTTCACTCTCCCCCAACCATGAGAAATATTTTGACTTCAAAACAAAAAAAAACAAAAAAATTAGGCCTGACCCCTAAAAAGTTCGTCCTGACCCCTAAAATTTTCCCCGACCCCTAAATCTCTCCAGCCCCCTAATTTTTCACTCTCCCCCAACCCTGAGAAATATTTTGACTTCAAAACCAAAAAAAACAAAAAAAAACAAAAAAATTTGGCCTGACCCCTAAAAAGTTCGTCCTGACCCCTAAAATTTTCCCCGACCCCTAAATCTCTCCAGCCCCCTAATGTTTCACTCTCCCCCAACCATGAGAAATATTTTGACTTCAAAACAAAAAAAAACAAAAAAATTAGGCCTGACCCCTAAAAAGTTCGTCCTGACCCCTAAAATTTTCCCCGACCCCTAAATCTCTCCAGCCCCCTAATTTTTTACTCTCCCCCAACCCTGAGAAATATTTTGACTTCAAAACCAAAAAAAACAAAAAAAAACAAAAAAATTTGGCCTGACCCCTAAAAAGTTCGCCATGACCCCTAAAATTTTCCCCGACCCCTAAATCTCTCCAGCCCCCTAATTTTTCACTCTCCCCCAACCCTGAGAAATATTTTGACTTCAAAACCAAAAAAAACAAAAAAAAAACAAAAAAATTTGGCCTGACCCCTAAAAAGTTCGTCCTGACCCCTAAAATTTTCCCCGACCCCTAAATCTCTCCAGCCCCCTAATTTTTCACTCTCCCCCAACCATGAGATATATTTTGACTTCAAAACAAAAAAAAAACAAAAAAAATTTGGCCTGACCCCTAAAAAGTTCGTCCTGACACCTAAAATTTTCCCCGACCCATAAATCTCTCCAGCCCCCTAATTTTTCACTCTCTTCCAACCCTGAGAAATATTTTGACTTCAAAACAAAAAAAAACAAAAAAAAAGAAAAAAATTTGGCCTGACCCCTAAAAAGTTCGTCCTGACCCCTAAAATTTTCCCCGACCCCTAAATCTCTCCAGCCATGAAAAATATTTTGACTTCAAAACAAAAAAAAACAAAAAAATTTGGCCTGACCCCTAAAAAGTTCGTCCTGACCCCTAAAATTTTCCCCGACCCCTAAATCTCTCCAGCCCCCTAATTTTTCACTCTCCCCCAACCATGAGATATATTTTGACTTCAAAACAAAAAAAACAAAAAAATTTGGTCTGACCCCTAAAAAGTTCGTCCTGAACCCTAAAAAGTTCGCCCCGACCCCTAAATCTCTCCAGCCCCCTAATTTTTCACTCTCCCCCAACCCTGAGAAATATTTTGACTTCAAAACCAAAAAAAACAAAAAAAAACAAAAAAATTTGGCCTGACCCCTAAAAAGTTCGTCCTGACCCCTAAAATTTTCCCCGACCCCTAAATCTCTCCAGCCCCCTAATGTTTCACTCTCCCCCAACCATGAGAAATATTTTGACTTCAAAACAAAAAAAAACAAAAAAATTAGGCCTGACCTTTAAAAAGTTCGTCCTGACCCCTAAAATTTTCCCCGACCCCTAAATCTCTCCAGCCCCCTAATTTTTTACTCTCCCCCAACCCTGAGAAATATTTTGACTTCAAAACCAAAAAAAACAAAAAAAAACAAAAAAAGTTGGCCTGACCCCTAAAAAGTTCGTCCTGACCCCCAAAATTTTCCCGACCCCTAAATCTCTCCAGCCCCCTAATTTTTCACTCTCCCCCAACCCTGAGAAATATTTTGACTTCAAAACCAAAAAAAACAAAAAAAAAAAAAAAAAATTTGGCCTGACCCCTAAAAAGTTCGTCCTGACCCCTAAAATTTTCCCCGACCCCTAAATCTCTCCAGCCCCCTAATTTTTAACTCTCCCCCAACCATGAGATATATTTTGACTTCAAAACAAAAAAAAAACAAAAAAAATTTGGCCTGACCCCTAAAAAGTTCGTCCTGACCCCTAAAATTTTCCCCGACCCCTAAATCTCTCCAGCCTCCTAATTTTTCACTCTCTTCCAACCATGAGAAATATTTTGACTTCAAAACAAAAAAAAAGAAAAAAATTTGGCCTGACCCCTAAAAAGTTCGTCCTGACCCCTAAAATTTTCCCCGACCCCTAAATCTCTCCAGCCCCCTAATTTTTCACTCTCCCCCAACCCTGAGAAATATTTTGACTTCAAAACAAACAAAAAACAAAAAAAAAGAAAAAAATTTGGCCTGACCCCTAAAAAGTTCGTCCTGACCCCTAAAATTTTCCCCGACCCCTAAATCTCTCCAGCCATGAAAAATATTTTGACTTCAAAACAAAAAAAAACAAAAAAATTTGGCCTGACCCCTAAAAAGTTCGTCCTGACCCCTAAAATTTTCCCCGACCCCTAAATCTCTCCAGCCCCCTAATTTTTCACTCTCCCCCAACCATGAGATATATTTTGACTTCAAAACAAAAAAAACAAAAAAATTTGGTCTGACCCCTAAAAAGTTCGTCCTGAACCCTAAAAAGTTCGCCCCGACCCCTAAATCTCTCCAGCCCCCTAATTTTTCACTCTCCCCCAACCCTGAGAAATATTTTGACTTCAAAACCAAAAAAAACAAAAAAAAACAAAAAAATTTGGCCTGACCCCTAAAAAGTTCGTCCTGACCCCTAAAATTTTCCCCGACCCCTAAATCTCTCCAGCCCCCTAATGTTTCACTCTCCCCCAACCATGAGAAATATTTTGACTTCAAAACAAAAAAAAACAAAAAAATTAGGCCTGACCCCTAAAAAGTTCGTCCTGACCCCTAAAATTTTCCCCGACCCATAAATCTCTCCAGCCCCCTAATGTTTCACTCTCCCCCAACCATGAGAAATATTTTGACTTCAAAACAAAAAAAAACAAAAAAATTAGGCCTGACCCCTAAAAAGTTCGTCCTGACCCCTAAAATTTTCCCCGACCCCTAAATCTCTCCAGCCCCCTAATTTTTTACTCTCCCCCAACCCTGAGAAATATTTTGACTTCAAAACCAAAAAAAACAAAAAAAAACAAAAAAATTTGGCCTGACCCCTAAAAAGTTCGTCCTGACCCCTTAAATTTTCCCCGACCCCTAAATCTCTCCAGCCCCCTAATTTTTCACTCTCCCCCAACCCTGAGAAATATTTTGACTTCAAAACCAAAAAAAACAAAAAAAAAAAAAAAAAATTTGGCCTGACCCCTAAAAAGTTCGTCCTGACCCCTAAAATTTTCCCCGACCCCTAAATCTCTCCAGCCCCCTAATTTTTCACTCTCTCCCAACCATGAGATATATTTTGACTTCAAAACAAAAAAAAAACAAAAAAAATTTGGCCTGACCCCTAAAAAGTTCGTCTTGACCCCTAAAATTTTCCCCGACCCCTAAATCTCTCCAGCCCCCTAATTTTTCACTCTCTTCCAACCATGAGAAATATTTTGACTTCAAAACAAAAAAAAACAAAAAAATTTGGCCTGACCCCTAAAAAGTTCGTCCTGACCCCTAAAATTTTCCCCGACCCCTAAATCTCTCCAGCCCCCTAATTTTTCACTCTCCCCCAACCCTGAGAAATATTTTGACTTCAAAACAAAAAAAAACAAAAAAAAAGAAAAAAATTTGGCCTGACCCCTAAAAAGTTCGTCCTGACCCCTAAAATTTTCCCCGACCCCTAAATCTCTCCAGCCATGAAAAATATTTTGACTTCAAAACAAAAAAAAACAAAAAAATTTGGCCTGACCCCTAAAAAGTTCGTCCTGACCCCTAAAATTTTCCCCGACCCCTAAATCTCTCCAGCCCCCTAATTTTTCACTCTCCCCCAACCATGAGATATATTTTGACTTCAAAACAAAAAAAACAAAAAAATTTGGTCTGACCCCTAAAAAGTTCCTCCTGAACCCTAAAAAGTTCGCCCCGACCCCTAAATTTCTCCAGCCCCCCAATTTTTCACTCTCCCCCAACCCTGAGAAATATTTTGACTTCAAAACAAACAAAAAACAAAAAAAAAGAAAAAAATTTGGCCTGACCCCTAAAAAGTTCGTCCTGACCCCTAAAATTTTCCCCGACCCCTAAATCTCTCCAGCCATGAAAAATATTTTGACTTCAAAACCAAAAAAAACAAAAAAAACCAAAAAAATTTGGCCTGACCCCTAAAAAGTTCGTCCTGACCCCTAAAATTTTCCCCGACCCCTAAATCTCTCCAGCCCCCTAATGTTTCACTCTCCCCCAACCATGAGAAATATTTTGACTTCAAAACAAAAAAAAACAAAAAAAAAGAAAAAAATTTGGCCTGACCCCTAAAAAGTTCGTCCTGACCCCTAAAATTTTCCCCGACCCCTAAATCTCTCCAGCCATGAAAAATATTTTGACTTCAAAACAAAAAAAAACAAAAAAATTTGGCCTGACCCCTAAAAAGTTCGTCCTGACCCCTAAAATTTTCCCCGACCCCTAAATCTCTCCAGCCCCCTAATTTTTCACTCTCCCCCAACCATGAGATATATTTTGACTTCAAAACAAAAAAAACAAAAAAATTTGGTCTGACCCCTAAAAAGTTCGTCCTGAACCCTAAAAAGTTCGCCCCGACCCCTAAATCTCTCCAGCCCCCTAATTTTTCACTCTCCCCCAACCCTGAGAAATATTTTGACTTCAAAACCAAAAAAAACAAAAAAAAACAAAAAAATTTGGCCTGACCCCTAAAAAGTTCGTCCTGACCCCTAAAATTTTCCCCGACCCCTAAATCTCTCCAGCCCCCTAATGTTTCACTCTCCCCCAACCATGAGAAATATTTTGACTTCAAAACAAAAAAAAACAAAAAAATTAGGCCTGACCCCTAAAAAGTTCGTCCTGACCCCTAAAATTTTCCCCGACCCATAAATCTCTCCAGCCCCCTAATGTTTCACTCTCCCCCAACCATGAGAAATATTTTGACTTCAAAACAAAAAAAAACAAAAAAATTAGGCCTGACCCCTAAAAAGTTCGTCCTGACCCCTAAAATTTTCCCCGACCCCTAAATCTCTCCAGCCCCCTAATTTTTTACTCTCCCCCAACCCTGAGAAATATTTTGACTTCAAAACCAAAAAAAACAAAAAAAAACAAAAAAATTTGGCCTGACCCCTAAAAAGTTCGTCCTGACCCCTTAAATTTTCCCCGACCCCTAAATCTCTCCAGCCCCCTAATTTTTCACTCTCCCCCAACCCTGAGAAATATTTTGACTTCAAAACCAAAAAAAACAAAAAAAAAAAAAAAAAATTTGGCCTGACCCCTAAAAAGTTCGTCCTGACCCCTAAAATTTTCCCCGACCCCTAAATCTCTCCAGCCCCCTAATTTTTCACTCTCTCCCAACCATGAGATATATTTTGACTTCAAAACAAAAAAAAAACAAAAAAAATTTGGCCTGACCCCTAAAAAGTTCGTCTTGACCCCTAAAATTTTCCCCGACCCCTAAATCTCTCCAGCCCCCTAATTTTTCACTCTCTTCCAACCATGAGAAATATTTTGACTTCAAAACAAAAAAAAACAAAAAAATTTGGCCTGACCCCTAAAAAGTTCGTCCTGACCCCTAAAATTTTCCCCGACCCCTAAATCTCTCCAGCCCCCTAATTTTTCACTCTCCCCCAACCCTGAGAAATATTTTGACTTCAAAACAAAAAAAAACAAAAAAAAAGAAAAAAATTTGGCCTGACCCCTAAAAAGTTCGTCCTGACCCCTAAAATTTTCCCCGACCCCTAAATCTCTCCAGCCATGAAAAATATTTTGACTTCAAAACAAAAAAAAACAAAAAAATTTGGCCTGACCCCTAAAAAGTTCGTCCTGACCCCTAAAATTTTCCCCGACCCCTAAATCTCTCCAGCCCCCTAATTTTTCACTCTCCCCCAACCATGAGATATATTTTGACTTCAAAACAAAAAAAACAAAAAAATTTGGTCTGACCCCTAAAAAGTTCCTCCTGAACCCTAAAAAGTTCGCCCCGACCCCTAAATTTCTCCAGCCCCCCAATTTTTCACTCTCCCCCAACCCTGAGAAATATTTTGACTTCAAAACAAACAAAAAACAAAAAAAAAGAAAAAAATTTGGCCTGACCCCTAAAAAGTTCGTCCTGACCCCTAAAATTTTCCCCGACCCCTAAATCTCTCCAGCCATGAAAAATATTTTGACTTCAAAACCAAAAAAAACAAAAAAAACCAAAAAAATTTGGCCTGACCCCTAAAAAGTTCGTCCTGACCCCTAAAATTTTCCCCGACCCCTAAATCTCTCCAGCCCCCTAATGTTTCACTCTCCCCCAACCATGAGAAATATTTTGACTTCAAAACAAAAAAAAACAAAAAAATTAGGCCTGACCCCTAAAAAGTTCGTCCTGACCCCTAAAATTTTCCCCGACCCCTAAATCTCTCCAGCCCCCTAATTTTTCACTCTCCCCCAACCCTGAGAAATATTTTGACTTCAAAACCAAAAAAAACAAAAAAAAACAAAAAAATTTGGCCTGACCCCTAAAAAGTTCGTCCTGACCCCTAAAATTTTCCCCGACCCCTAAATCTCTCCAGCCCCCTAATTTTTCACTCTCCCCCAACCCTGAGAAATATTTTGACTTCAAAACAAAAAAAAACAAAAAAAAAGAAAAAAATTTGGCCTGACCCCTAAAAAGTTCGTCCTGACCCCTAAAATTTTCCCCGACCCCTAAATCTCTCCAGCCATGAAAAATATTTTGACTTCAAAACAAAAAAAAACAAAAAAATTTGGCCTGACCCCTAAAAAGTTCGTCCTGACCCCTAAAATTTTCCCCGACCCCTAAATCTCTCCAGCCCCCTAATTTTTCACTCTCCCCCAACCATGAGATATATTTTGACTTCAAAACAAAAAAAACAAAAAAATTTGGTCTGACCCCTAATAAGTTCGTCCTGAACCCTAAAAAGTTCGCCCCGACCCCTACATTTCTCCAGCCCCCTAATTTTTCACTCTCCCCCAACCCTGAGAAATATTTTGACTTCAAAACAAACAAAAAACAAAAAAAAAGAAAAAAATTTGGCCTGACCCCTAAAAAGTTCGTCCTGACCCCTAAAATTTTCCCCGACCCCTAAATCTCTCCAGCCATGAAAAATATTTTGACTTCAAAACCAAAAAAAACAAAAAAAAACAAAGAAATTTGGCCTGACCCCTAAAAAGTTCGTCCTGACCCCTAAAATTTTCCCCGACCCCTAAATCTCTCCAGCCCCCTAATGTTTCACTCTCCCCCAACCATGAGAAATATTTTGACTTCAAAACAAAAAAAAACAAAAAAATTAGGCCTGACCCCTAAAAAGTTCGTCCTGACCCCTAAAATTTTCCCCGACCCCTAAATCTCTCCAGCCCCCTAATTTTTCACTCTCCCCCAACCCTGAGAAATATTTTGACTTCAAAACCAAAAAAAACAAAAAAAAACAAAAAAATTTGGCCTGACCCCTAAAAAGTTCGTCCTGACCCCTAAAATTTTCCCCGACCCCTAAATCTCTCCAGCCCCCTAATTTTTCACTCTCCCCCAACCATGAGATATATTTTTACTTCAAAACAAAAAAAACAAAAAAATTTGGTCTGACCCCTAAAAAGTTCGTCCTGAACCCTAAAAAGTTCGCCCCGACCCCTAAATCTCTCCAGCCCCCTAATTTTTCACACTCCCCCAACCCTGAGAAATATTTTGACTTCAAAACCCAAAAAAACAAAAAAAAACAAAAAAATTTGGCCTGACCCCTAAAAAGTTCGTCCTGACCCCTAAAATTTTCCCCGACCCCAAAATCTCTCCAGCCCTTTAATGTTTCACTCTCCCCCAACCATGAGAAATATTTTGACTTCAAAACAAAAAAAAACAAAAAAATTAGGCCTGACCCCTAAAAAGTTCGTCCTGACCCCTAAAATTTTCCCCGACCCCTAAATCTCTCCAGCCCCCTAATTTTTCACTCTCCCCCAACCCTGAGAAATATTTTGACTTCAAAACCAAAAAAAACAAAAAAAAACAAAAAAATTTGGCCTGACCCCTAAAAAGTTCGTCCTGACCCCTAAAATTTTCCCCGACCCCTAAATCTCTCCAGCCCCCTAATTTTTCACTCTCCCCCAACCATGAGATATATTTTGACTTCAAAACAAAAAAAAACAAAAAAAATTTGGCCTGACCCCTAAAAAGTTCGTCCTGACCCCTAAAATTTTCCCCGACCCCTAAATCTCTCCAGCCTCCTAATTTTTCACTCTCCTCCAACCATGAGAAATATTTTGACTTCAAAACAAAAAAAAACAAAAAAATTTGGCCTGACCCCTAAAAAGTTCGTCCTGACCCCTAAAATTTTCCCCGACCCCTAAATCTCTCCAGCCCCCTAATTTTTCACTCTCCCCCAACCCTGAGAAATATTTTGACTTCAAAACAAAAAAAAACAAAAAAAAAGAAAAAAATTTGGCCTGACCCCTAAAAAGTTCGTCCTGACCCCTAAAATTTTCCCCGACCCCTAAATCTCTACAACCCCCTAATTTTTCACTCTCCCCCAACCATGAGATATATTTTGACTTCAAAACAAAAAAAACAAAAAAATTTGGTCTGACCCCTAAAAAGTTCGTCCTGACCCCTAAAAAGTTCGCCCCGACCCCTAAATCTCTCCAGCCCCCTAATTTTTCAGGAGAGAATGCATGGGATGAGTGCATCATGACAACGAAACCGATACGACCCTACCTCAACACTTCTCAAAAAAGGAGGAGATAATGCATGGGATGAGTGCATCATGACAACGGAACCGATACAACCCTACCTCAACACTTCTCAAAAAAGGAGGAGATAATGCATGGGAATAGTGCATCATGACAACGGACCCGATACGACCCTACCTCTACACTTCTCAAAAAAGGAGGAGATAATGCATGGGAATAGTGCATCATGACAACGGAACCGATACTACCCTACCTCAACACTTCTAAAAAAAGGAGGAGATAATGCATGGGATGAGTGCATCATGACAACGGAACCGATACGACCCTACCTCAACACTTCTAAAAAAAGGAGGAGATAATGCATGGGATGAGTGCATCATGACAACGGAACCGATACGACCCTACCTCAACACTTCTCAAAAAAGGAGGAGATAATGCATGGGAATAGTGCATCATGACAACGGAAACAATACGACCCTACCTCAACACTTCTCAAAAAAGGAGGAGATAATGCATGGGATGAGTGCATCATGACAACGGAACCGATACGACCCTACCTCTACACTTCTCAAAAAAGGAAGAGATAATACATGGGATGAGGGCATCATGACAACGGAACCGATACTACCTCAACACTTCTCAAAAAAGGAGGAGATAATGCATGGGATGAGTGCATCATGACAACGGAACCGATACGACCCTACCTCTACACTTTTCAAAAAAGGAGGAGATAATGCATGGGATGAGTGCATCATGACAACGGAACCGATACGACCCTACCTCCACACTTCTCAAAAAAGGAGGAGATAATGCATGGGATGAGTGCATCATGACAACGGAACCGATACGACCCTACCTCAACACTTCTCAAAAAAGGAGGAGATAATGCATGGGAATAGTGCATCATGACAACGGACTCGATACGACCCTACCTCAACACTTCTCAAAAAAGGAGGAGATAATGCATGGGAATAGTGCATCATGACAACGGAACCGATACGACCCTACCTCAACACTTCTAAAAAAAGGAGGAGATAATGCATGGGATGAGGGCATCATGACAACGGAACCGATACGACCCTACCTCAACATTTCTCAAAAAAGGAAGAGATAATGCATGGGATGAGGGCATCATGACAACGGAACCGATACGACCCTACCTCAACATTTCTCAAAAAAGGAGGAGATAATGCATGGGATCAGTACATCATGACAACGGAACCGATACTACCCTACCCCTACACTTCTCAAGAAAGGAGGAGGTAATGCTCACACCGGCGAATACCGTAACCCCCCCCCCCCCAATTTGGCCTGAAAGGAGGAGGTAATTCCTATCATGATAACAGAACGGCCACAGGGAGGGAGGGGGGAGGAATATTAGCGTCTATTAATAATTAAGAAAGAAAGTGTGAGAAGGAAAAATGACAGAAAGGAAAACTGCCACTCTCTGACGTCATGATGACCTGATATAACCGGACACAATTTAAGGCAAGACCGGGTACATCCGGAAAGGGATTATGGGACAGGTGCGGATGTGATTGAGCAACCCTTGTTTCACTACACACTCTTAACGTAGGATTCCTATGTTGTTATTGATGCAACCGGACAGAAGTTATTGGATGATCTGATACAACCGGACACAATTTAGGGCAAGACCGGGTACATCCGGCAAGGGATTATGGGATGTTTACAATGACTTTGCATTTTTATCGGATTAGTACATAAATACATTAGATTATTTCGAATTTAGTACATATTAACGTGTAAAAAGTCGTGGAAAATACGAAAAAACTGCTACCTTTTGTCGGAAAGTGGTCCGGTTGACTGTCAGCGAGTGAATCGTTATTTGCGATTTTGAGATATTATGATCCCAGGATATGTACGGTGCTGAAGATATAAACTTTTTGACATGTCGTCGCGTAGTTTTTGAGGAGAAGCTTCACATACAGACATACATACATACATACATACATACATACAGACAAGTGCCCTTTATATAAGAGACTAGCGGGGCTACCCGGCGTTGCTCGGGGTCATAAAAACATATAATGCAGGAGAAATCGCGTGTGTAACATCTTTATATTCAAACTTGTATTGCCCCTCCCTCCTCTATAGCCGTCTATTTGTCTTTCTACCTTTCTCTTCCCTGGTCGCCCCATGTCACCGCTACTACTAATTTTGCCTTTTGGGAAGGCGACTTTTTCCCCACCATTTCTCCTACGTTGCCCAGGGCAATAGTATGACATATTTATATAAAAAGTACCACCTCTATCTGCGCTTTCTATATAGGTACTTATCTCCGCTCCGGTATTCATACTATATACCTATGTATCGCCACCGTGGTTCGCAGACTATATACGTACCTATCGTCGTCCCAGTGCGCATACTATATACGTACCTATTGCCGCCCCGGTGCATATACTATATAAGTACCCATTGCTGCCCCGGTATGCATGCTATATACGTACCTATCGCTGCCCCGGTGTGAATGCTACATACGTACCTATTGCTGCCCCGGTGCAATGCTACATATGTTCCTATCGCAGCTCCAGTGCGAATGCGAAATACGTACCAATCACCAGCCCAGTGCAGATACTATACCGCAGAAGCCTTGTGGTACTATACCGCAGAAGCTCCCCACCCCTGGTTGCTATACAGCGGAAGCCTCATGATTCTATACCGCAGAAGCACTCCCCTGGCTGCCATACCGCAGAAGAAACCCCCTGGGTTCCATACCGCAGAAGCACCCCACTGGGTGCATACTACAGAAGCCTCAGGTTCCTATACTGCAAAAACACCCCCCAGGTGCCATACAACAGAAGCACCCCTCCCCCGTTGCTATACCGAAGAAGAACCCCCCGGTTGCTATACTGCAGAAGCCTCGTGGTCCTATACCGCAGAAGAACCCCCCACCTGTTGCTATACCGCAGAAGCCTTGTGGTCCTATACCGCAGAAGCATCCCACCCTTGGTTGATATACCGCAGAAGCTTCAGGTTCCTATACCGCAGAAGCACCCCCCGAGTGCAATACCATAGAGGCACCCCTATACCGCAGACGCACCCCCTGAGGGCCATACCGCAGAAGCCCCAAGCTCCTATACAGCAGAAGCACCCCCCCGGTTGCTATACCGCAAAAACTTCAAGTTTCTATATTGCAGAACCACCCTCCAGTTGCTATACCACAGAAGTACCCCCCCAGTTGCTATATTGCAGAAGCACCCCCCCCCCCGTTTCTATACAGCAGAAGCACACGCTAGGATATTGAGATGGCGTTAAAATAATTTCCAAACCTATCACTACAGTAGCTCTATCTAGGATATTGAGCACTTTTCTCCTGGACAACGCCGGCTACTTTGAAAATGAAGGAGGCTTCATGAGCACTAATTACATCACTCTTATTGATTCTCCCATCCTTTTCAGCGTAGATGCTGTCAAAATATTATCCAAACCTATCACTACAGTAGCTCTATCTAGGATATTGAGCACTTTTATCCCTGACAACGCCGAGTACTTTGAAAGTCAAGGAGGCCTCCTAAGCACTACTGAAATCACTTAGGTATCCCTCCTTTTCATCTGCAAAATAGTCCAAAGGGGAACGAAGATGGCATTAAAATATTTTCCAAACCTATCACTACAGTAGCTCAATCTAGGATATTGAGAACTTTTCTCCCACACAATTAACGTTGAAAAAATGGATATGTATCATGGATATGTATCATGTATCAGTTATATGTATCATGTATATGTATCATGTATATATATCGTGTATCATGTATATGTATCATGTATATGTAGCATGTATATGTATCATGTGTATGTATCATGTATACGTATATGTATCATGGATATGTATCATGTATAGGTATATATATATCATGTATCGTGGATATGTATATGTATTATGTATCATGGATATGTATCATGTATCATGTATTATGGATATGTATCATGTATCATAGATATGTATCATGTATCATGGACATGTATCATGGATATGTATCATGTATCATGTATATGTATTATGGATATGTATCATGTATATGTATATATATATAATGTATATGTATCATGTATCATGTGTATGTATCACGTATATGTATATGTATCATGGATATGTATCATGGATATGTGTATGTATCATGTGTCATGGACATGTATCATGGATATGTATCATGTATCATGGATATGTATCATGGATATGTATCATATATCATGGATATGTATCATGAATATGTATCATGTATCATGGATGTGTATCATGGATATGTATCATGTATCATGGATATGTATCATTGATATGTATCATGTATCATGGATATGTATCATGTATATGTGGTATGTATCATAGATATGAATTATGTATCATGTATATGTATCATGTATATGTATATGTATCATGGGTATGTATATGTATCATGGGTATGTATCATGGATATATATCATGGATGTGTATCATCTATCCTTGATATGTTTCATAGATATGTATCATGGATATGTATCATGGGTATGTATCATGGATATGTATATGTATCATGGATATATATATGTTTCATGGATATGTATCATGTATATGTATCATGTATGATATGTATCATGAATCATGTATCATAGATATGTGTTATGTATCATAGATATGTATCATGTATCATGTATGATGGATATGTATCATGGATATGTATCATGGATATGTATATGTATCATGTATCATTGATATGTATCATGTATATATATATATATCATCAATATGTATCATGTATCACGGATATGTATCAATGATATGTATCATTTGTCATTGATATTTATTATGGATATGTATCGTGTATCATGTATATGTTTCATGTATCATAGGTATGTATCATGTATCATGGATATGTATCGTGAATATGTATCATGGATATGTATCATGGATATGTATCCTGGATATCTATCATGTATCATGAATATGTATCATGATATGTATCATGGATATGTATAATGAATAATGGATATGTATAATGTATCATGGATATGTATCATGGATATGTATAATGTATCATGGATATGTATCATGTATAATGGATACGTATCATGTATCATGGATAAGTATCATGTATCATGGATATGTATCATGGATATGTATCATGTATATGTATCATGGATATGTATCATGTATCATTTGTCATAGATATGTATCATGTATCATAGATATGTAGTATGTATCATAGATATGTATCATGTATATGTATCATAGATATGTATCATATATCATGTATCATGGATATTATTCATCATTTTCAATCCCCACATGATGTTCTTCATAATTTTCAATCCCCTAATGATGTTCTTCATTATTTTCAATCCCCTCATGGTATACTACATAATCTTCAATCCCTTCATGATGTTATTCATCATTTTCAATCCCCTCATGATATTCTTCATCATTTTCAATCCTTTCGTGGTATTCTCCATAATTTTCAATCCTCTCATGATATTCTTCATCATTTTCAATCCTCTCATGGTATTCTTAATCATTTTTAATCCCCTCATAATATTCTTCATCATTTTCAATCCCCTCATAATATTCTTCATCATTTTCAATCCCCTCATAACATTCTTCATCATTTTCAATCCCCTCATGATGTTCTTCATCATTTTCAATCCCCTCATGATGTTCTTGATCATTTTCAATCCTCTTATGATAGTCTTCATCATTTTCAATCCCCTCATGATATTCTTCATCATTTTCAATCCCCCATGATATTCTTTATCATTTTCAATCCCCCATGATATTCTTTATCATTTTCAATCCCCCATGATATTCTTTATCATTTTCAATCCTCTCATAATATTCTATATCATTTTCAATCCTATCATGATATTCTTCATCATTTTAAATCTTCTCATGGTATTCGTCATCATTTTCAATCCTCTCATGATATTCTTCATCATTTACAATCCCCTCATGATATTCTTTATCGTTTTCCATCCACTCATGATATTCTTCATCATTTTCAATCCTCTCATGATGTTCTTAATCATTTTACATCCTCTCATGATGTTCTTCATCATTTTAAATCCTCTCATGATATTCTTCATCATTTTCAATCCCATCATGATATTCTTCATCAGTTTCAATCCCCTCATGGTATTCTTCATCATTTTCAATCATCTCATGATATTCTTCATCAGTTTCAATCCTCTCATGGTATTCTTTATAATTTTCAATCCTCTCATGACATTCTTCATCATTTTAAATCTTCTCATGATATTCTTCATCATGTTCAATCCTCTCATGATATTATTCATCATTTTTAATCCTCTCATCGTAGTCTTCATCATTTTCAATCCTCTCATGGTATTCTTCATCATTTTTAATCCCATCTTGGTATTCTTCATCATTTTCAATCCTCTCATGATATTCTTCATCATTTTCAATCCTCTCATGATATTCTTCATCATTTTCAATCCTCTCATAATATTCTTCATCATTTTCAATCCTCTCATGATATTCTTCATCATTTTCAATCCTCTCATTATATTCTTCATCATTTTCAATTCTCTCATGGTATTCTTCATCATTTTTAATCCTCTCATCGTATTCTTCATCATTTCTAATCCCCTCATGGTATTTTCATCATTTTAAAGACTCGCATGGTATTCTTCATCATTTTCAATCCTCTCATGATATTCTTCATCATTTTCAATCATCTCATAATATTCTTCATCATTTTCAATCCTCTCATAATATCTTCATCATTTTCAATCCCCTCATGATATTCTTCAGCAGTTTCAATCCTCTCATAATATTCTTCATCATTTTGAATCCTCTTATGGTATTCTTCATCATTTTCAATCTTCTCATCGTATTCTTCATCATTTTCAATCCTCTCATTGTATTCTTCATCATTTTCAATCCTCTCATGATATTCTTCATCATTTTCAATTCTCTCATAATATTCTTCATCATTTTCAATCCTCTCATGATGTTCTTCATCATTTTCAATCCCCTCATGGTATTCTTCAGCATTTTCAATCCTCTCATGATATTCTACATCATTTTCAATCCTCTCATAGTATTCTTCATCATTTTCAATCCTCTCATAATATTCTTCATCATTTTCAATCCTCTCAGGATGTTCTTCATCATTTTCAATCCCTCATGGTATTCTTCAGCATTTTCAATCCTCTCATAATATACTACATTATATTCAATCACTTCATGATATTCTTCATCATTTACAATCCCCTCATTATATTCTTTATCATTTTCAATCCACTCATGATATTCTTCATCATTTTCAATTCTCTCACCCTATTATTCATCATTTTCAATCACTTCATGATATTCTTCATCATTTTTTATCCCCTTATGGTATTCTTCATCATTTTCAATCCTCACATGGTATTCTTCATCATTTTCAATCCTCTAACGGCATTCTTCATTATTTTCAATCCCATCATGATATTCTTCATCATTTTCAATCCCCAAATACAAGGAGGCCTTTAGAGCTATACTAAAATACCTCTCGCTTATTCCCCTCCCTTTTATCAGGACAATAGTCCGAAGAAAAATGCAAAAAAAACAATAATAACGTGACGATAGCATAAAATAATATCCGAACCTATCACTATGACGTCATGTACCTATCTATGTGACGTCATGTGCACAAGATAACATTAAAAATCGTGATCACATTAAACGAAAAAATGGCTATTTGACCCCTTAAAAATGAATCTTTTTTTTTAATTTTTCGATATTATTTTCTCGAGGTTATGCCGGTTAAAATAATACATAATTCGGAGGTGTTTGTTTTGTATTTTACAAGCCTTAGCGTTACATACATATCACAGATTTTTGCCTTATATATATTGAGATGAGATAACTGGTGAGCCATCGCTAACAGTCACTCTTCCCTGGAAAGGTTTATTAAAAGAAATATTTATATAATTAGTCAAGAACAGTAAAGAGTATCACGATGCTTACGCCGACATACTAAAAGATATTTACTTTATTTAACATTTTTCTTCGTTGTACTGAGACCTTATAGGGAAATACTTTGTGATACAATGACGACTTCAATACTGCTGTCTAAAATTTAGTCTGCATACATAGGCTCTCAGAAAGATCTTAACTGATGAAATTCTCCATGTATACATATATATATATACATATATTCACGCATATATATATATATATATATATATATATATATATATATATATATATATATATATATATATATGTGTCTGTGTATGTGTGTGTGTGTGTGTGCGTATCTAGGCAGCATCTTCTATTTCAGACAAGTATTGTTGCATATAAAAGATAACTTATGTCTGTATATCCTTTAGTAGATCCTTTCAATAGTCCGAACTGGGATATTAGTTTCGGTGGAGATTGGCTGATGAATTTGCCATTGTTTTTATTTGTGTCCCAAGTACTTCCAGACCAATCCGGGTCACATATCAGTAATAATACACTAAACTGTCCATAATTCTAACTATAGTGTTGTACTTATTACATAATTTCGGCCAAAACAATATATAATGGTAATCCATGGTCTGTACCTGATTATGTTTATTCGCGAATGGGTCGGAGAGTACTTGGAACACAAATCAAAACTATGGCAAATTAATCAACCAATTTCCCTCCGAAATTAAAATTCTGATTCGGACTACCAAAAGATATAGGCTAGGAAGTAAGTGTAGTATCTGTTCCGATGGATACTGCACCCTATAGACGGATGTCGTCTTGTCCTTCGGGGCTTGATTCCACCTGTCTGTGGGTTTGTCCTGTGCAGTTCTAGGAGGTCCACCCTCCCAGGCTTCGCCTCCCCTCTTTGGGGAGGAGTAAGTTTATTGCTTACTGCTTGAGGCGCCCCTACCGGGGAATGCCGACGGGGCTGCCCAGGCAATTTTTAATGGCCAGAGTGCTCACTTCTCGGGCGCTGGCTTTTCAAACCCCACTTACTCGACCCAAGCTGTGGTCACATCTTACTTGTGGGAGTAAGATAAAACTGGCCTTGTGCCTAACTCCTGCAGAGGAGTAAATAAATATATGGAGAAAACCAAACGGGACTTTTTAGTATTTTTTATTATATTTAGTATTATTACATTAGTATTGTGATTATTATAAACTTTATTATTATTAACGCTATTATGTTCGTTGTAATTATTATAACCGTTACTATAAACGTGATTCTTATTAACGTTATTTTTATTAAATGAACTCTTATTAGCGTTATTTTTTATTAAATACATTCTTATTTAAGTTAACGTTATTAACGTTATTATTTTTAACGTTATTATTATTATTAATGTTAACCAACATTTTTACTCATATTTGTAAATCTCATTTTTGTTTCGCTTAACACTCCCGCATTTTCTTTTGGTATATCTTATCTGAAAGGTTTTACAACTTTTTCATTAAATTTCGTTTTATGTATTTTCGTACATAAATATTTCAAATCCCATCGCTCTTCCAGTGATCCTTTTCTAAAGGAGACCGATATGTAGCGGAGAGACCTGGCGACACTCTCCACATAAAGTTGCGCCTCGCTCGAGTTTTAATGCAACGGCGTTTGCTCAGGTTTTCTTTAGCCTTCTAACGTCAGATAACAACGATTCTGTAGCAAATAGCAAAGAAAAGAAATTTAAGACGATTCCTCGTGGAAGAATGCGAGCGCATTTGTCTCATGTTTAACCCGACGATGTCGAGTAAAAAAACGAGATATGACTTCACTATTTCCCGGCATTGTGGCTCGTGCGTATTGCGACTTTTTTGCATACATTTGCGTTTATGTATAGGAGACTCCGCCGAACTGTTGTTTGCTCGCTTCGTTTACTCTTACTCTTACGCTTCAAATATCACTATTCATCCGTCTATCAGAACACAGTTGAACGCGAATTTGCTTCGCTAAACGCGCAGATTAAAAGACTTTGTATATGGTAAGTGCGCTAAGGAATATATGTATGATTCTCTAATAATTGGTTGTATGTAACATTGACATGGTTGTTCCTCGGTATGACACGCTCCTATCCAAAATACAGTATTCTTCTTTGCTTCTTCTCAAAAAGTTCCCCAAATACTAGGCGATTAGAACAGTCTAAGCACGACTGATTTAGTGGATATAGATCTTTTATTTTGTATTTTTCAAAGCATGTTTTCTTAAATGAGAAGAAACACCTTCATCAGAAACAACCATTCGGAATCTAAAAAACAATATATCTATGCTGAAAGACACGTCTGCTTTTAAATGGGCTACCCTATATAATTTTAAACTCTCAATTAATCTATTAGATTGGTGTACCATTTTGGGCTTCTCCTCTCTCATATTATCGTGCAACATTATTAGCTACGATGTTTATTTAGTCTAGTGTATCATTTATCGCTATGTAGCATTTAAATTCAAGATACTAATTAAATCGATAAACGCGCGTCATGCAACTATTGTCATCTCTATATAAATTTGAATAATACATAAAACATTTCCAAGTCTGCTGCACATCAGGTAGTTTCCATCTAACGGGGGAGTAAACATCTAAACCCTATTAGTATTCTATATCACCATAAAACAACCATTCGGCGAACATGGAATAGTGTTATTACATCAGAACTGCTGCATCAATTACTATTCGTTTCTTTTTGGATAGAGTACAAAATGTAGTCCCTCACCAATACCACAAGGAAGATATACTATAAAATAGTTTACTGGTCAATTAGGGAGACGAAAATTAATGTTCTTCGCTTCGTTACTAACTGAACGTTTGAGAAGTAACAGTACACTGTAGTTAAACACTCGGATATCTATTCATACCATATAATGATTAAGTGTAAGCCTTGGGAATTGGGACTCTTGATTTCTAAAAACTTCGACAGCAGTAAAATGAAAGTAAGATAACCTATACGACCTACTCAACAACTTGTTTATTATTTATATAAATAAATATATATATATATATATATATATATATATATATATATATATATATATATATATATATATGTATATTTCGCCAGCAAGTCATTTATTATACATGTGTCATTGAAGACCACGGAGTTTTCTTTGTTTGCTATCTAACAATTAATACATAATAATAATAATAATAATAATAATAATAATAATAATAATAATAATAATAAAAATAATAAAAATAAAAATGATAATAATAAAAATAATAATAATGATTTAAATAATAATAATAATAATAATAATAATAATAATAATAATAATAATAATAATAATAATAATAATAATAATAATAATAATAACAATAATAATAAATATATAAAGGAATAAAAATAAAATAAATAAATAAATTAGTAAGTAAGTAAATAAAAGAATAAAGATATATATATATATATATATATATATATATATACATATATACACATTTAAATTAATAAATATAACAAAAAATAAAACCATAAATAAGACACAGCCTCCTGAAGACAGTCGCGAAACCGAAAGCGCTCGGGAAATGGGCCAAGATCCAACGTTAGGCGCCATAATCCACAATTGACACCGGAAAACCGACGAATCCCTCACCGAGTCGAGAAATTAACCTGAAAGCTAGCAAAGAAAGAAAACTCCGTGGTCTTCAATGTCATATGTATATATATATATATATATATATATATATATATATATATATATATATATATATATATATATATATATATATATATATATATATATATAATTTAATATTTACATAAATAAGTAGGTATATATATGCATAAAATAATATTTATATAAATGAATATACATATGTATATACATAATTTAATATTTACATAAATAAATAGGTATTTATATATATACATAATTAAATATTTACATAAATCAATATATATATATATATATGTATATATATATGCATATATATATATGTATGTGTATATGTATATATATTTAATGGATTGCATGACATAATAAAATAAGAAATTAATCAAATGTTATTAAAGATTTAAAAAACAAGGAGTGATACTGCGTCCTTAACTCATGAGTTTTCAAAGAAAATATTCTCCTCAGAAGAGCATTACCGCAACGACATTACTGCGGATCATAAAGTGTAAGCTTAGAAAATATATAAAAAAATATATCAACATATATATAAAACATCAAATATATTGATCCAAAAGACACTTTTTTTAAAACTTACACAGTTCATCCAAGTCACAAAGTGTTAAACAATTTCAACAAAAATGCCAAAGAAGTCGATTAAAAAACAATGGTAGTCCAAAAAACGAAAAGGTTATCCATGCTATCGATGCAGTAGATAGCAATGAAGAGTGTATTCAGGGTGTATGTAAATTTAAATCTAATTTTATTATCTTATTCAATCAATGAATATTATTGCTCTATACACTATATTGGGCTTTGTTTTTATCTTGATTGTCTACTGGTTAAATATATCATTAATATATTTAAAGTATCATCTTAGTATATGTATATATAAATATAAGTGTTTAACTAAAAGCGAACTTTTAGGAAAGGTACAACCTATAGTGAAAAGTATACAGCTCAATATCCAGGATAGAGCAGATGGACTTTTTGACACCGGACCTTTTTGCAATCGGACATTTGCTTGCATTTGGGCAGAGTTTTTGCCTTGATTTTTACCCTACAATTTTTATTTTACTTTTTCAAATTTTAAATCTTGGCCTTTGCCAACTTATCTATCCCAACGACTTCTTCTGATGATAACATTTTGATCTTTGAAAAGCCTGGCTTAAGGAAAAATTTAACTTGAATAAATTGTATTTTTGCAGAATATACTTTGCTCTGAGCAACTGAATAGAAATACGATTTGACTTTTGCTTTTCTAATTCCTTTTCATCCTTCTACATATATATATATATATATATATATATATATATATATATATATATATATAATCATTAGGTACATGTTTTATTTGCAGAACCGTGGTAAAGAAACTGTCCCCGTTCCAAGTCTTATTTTTATCTTGAAACCAATTGCTCTGAAATTGCCAATGTCAACACTGAATGAAAAAGAGAATTTGTTTTCGGGAAAGTTATATTGCATAAGAACATTCCTATTTCTCTGGCAAACGAATTAAAGAGACACATGTTTCAGGTTTTGTGGCCTCGTCAAGTATAAACTTCTATATACAGCAAACTGGGTGAGGCCAAAAACACTGTGCCAATAAACTTGGCTCGCCGAAATAGACATGTTTTGGATGAGAAGCAAAACAAGTTTTCCTCAGAAAACTTATGTGTTCGATATCAATAACTAATTTCGATCCGCCAGGTTTGTCGATAGGAATAACTCTATCAGCAGCCATGTGATTGCATATCTATTCTGATAGGCTCAGATCACTTGACGTAAAAGAGCAGTTTCAAATTTCCCGAAATAAACTGAAATTAGACGCGGCTCCCTTTCGCTCTCGTTTTGGCTCACTGTCTACAATCAACATTCAAGTGGGTCCAGAATGAATAAAGATGTATACGTCTTCATATGAACGCTTGTCAGATTACACAATGTGACACACGTTTTGTTTATTTGTATTTTTTAATGTTTTAATGTATTTTTTGCTACTGAATTTAAAAACCAAATTTGTGTTAGCATAACATCGATATTTTTAAATGTTTTTCTTAATTTAATATTTTATCGTTTTATACACAACCTTTCTGTACATCAATATGTTGTTAAGATTATTACACACCATTTAGTACTTTTTTATATATTGAATAGTATTTAGTAAATACACTTTAAGAACAAAACAAACTTTTCAATTAATCTTAAGATTAAAAGTGATTTGACGATAGATATTTTCTAAAGTGCACACTGTAATCTTTTCTGACAAGAAACCTGTTATGGTGCTGTACCTACCTACAGAGAACTAATGGACTCGTCCACCTTATAAATACGGGAAGCACGTGACACTTGTTCTCTTCTTCCTAGGCAAACCGGCAATGGCGGTTGAGAGCAACATCTCCTTGTAATATCTTTCTTTCTATTATATAATATATACCTTTGTTCATTTAAACCATGTGTTCCTGTGTCATTCATTCGGCCTTACCCAGGTCCACAACAAAACCATATATAATCTCCTATCATAGCATTTTCCTTGATATATAATTTCCATTGTTGCGATGTCCTGATGAAATCTCTCACCATGTTCTTCACTGACATCACACAGGTGTTCCGGGAAGAATCTAGATGAGAATAGAAAACATCGACCTTTAAGGACATACGACAACCGAGTTTCCTGAAGTTCCCAATAAGCGTTCATATAAGTTGTTATTAATTAGGATCATTTAGGATTTCCCAAGAATCCACAAACTACATCACGAAATGCGCACCAAACTTCTGTTTCAACTTTTGTTATCGCTCTGTCTAGTTTCACCGACTTCAACATTGTATTAACTTGGCGTCCAACAAATATACCACCTTTGATCTTAACATTTGATAGCTTTGGAAACATGAGACGAATTTCTTGAAAAGCTTATCCTCCAAAATCTAAGACCTTCACAAACTGTTTCACCAATCCTAGTTTAATATGAAGTGGGGATTATAAGACTTTGTTGGAATCTACTAGCGGCTGTCTGAGAACATTTTCCGTCCTGGCTGCAATTTCACTGATGGGGGCCAATGAACTTTCTTGTAATAATCATCATCATCTCTGCTGTCCCATAAGCAAAGGAAACATGAGTACTTTGTGTATCCCCCTTGCAAGCCAAGCAAGAAGGCAAGCATCTTGAAATTAGCACAAACATCCAACTTGAATTCAGCATAATTTATTTTGTCAAGAAGTTGTGTACATTATTATAATTTTCTTTCTTCTGTACGGAGTTAGCAAGAGGCAAAGATGGGTACTTATTTCTATTGTGGAGCAATACTGCTTTTAGGCTTCGTGTTGAGCTATCTATGAACAGTCGCCATTCTGCAGGATTATGTGTGACTCTAAGAGCAGTAAACAAACCAGTAGCATCATTACAACAACACAGATAATCACTAATGGCATAGTAAATTTCAAATTGTTCATGTTGTTTTCGGTACACAGAATGTGAGAATGACAGATCTGTTACGTCTTCAGTTATTCCAAACAAAGTTATATTGAATTAAAAAATATTTATTTTCTCCTTAAGCCAGCCTTTTCAAAAAATGGATTCTTACAATCAGAGGAATGTAAGTAGATAAGTTCGCGATCGATTAGCCAAAATTCATAATTATGAAAAAGTCATAATTTGATTGAAAAAATATAAATGTAAGTGTGCAAAAAATCTGAAAAACTGCTAAAAAAGTGTCCAGTGAAAATTAAATGACAAAGATTCACCGTTGGATTGTTCGTGAAGAATGAATCAATGGGTTAAAATACAGTAGATATTAGATAAATTGATCTATCAAAAAGATAAGTGGTTCTGCAGAAAATAAAGATGGATTAGGATATAGGTTTGGAATTTAAGGCGATCTGTAAGTCTTCCATTGACATTCACAAATAATGTTTTAAGGATTTGAGTCAAACATTGTGAAAGAATTTAGGTAGTCCGTGAAGCCTGGCGTAAGGAAAGAAAAAATAAATATTTTTTAATTAGACACACCTTGTTTTGAATAACTGAAGACGTAATATACTTATAATTCTCACATGTTGGATTTCTCTTCTTTCACTTGTCTATATAATTGTTCTATCTCGTATATTGAGCTTTAAACACTTCACAATAGGTTCCAATTTTATAAGTGTACGTTTTACTTTTTGTGTCATACCTTTTTGTATATATATATATATATATATATATACATATATATATATATATAGTGAATGCTCTTATTCAAACATCTACAAGGTCTGCTACACTGGCATGTCGATGTTATCGATCTACAGCTCTCAAGAGCTGTCTCATCAGGCAGAGAATTATTTTTTGATTCAACCTGGTTGCTTAATTCCATGGAGAATGAAGTTAAGCAAAAAAGAAGAGGAGAAAGAAATAAAAGTTATGTGACCGATTTTAAAATATGATTGCTGTTAGAAATTATTGTTTTCATTTTTTTATTTTTTTATTTTTTATATATTTTATATATCCAACGCTGAGCTGGGGTAGAAAGGGGGGGCGAGGAAAAGAAAAATAAGAAGGAAAAGGAAGAAAAAAATACAATTGCCGTTAGAAAAGTTTAATTTACAGCTATTTATATTTTTATTTTTTATTTTTATCCAACGATTAGCTAGGGTAGGGGGGTGTAAGGAAAAAGGAAAAGAAAGGGACAGTGGAGAGGGGTAGAAGGATGTTAGGGGTGGATGTCTATAGCCGTTTAGGATTTGTTGCGGGAATGGTTAATGTAAGATTCGAGTTAAATTCATATTTATTTTTATCCAGCGCTGGGCTGGATAGAAAGGGGGTCAGGGGAGATGAAACAAGAGAGAAAGAGAAGATAAAGAAAGAGAAGGAGGGGAGGTTTCAAGGTTGTCGTGTCTGCTTCCTGTATATTATGCTGTCTCAATTTATTTCAATGCAGACATATAACAATTACATGACACACAGCTTACGGGGATATTTTAGTTTAAATTATTAGTGATGGATTTATGACCTTAATGTTAATAAATTATGCTGTTATATTTTGATCAGTTGCCATTTAATTTTGATTATTTTGATAGATAGTTAAATGTATTGTAAATAGTAATTATCAGTTAATTAATAAAACATAATGGTAATTATCTTTATTTTTATTAAGATTCATATATTAGTAGATTTAGTTCTAGATAATAATGAGTTAAAATAGATTGAGAATTATTCTTGGTAAGGATCGTATATAAGTTTATGACATTGATATTGATGGATTATACTATTATATTTAGTTTTAATTATTTTGGAGTATAAATAAATGTATTTCGATTATAAGTAATAATTAGTGATGGATTAATAAAACATATTGGTAATTGCTTTTATTTTCAATGGAAGTTATATATGGATTAATTTCAGTGGTATAGATAAATTTTATTATTCGTTGTAATCCTATTACTAATGGTGGGGTTAACACTTGTTATAATATCAGTGGTAAGGTGTTCTAGTTAAAGTTGTTTACGCAAGTTATGGTCTATGAAGGGGGGGTAGAAATGGTGGGGGCAGTAATTTTGATTAACGTGATCAGTATATAATTATTTAAAAATTGATTTTGGTAATATGTGGTTTACTTTTGTGGGATTTTGTGAGCTGGATGTTGAACGTATACACGTACCCGTGCGTACATACAAATACATACAGCTCTATATTTTTTATTGAGCACTCTTTTCTAAACCCGGTTTGATTCCCTTTGGATTTCTACCCTGTGGATTTTTACCCTACCTGTGTATATATATATATATATATATATATATATATATATATATATATATATATATATATATATATATATATATATATATATATATTAGAATTACGTGTAACTTGTCGGTTCTCAACGACCAATATTTATTTTACTCTACTCTCATACTTACATTACTTATCTGTGACATATATATTTAGACATGTTTCGTATATAATTCGAAGAATTACTTCTGAATGCGTTTGGAAATCTAATTTACATACGTATTTGTGCCGTATAAAAAATTGATAATGTGTGTTATAGTATACTCTCTTCTTCCTTCAGAAAAATTAACACATATTACCGAGAGGTTGAATAACTAAGGTGAGGAGCTATTGAGAATTAGGGTGTAAGTTTTTAGAGTCATCCTAAGTTGGGCGCTGCTCAGCGAGATGTCTGTATTCGATTAGTTTTACATTTCTTAATGTCGGGACACAGTTAGCATGGAGGGTGTTCCAAAAGCCGACAGTATTTGAGTAGAAGGCTCTCCGGCATCTGGAGTACTCGGAAGTTAATGGATGGGACTTAGCTGATTGTCGGGTTGGTCTAGTGTATTTGTGTCGAGTGGGCAGTAGGGCAGCTAGTTCAACGGAAAACAACCAAAAAAGTACTTGTAAAACAGGCACAAGGATGCAACTGTGGGGCGATGACAGGGGCTGGGGCAAAATAAGAAAAGCGAAAGTTACGCGGCTGCTGGAAGTAAAGCCAAAGGTATAGTAAAAAAAAGTAACCTGGATAAGTGGGTGTGTTAGCTAGTACTTAGTAAAAACAATTTGTTCGCGTTTGATTTTCTTTTTTCAGAGCAAGTGACTGAACATGATATCGTCTTAGTTAACGGCAGTAAAAATAATTAGTGTTCTTTACACTCAAATGATTTCATAAACTAAGTCCGTCTGGAGGGCGTTGTAGCGTTGAAAACTAATTTAATAAAATGAGAAGTGCTTATTTTAGATATGCGTCTCTATGAGAGTCTATATATGTAGTCGCTTGCTCTCTCGGCCTCTCACGTTTAAATTTTTAATATATCTTTTATCGCTTCACAAGCAAATTCAATAGACGCATGGTATTTTTATTGCATACAACATTCGTTATTTGAGGCTATGTCCGTGGGTCAGTTTTAAACGATTACTTTTGAAAGAGTATTTTTATAAGCGCACAGTCATATCAATTATACGCTGTGTACGTCTGTGTGTGATTTTTATGCTGAGGATTCAAATAACAGTTTTTTTTATCTGTAATTCATATGTATAAAGCAGCATTTTCGTTGGCTTGTTACGATAACGTTTCAAATGACATTTACATATACGATTAAGTGGACAGATTCTAAGAAGAAATGTTTCCTTTATACTTTCGAAACGAAAAATTAACAATGTTATAGTCTGACTCACAAACGTGTCTGTTCCTTCAAATATTTCAGTTTAAATTAGTACGTACGTATTAAAAGTTTCACAACATTTTCATGAAAAAATGAAACCCGATTATGTAAATCTATTTATTCTATACAAAAAATATACAAGAATTCATTTATCCTAGGAACAAATTACATTTTAATATCGAAATTAAACCATAGTGTTTCGAAAGCGTCAACAATTAAAACTTGAACGAAGAAAATGTTACATTGGCTAAGAACACACAAAGTATATTTTGACCATTTGGTTGCACACATATAGTTATGACAAACTGATTCTTGCATTGAAAGCTTATTCATATGTGTTCAATTTAATAAGAATAGGATATATTTGATGTTATAAACAGGTTATGTGTTCATAACATTCGATGAGCACACTAAAAAGTCAATAACAATTGTTCTGTCCGGTAAATTTTACGTTAGAATACAATTTTGCATTTTATGTAGATTCTCTAGACTTTTATGGAAATTCTCTAAACTTCTTTCTATATACACAAACATCACAAACGCACATACTAACATGCATTGAGTTTATATATATGCATATCTATATATAAAAGTTTATATATATGCATATATATATATATATAAAACTAAAAATAATACATTAATCACTTAAACAATAGTGTCATGGATTCGTCCAAACATTTTAAAATGCAGCAACATTTTTGTAAGTAACGGATACATTTTATTAGACAGACGAACAGCACAGGTAAAGAATTTTTTTTTTTCTTAAATAACTAATATAAGTTAGCAAAACATTTATATAGAACAAAACGTAGATTTAGTATAAGGAACGTTTATCTTTTTGTCTTTTAAGGGAAGTGGGGTCTGATCAACACTGCTGGGAAGCCATGCAATTAAATACTGTCTTGTTTTTTAATTCCCGAAACAGTTTTTCATGGTAAACAACTGATGTTCCCTTAAAATAGTGTTAGAAACAAACTAATATAATAACTGTAAAAAATAAATTGACTCACATGCGTGATTTTTCCACTGGAAGACTTGGGACTATAAGTTTTTTTGTTTTTTTTTAATATAGTTTTAATGGTTGAAAAACTTCCGAGACTATATATATATATATATATATATATATATATATATATATATATATATATATATATGTGTGTGTGTGTGTGTGTGTGTTTTACCTTGAAACAAGACAGGATTAGGTTTCAAAATGTTTTAGATGAAGATTGATAATTAGTATTATTTATTTATTTAGACGATGATGATATTTTCATAGTGTATGGCCGATTTAACCTTCGACCTTATTCGGGTTCGTCTTGTCCACTTCGGCAATCCTTATGGCTAACTCGGGATTTTTTAGGTATATCGAACAGAATCCTTTTATTTGATCCACTGATCATTTGATTAGCATGACGATACTAAAAAAAATACGAATGACTTAAGACTACTATACGGATTGACTGACAAAATTTATTTAAATAAACTGCTCAGGAGTTCAGTTCAGATTCCTATGGTCGACATAAGATTCCCGAGTTTAACGACATACCTGTCGAAAGCCAGAGGTGATATCGGCCAATACATTATGAAGATAACACGCAAGATGTTAATCCTAGTTTCAAACTCCAAGTAAACTTTAATTTAACATTCATGCTACCCATAATGTACACTATATTTAAGAATGTTATATTTAATTATTAAGCTATATCCATTTATTTTCATGATATGATTTTTAATTAATATATGGACATATTTAGAAAAGCATGCAAAAATTGTTTTGCAATTTAATTGATCGGATTTCCTGCGAAATTTTGAATTTATTCTCACACACTTTTAAAGATGTTTACTCGTTAATTTATGAATGAAGATAAGAAATTAAAAAAAAACAATTGCACCTGTAATACTTCTTTCCTTGTTTAATATAATTTTGAAGATTACGTTTATTCATTATTTTTTACGGTTTAATAAAATATCATAATCAAATACATTGCTAATTAACTGATCGAATCCTTTAAAATTCCACACGTATATCCCTGATCTGATGTATAATCTTACGGTGCTTAATTTATTTTTATAATATATTTTGTTATGGGGGTCCATCTAAAAAAATACTTGTAAGAATATATGACATATTACTGTTGAGTGGATGTCTACCGCAAACACCAATATTATTATACCATCTTCTGACAGAACAAATACTTCACACTGATACTACACACTGATCATAAGGAAATATATTTAATTTGAATTCTTGTTTCACATTCAAAGCAACAAGAACGTGTTTGCATTGCATCTTTGGCGATAACGTACATACGATCATTAAATTGCCTTAGGGTGATTAATAAATTTATTTTCATTCATTTATGTTGCAAATTCCGCTTATTCGTATTTATTCAGAATCACACACGATATTTTATCGGTATCTTTTTAAACATACATATGTATTAATTCATGGGAATACGTGGTCAATAAGTATAGTCGGCAGATGTTTACCAACCAAAGCAACAATAATACACAACTATTTTTTTTTTACGTTTTCGATCTTCATTCATTCATTACACTGTAAGACAGATTAGTTGGACGGTCTGGGTGAGAGTATCACGTGACATGCCCTGACCTCCAAGGTCTCCTGATCTCACACCCTGCAATGTCTTTTTTTGTGAATCTTCTGTCTTTGCGTGCGTTAATCATCTTTCGTTCTTATGTTGCTCGTTCAAAGTAGAATGGTCCGTAGACAGCTTTGTTGGGCATGATCTCTTTTCTGTATTTTGTGTGAAATAAACGTAAAACACGTGTGCATGATTCTGGGTTAGTTAACGCCAATGTTGGACCTTACAAGATGTGATCAAATCATTGACATTACTAAAACCTTAATGAATGTAGCTTTAAAATAGCACCAGTTACATTTTACTACCATCAATAGTCCTGCAGATATGAGGACTCGAAATGTGCCCAAGACTTATGAAACAGCCTGTATAAACTAATTTAGTGAGAAATAAAATAAGCCAGCATACATATATGTGTTGTGTAAAGAATTATGCCAATAACTGAATAATGAATTAAAAAAAGGATTAGGAACGATTTAAATTGTCGATTAGAAAATCATTACTCCTTTTAAACTCTTTACAAAACTTAATGTTTTAAAAAAAGATAAAAAAGTTACCGAAGCTATTTATAAGGGAGTTATAACATGTAAATGAATAGCATTAACTTGTAAACAATTAAAGTTGTAAATAATTCTGTAAAATTAATGATTTTATGAGCAAACAATTATGCAAGTAAAAGCTGTAACATGTTGAATTTGAAAAGAATAGGGGATAGTTTTAGAGATGTAGTTTAGACTAAAATAAAAAGACGCACGGGCAACACTAAGGAGCTACATCTAATAAGATATAAGGCAATGATGTCGTATTATTAAAATAATCAATGTTTGCAAACGGGATACGTAAAAGACAATAAATTAAATATAAAAAAAGCAATAACAAAACGGGCTAAACAATTGTTCCCGCATGAAAATGAATAAGACACCCCCATATTAAACGGTTGCTTCAGTTTTTGTTTGTTTTTGTTTTAGCAGGTTTATTACATTGTAACAGTAACAATTGGCACACACATTTGAAGGTGCTCTCTAATCAGTTCGAAATATTCCGTCGGCGAAATAAGGTTCCAAGGTAGGTTTCTATGTATTTGCATTTCTATTCTATCAAGAAGATAAAAGACAATGTCGTGCTTATATATTTTCGTGAGGTGAGACTTAACTGATTGCTTTTCTAATATTGGAAACGCAATCAATAACGTTACTTTCATTGTGTGTGTCCTACAAAATGTTAATATACTTACTTGTGATGTCGTAGTATAGCCTGATGAAAACAGAAATTACGGCAATAATCTCCTTTTTCCAAAAGTATTTTTTCAATGTGTTTATTCAGATTCCTATTCGTTTATTCTCTCTACAACTTGCATAATAATAGTTTTGTGGGATTGAAAGTGTCAGAGCATGACTCTTAATGGAAGTTGAAGTGGTACGGTATTTACAGTGTGATCTGTCTCACTCACTCAACTGGCGAAACTTAAGCGAGAAAAGACGTGTTTTGCGCGCTGACCCCAAAAAGTGACAGAACATGTCGGACAGCTGCTTTAGTTTAATCTCTCGCTCTCTCGTGCTCTCTCTCCTCTTTCTCTCTGATACTCTCTCTCGCTCTCTCTCTCTCTCTCTATCAAGAATTAAAGTTAAAAAATAAAAAATTAAGATTGTAATATTTATTTATTTTGGTACAGAAAAATTAGTACAACATTCGAACAGCTTTTGTCGTCAACGGATGTTGTACTATTTTTTCTGTACCAATATATATATATATATATATATATATATATATATATATATATATATATATATATATATATATATATATATATATATATGTATATATATATATACATTCTCTATTTATGTTTAGGTGACTATAAAGTCGCTGTACTTAAGTGGTTTTTCCAACGAGTGTATCTTCCTTCGCCAACCTAAGACTCATAATTTTCTATTAAAGACTTACTTTCTCAACAAGGAAGTGTGCGTCTTTCGGAAAACAAACGTTGAGACGAGAGAAGCAAACATATTTCAATTCGCTTTTCTCAGCAGGAATGAAAAGATAAATAAATACCAAAACCAATCATTTGATAAGGAAACTAATTTGATTGTTTCATTTTGGCAAAACAAAAATGATGCTTCGATAAAGAAGCAATAGGTTTTTCTTTTCCATATACGTCAACTCATCTATAAGAGAGGCTTTGTCTTCCAAGCGCAGGTTTGTAATGCTATATACAGTGATAACCGTGCAATGTAAATGGACGCGATTATTTTAGAGTATCTCCCGTTGGTTAGTTTCTGCCTATTAGTCTGAAAAATGATTGTGTTATAAAACGGTCATAGTTCGACGAATCATTTTGTCAGTCTGTCACGCTAAACTGTGAACCTTATTTTGATAGTTAAATGTACAGATTCATTTGACAACACTTATTTTAATGTCGTTTAAGCTTCTACAGGGTGGGCAAAAATAAGGGTCCTATTTTTAAAAATTCATAACTTTTTTATTTATTGATTTATTTTTTATTTTTTTAGAATAAGTAAAGGACCCTTTCCGAAGCAAGCATGAGCCGTATTAGCCCTAAGAAACGTACCCTCATTTAGAAAACATTATTTTTGCTTAAAAAACTCAAAACAGTGTAAAAAACAATACTTTAGTTTTTGTAAGTTTTAAGAAGTGTTTTTCGGCTAAAATTTGTTTTGTTTATTTCAAAAAATCTCGGAAGGGTCAGTCTACACACACATAAAGTTTGGTGAGTTTAACTTTTATTTTGTGGAAGTTACTCAAACTCAAGTTATTCAAATTTAAAGATAGGACCCTTATTTTGGTCCACCCTATATATATAAAAAAATTCTGTTTGTTGTTTGGTCTGTAACGGTTACGTTTGAAATAGGATTGTGAACGCAACTGTGACATTCGTGTGTCTGACACGCTTATGTTTGACAAATGACATTCTTTTGTCAGGCTTACGTTCGAAAAGTCTATTCGTATATTTGTCACAGTAATGTTTGAAATAGGAATTTTCTTCGTTGGCACACACATGTTAGAATAGCCTATTAACGTCTTTGTCACATTCACGCTTAGAATGGGGTTCATCTTCGTTTTTGTAGCTTCCTCTGTATGTCACATTCATGTTTGAAAAATAATGTGTGTTTGTTTATGTTTGGCACACCTATGTTAGAATATCCTATCAACATATTTGTCACATCCACACTTAGAATGGGTTTTATCTTCATTTGTGTAACTTCCTCTGTATGCAGCACTCATGTTTTGAAGCAGATGTCTTTTCTTTTGGCAAACAAATTCGAATAGCCTACCCGTGTGTCTGTCATGGTCATATTTGAAATGAGATTTTTCTTCGTTGTCACGCTTAAATTCGAATTGCTTATTCGGATGTGTGTCACACTCATTGTGGGATTGGGACTTTTCTTCGTTTGTCACGTTTAAATTCGAATTGCTTATTCGAATGTCTGTCACACTCATGGTGGGATTGAGATTTTTCTTCGTTTGTCACGTTTAAATTCGAATTGCTTATTCGGATGTGTGTCACACTTATGGTGGGATTGGGATTTTTCTTCGTTTGTCACGCTTAAATTCGAATTGCTTATTCGGATGATAATTACCTTCGTTTGTCACGTTTAATATATTAATGGTGTTTAAATCACGTTCATATTTGGAATAGGATTTCTCTACATGTGTCGCGATGAAGTCAAAATAGTATATCCCTGTCTCGGCAATGCTCATATTTAAAAAAAAACGAAACAAACATGTTCATCTTTCATCTGACATATTACGTTGTCGTAAGTTATCTCAGATGCATCTCATTATCACTACCTTATGTTCCGTTTGTCAGTTGTTCTGTCACACTTGCGGTCACCTTTTAGTTTGAAATATAATTGTCATAGCTATTTTTGTAACTTGTATGGACGCAACTCAATAGAAATTTGCTGAATACGATGCGCATGAACTTGAAAGTTAATCGTTTTAGTTTATCATAGTGCGATTTCCGGGATCCCAGGGGAAATTAAGAGAGATAATCCGTGGCCAAAAAAAAAACACTTGAGACTGTCTCAGCTGTATTTGAGTATATATTTCTTTGAAAAGAGGACAATATTAATAAGGTTAATACAATTTACTTATCGCAAACAATACATAATGACACATTATTATCTTTATTTTTCCATTTGAATACACACAAACTTACAACTAGGTGTCTAACCTCAGGTATCGATGCTGATTTCAGGTACGATATCTAATTTCACTTATCCCTATTTACTTATACGATATATATATATATATATAGATTTATGAAAACCGATGCATATAGTACAGTCAATATATTAAGACTTTTCAGTAATATGTTCCAGAAAAAGCTGTTAAAGACCAGTTTATTGAATCTAACAAATAAAGATGGATGAAAGCAAAACATCGCTTCTTTAATAATACTTCTGCTTTAATCTTATTTATAAATTAAATTTAGACTTCAGTATATTTTCTCGCCGGTGATAACTTAGTAAAAAGCTACGTAAAGAATTCTAAGTTATACAGGGTGGCCAAAAATAAGGGTCCTATTTTTAAAAATTCATAACTTTTTTATTTATTGATTTTTTTTTTTTTTTTTAGAATAAGTAAAGGACCCCTTCCGAAGCAAGCATGAGCCGTATTAGCCCTAAGGAACGTACCCTCATTTAGAAAACATTATTTTTGCTTAAAAAACTCAAAACAGTGTAAAAAACAATACTTTAGTTTTTGTAAGTTTTAAGAAGTGTTTTTCGGCTAAAATTTGTTTTGTTTATTTCAAAACATCTCGGAAGGGTCAGTCTACACACACATAAAGTTTGGTGAGTTTAACTTTCATTTTGTGGAAGTTATTCAAATTCAAGTTATTCAAATTTAAAGATAGGACCCTTATTTTGGCCCACCCTGTATATGTTTTAGTTGCCTATAGATATGGTCTTCCAGAAGTTAATAGTGTGGTTCGAATTAGCCGATGTTATATTCATTTGCTTAGCTGTTATCTATCTGCATTGTAGTTTTACAATGGCGGATGGAGTAACTAACCTCCAGTCACCCGAATCAAGATACTGAAAAGAAAAGTACGTAAGAAATCTAATTACAACGAGTTTTTTTTTTCTTATTTGCCCGTCTGTAGCTAAGTTCGCACCAAACCACCACAACACCAATTACACGGTTAATTAATAAGACGTCCAAGGCAGATTACAAATAATACGTAAAAGTTCGCCATCTTTTTGTCAGCGACGTTCTTAGAATATGAGTAACAAGGTCCCTTCTCAACGTTCCCTACTCAAGCTCAATTAAGCATGCTACACTATATTCCAATGTTGATTAATAAGCATGAGGGTTTAGGTGCTTGCTATACACGTATAAAAAAAGACGAAGCATCGAATTAGAGGTTAGTACTAAGATACTATATAAGCATAGGGTACTTGTCGCGTAGCACAACAGAGCCCGGTCACACGAGACAACTTCGCTCGCCGCTACTGCACTAGTGGCGAGTAGCAGCAGCCTAGTCGCATAGTGGTACCGGTTAGTCGCAAGTATCAATTAAGTCTTGTGACTTGTTTAGTCGCAAGTAGCGCCCGATTTTATGATCACGCGACTGGGCATCGCGAGATTTTATGATCACCTCACCTGGTATCGCGAGATTATATGATTTTTGAAGACCTAATAGCGGTTGCCGGAATCAATATTCGTTTCATATAATCTCACAGTCATGCAGTTTGCTGCCATGGCAGAAAAATAAAGTTTGGAGTTGTCAGCTAATGAAATAAGTAGATTGCAGTGTATTTATAGAAACCACTAATGTTTGTGGGATACAAACAATAAACAGTATATGAGGAAAATCCGAGGGAATACACTTTTAACTATTAAATGGATGAACGAATTGAGGTTAGTTTGAGATTTTTGGCAAAGATAATTTTAAATAGTAAATACAGAATTTGAAGAATGCATATAGGAATGAAATAAATAAAGTAGAAACAAGTCTTGGAAATGTTGATCAGGAACCGGCCAAGGATCATAAGCCAAAGCCTGTTTGGTTTGAAAAAAAATGTGGCGCTTGACCCGCGACATATCTGTGCTGTAAACTAAGGCACAGTATCGGCGAGTGCAACTGTCTCGTGTCACAAGTTCAGTCGCTGTGAGTGGTACTTGCTGAGACAAGTAGCGGTGAGCGAAGTGGCGTTGTGTGACTGAAGTATAACATAGATCCATTACCCTAAAAAGGTACTACAATGCGACTCTGTCTATTTCACACGTTTAATACGACTCTTTTAATGGTCAAATATATTCATATATATATATATATATATATATATATATATATATATATATTCATATATATATATATATATATATATATATATATATAATTATGTTTGTATTGTTATTTTAATTATATAATTTATATGTAAATTACTATTCGAATTCAGAACATATTTGTGTACAATATATACGCTTAATCTTCTAATTTAACGTTTATCTTTTTAAAAACTAGCATCGTCAACCGGTGTTCTCCAAGTGCATGGATAATAAACTCGAAGTGTGTTAAATCTTTCTTTAAAAGCATCTGTCTCTTACTCTTTCTCTCTCTATCTCTCTCTCTCCCTTTCTCTCACTCTCTCTCTCTCTATATATATACAGAGAGAAAAAGAGTAATATATATATATATATATATATATATATATATGCCTCTTTCTTCCACATTTCAAATCCCTCTCTCTTTCTTTTGATATTTCACCTCTCTCTCTCTTCCCTTATTTCTTTTTCAAATTTACCCATTTTTCTCTATCCTTTCATCAAACACTCATCATTTTTTCGCGTTTCCTCGCCTTTACTCTATCACTACTGCTCCATTTCTATCACTTCCTATCTCTATAAACCTCGAGCCCTCTTCTTTTTAATATATGTGCCACCCCCTCTGCTTTCTCTCTCTCTCTCTCTCTCTCTCTCTCTGAATCTTATTTTCTATTGCAACCGAAACAAATTGTTGACGTGTTACTTCATAATAACATTAAATATTCACTCTCAATGTCGGCCACCAGCATTCTGATGCAGTTGACTCTCAGAATAATTAAGAGTTAACAAATAAGTTACCCAAATTTTGCCCGCGAAATTGCCCAAAAAGAATATACCATCATGTTGGTGTACCATTAGGTAGACACACTGCAACACACACACATTCCACTTTTCGTTATATCGTATCAGAATATACGTATAAGAATATCGTATTAACACATAAGTTTTCAGGTGTGTTTTATCATATTCAGTATTTTGAATATCTAACTCTAGAATATGTAGGGTATTTCGAAAGGCCTCCATTGACTAATCTGCAAGGATTTCTTGCTCTCATGCCTGGCTTGAAGTCTCAAATAATTCGTAATGTTTTTTCTTACTATCACATATACTAAAGTTTAAACTTCAACCCCAAGAATACTCTCACGTAGAATTGATTTCGTGTTAGTATTTGTATACGTTGCGAAATTGATCCTTGCTGACCCTTGATTAAATAAAGTGTTCCGTTTGAAATTGTATATATAGCCCCGAGTTTGAAATACACTTTTCCAAATTCAGCAAGACACACTTGTAGTAGACCGGACGTTACAACTGTCAAATCGCTGTGAAAATGATGTCGAACTTTTATAAAGGTAGGAATAACAGAAGCTTATTAGAAAGAAAAAAAAAACACACTGTCTGCAAACGTCCATTGTCCGACTGAAATAAATAATCTATTTTTATTGAACAAGAAAACTGATGGAAATAATTAGAGCCACTTTTACGTCGTGGGATGAGATGGCGCCATTTTAAGCCAATTATCATGTTACTAGTCACGATCTACTTTTGTGCATCAGATTAAGAAAAAGAAACATGAATATGGGGGATATTAACACATGAAATCCTCATTTATTGGGACGTGTCAGCGCATGCGAAACTCCGGTCAGGGCTCCTATCGTTTTTGACATTTGCTCGCTCTTTTATTTTAAAAAGTTAATGTAGACTTGTGTCATTCAAAAAAAGTGTGGTTCGTCTTTGTCTAGTTTGAGTAAAGCAAAACCATTGTTTATATTTGAAGATAAAATAATGTATACATATTTTTCTATGGAAATCGCTACAGAAGCCACTTGATGCAAGGAACTAAAATACTACTACTTCAAGGTCAAAAACCAGTCAACGATAAGTTGTACAACGGTAAAGTCCAACCAGGAATATATCAATTATTCCCCCTTTGTCAGAAACCTCGCTCTTAAAATGTGAGGAATGAAGGACAGAATGAAAGAAAGCGAGAGTTACGAAGCTGCCGAAGGTAAACCCAATGTCGACATTCTATTCTCCATAATATCATGTTCATCTCATACTATTTAATAATTTTAGTAATAAAAAGGTATTGAAATTTGCTCGGATGATTGCTAATAAATAAGTATATACTTCATTAATATGTCTGTAGGCAAAGCGGAATAAGCCGGAACAGGGAAATAGAAAATAAACGAAAACAAATAACTGAAAACAATGTGTAATAGTTTGTTCACATACTAAAGTATTTATTCCTCAATAAATAGTTAACATACTATTACATCAATCTTTCATGTACATTTAATAGAATCCGGGCGGTTAAAAATATGTTTTTATTACAGGAGAAATTTATACTGAAAGATTTATTGTAACAGCGTGTGAACCATTTATTGAGAATTAAACACTTTGAAAGAAGAATATTGGATTACTCTAAATATAAAATAATTACTTCAAATATATTTTTTTTAATAATCTCACATGTCAATCATTTGATTTTCTTCTGCATTACATAATACTTATTAAATACTTATATATGTATGTATATATATGTATATATATATATATATATATATATATATATATATATATATATATATTCTATGCATGCATTATGTATGTATATCTGCCACTTTATCTGTGTTTATCCTGGCTAGTATCTCTGTTTTCTTCTCTCTAATCGTCTTTAACCCCTCCGCCTATCGCCCCCATGCTATCTCAGTCGGTACGAAAATTGAAAAGAAAAAGAAACTGGATTAAGGTAAAAAGAAAGAATGAGAAATAAAGAGGGATATGTCACCTACTTGTCAAATCATATTTCAATGTAGCTAAGGGTATACTCATATGGTTTAATCGGATCATATTTTCCTTCTCCTATGTGTTTGCCTTCAAAATGAAATGAAATTGTTTCCAAATCTTCAAAACCGGTCAAATCTCTTGTTTTTTTGTTTTTCTCCTGCATTCTAACCTGTTTTCCGTTTGTCTTTTTCCAAACATATATATATATGGAAAATGAAAAAAGAAAAACAAAAAAATGATGTTTTTTTTATATATTCCTCAACTTTTTTTCTTTATGTTAAGGACTTCTTCAGGATGATAATATTAAGAAAAAGGTCATGCCAGTACGTGAAAATATTGGGTTTACATAATGAGTTGATGGAAAGAAGTAGTAGCCACTTCTGGGAGCAGTAGGACCGGGGGCCTGGCTAAGTGAAGTCAGTAGCATAGAATGAAATAAATGTGAATGGTTCTGAGTGAGAAAAGTGGAGGGGTTGGGGTGAGCGGGAATAATGTGGATAGCAGTGAGTACAGAAGTGGAGGGGGTGAGCGGGAATAATGTGGATGGCAGTGAGTGAAGAGGTGGAGAGATCGGGAAAGAAGAGGGGGCAGCTCTGTGATTTTTGTGAGTGGGTAGTGTTATGGTGTTAGAAAAGATTTGGAAAAACGAGGTGGTTTGAGAGTAGGGCGGATGAGTGGGTAAGAGTGTGAGAAAAGTGGTCAAGAGGATTAAGTTAGTAAGGGGGAGTGGGGAGATTTTGTTTTAGTATGGGTGAAATATTTGAAATGTGGGAATGTTTTACCAGGTGGCTATGTCAAGAATGTGAGGAATGAGTGAGTTGGAAAGTTAGGATTCGTGGTGAAAGAAGATGTGTGTGTGGGGGTGTGGGGGTGAGTGTGTATGCGGAGAAGTGGAGAGGTGGGGAAGAGGAGGGGGAGGCTCTGTGATTTTGGTGAGTGGGTAATGTCATGGTGTTGGAAAAATTATTTAAAATGAGGTGGTTTGAGAGAAGGTGGATAGGTGGGTGAGAGTGTGAGAGAAGTGGTCGAAATTTCTGAGGGGGAGAGGGAAGATTTTGTTGTAAGTTAGAAGGTTTTGATTCGTGGTGAATGAAGATGGGTGTGTGTGGGGGCGGGGGTTGTGTGTGGGGTTGATGGCAGTTTACACTTCTACTATCACCACAATAAAAACAGGTATGATTATAGGCTTTTTCCTACGAGCTCTTAGAATCTGTAGTCCCCAATACATTGATGAATAAATAAAATACATTAATTCCTTGAAAACACTGCAATACCCCACACATTTTATATTAAATACTAAGCAGAAAGCCTTTCAAATATTCTATAAAAAACAACACACGAAAAATAAAATACCAAACACCTCACTCATATACAGACCCCTTCTCTTACACATGCATTCTAATAACACATCTATATGCAACACACTTAAAAATAACTAGGCATTCCAACTGTACAAACCACATTACAATCCATAAAACGGACTTTAAAGACATCAAGACACTTCCCCTAAAAATCAAATCCCATGCCGGCTTATACACTGTCCCATGCAACAACTGCCATCAAATTTACCTGGGAGAAACACAACGTGAATTGAAAAAAAGATTGAGTGACCACAAAAGGGACATAAAAACAATAACAATCTCAGTGCACTTGTCTCCCATGCATTAGAGCACGATCATGCCTTCAAATTTGAACACGCCAACATCACCAAGTACATCCACAACAAATCCCGGCGAAGACTACTGGAAACCGCACTTAAAACAGCCTCCAACACCATCGAACAACGAAATGGCTTCTATAATCTATCGCCTTTAATAAGCAATAGTAGCTTTACTGAACAAAATCTTAACCTAGATAATGAACAACCTCCATTTTTCTCTTCGATCTCAATTATACTCACACACATGTCTCTGCGTATCCCCCACACCCACATCTTCATTCACCACGAATCGAAACCTACCAAGTTACACCAACATCTCCCCACTCCCTCTCACTCATTTCACTCTTTCGACCACTTCTCTCACATTCTCACCCACCAATCCCTCCCACTTTCAAACCACCTCATTTTTAAAAATCTTTTCCAATACCATGACATTACCCACTCACCAAAATCACAGAGGCTTTCCCTCCTCTTCCCCAACCTTTCCACTACTCCGCATACACACTCACACACAACCCCCCCACCCACACACACACACATCTTCTTTCACCACGTATCCTAACTTTCCAACTCACCCATTCCTCACATTCTTGACAGAGCCACCTGGTGAAACATTCCCACTTTTCAAATAGTTCACACCCACTACAACAAAATATCCCCTCTCTCCCTCACGCACTTCGTCGTCTCGACCACTTCTCTCACACTATTACCCATCCATCCCTCCCACTCTCAAACCACCTCATTTTTCCAAATCTTTTCTAACACCATAACATCACCCACTCACCAAAATCACAAAGCTTCCCCCTTTTTTTCCCCCATCTCTCCACCACTTCACTCACTGACATCCACATTATTCCCGCTCATCCCCACCTTCCACTTCTTTACTCACTGCCATCCACATTATTCCCGCTCACCCCCACCCTCCACTTTTCTCACTACGAACCATCCACATTTATTTCATTCTATGCTACTGACTTCACTTAGCCCGGCCCCGGTCCCACTGCTCCAAGCAGTGGCTACTACTTCTTTCCATCAACCCATCATGTAAATCCAATATTTTCACGTACTTGCATGACCTTTTTCTTAATATTATTATCCTGAAGAATTCTTTAAAATAAAGACGAAACGTTGTTGAATACATAAAAAAAATACCGTTTTTGTTTTTTCTTTTTTCATTTCCCATCACATCAGATTACTTTCATCCTTCTATTATACACACACACACATATATATATATATATATATATATATATATATATATATATATATATATATATATATATATATATATATATATATATTTTTATATTGGTTTGTATTTGTGTTGCTCCTGAAAATCTTGTTATATTTTAGAGCGTATTGCTTTCAAGTAAAGGATTATTTTGTGTATCGCTCAAAGTTGTTCTTTTTATACGTTTTCCATGCTCTCTTACCGCAGCTATTTACGGACGCTTCTATAAAGAGCATCCGTATTCTATTTAGGTGGGGCAAAACGATCTGTACTATTCTCCGTTGATTCGGCTTTCCTGAACGCTGATGTAAACTTTAAATAATAACGCAAATGTAACTATTATTTTGAATTTTTTTTCTACATCTTTTTCTATTCGTAATTTTTGCCTTTTGTTTTATATCCATACTTCTAATAAATTCATCCCACCTCGAAGCAATGCGTATTGCCACTTAAACATAAGCGACTTCTGTGATTCTCGGCAAGAAAAATCGGGCATCCTAAGGTGAAAGTTAAGAAAGTTGCTGTTCATTTCACATTTCTAAATGTGGCTGTAGTTAATAAAAAAGGGAGCAGTCTATTCTATTTTTTCACACCAGACTTATTTAACGAAAGCCTGAGCTATTTAAATATTTATTTTATAATCTGCACAAATTGCCACACACGATATACTACTTTTTAATTTCATATTTCTCATTTTTAGTGGAACCTTGTATTGTTGCCACATCTCGGCTGGTGAACCAACTACCAGTCTCTCCCTCTTAGACAGGGGAGAACAAAGAGTCGCCAAGGAGGGAGCATGATCCTGCATAAAAACAGGTGTTTCGATACCAGAATTGTGCAACACAGGATAAAACATACTGTTCTAAAACATTCTTATATACAATGGCATTTACTCTAGTATTTAAGCGTGATGTACCCTGCCATGATATCATGCCGAAAACCATCACGCTACCTCCACCGAATTTAACAGTTTTTTGATGCAGCTAGGATCCAAACTTTCGCGGTTTCTTCTTGTTACAAATTGTTTTCTATCACTGCCAAATACATTACATTTCGATTCGTCACTGAAATAAACTTTTTTCAAATTTTCTTCTGACCATCTCACATGCTTTTTTGCGAAGCCAATCTAACTGTTTTCTTTTTTTACTTATTAGCGGCTTTTCTCGAGGAGATCTTGCAAACATAGCTATTTAGTGGAACCATTCTGAACACAGTTTGTCGTGAAACATTCGTGACACCTTCCATTTGTTTAGAAATGTTGCCAGCTGTAAGGAAACGGTATTTCAACACTAGGCGTTGTATAACTCTGTCCTCTTTTGCCGTTGTCTTTTGAGAAGTATGAGAACTTGGCTTACAACACTTTTTGAACGTTTCACACGTTTTCCGATTTCTTCTATCGTCAACTTTTTTTCCTTAATTTAACGATGTTTGCTTTGTCGCTTAAATCAGTTTTATTTCTTATTGACATGATTGATATTGCGTGACTTGCAGCAGTGATGATAATTTAAGTTTAGCATATTTATTTTCATCCTTTTATACAAGAACCCCCGACCGTTTTAAGTTTTAAACACTTACTTTTCCTTAATGTTCCTTAATTTTGGACACTTGAAATACAAGAAACCCCCTACTGTTTTAAGCTGTTTAAAACTTAAAACAGTAGGGGGTTTCTTATTTTTGCTTAATGTTCCTTAATTTTGGATACATGAAATATATAAAATGGTGGATAACTTTAATAATATTATTTTAATTCATCTGAAAACCTCGGTAAAAGACCAACTACAAAATTTACATATATAGTGAAATCTAAAATATAATTTATTTGTGATTAGGAAGATTTAATTTTCGTTCAATAATTTTGGACGGTATATATATTTATGGAATGTTAAATATGTGGATGGTTCATAGCCATTGCAGTATACTCGTAGAAATAATAACATAAAAGATATACACACACAACCACATACACAAACACTCTGTCGTTTAGTGCTATTGAATGTGCCACTTTCAATACATATATATCAATCAATTTCTCCGTTATCACGTGGTAATCTTTCGTGGCCTAATGGAACAAGATTAATGGTTACAGATTACAGATGGATCGGTGAACCGTGTTCGCGCAATATGACCGTCTGAGATTGTTATTTCCCTGCGTTGATGAAAGACATGAGCTCTAAACGACGTCGTACATACATCACAAAATAAATATTAACGCATTCATATATATATATATATATATATATATATATATATATATATATATATATATATATATATAATCGGACAACGGCAAAAACGAGACCAGTGTCTCTATTTTCGCGAATTTTAAAATTATCACCGATATTGAAAGGTGTTTCTCCCGCTCGTGCCTGTCTAACTTTATTCAAACAGATGGAATTTGTAGTTCATCTTTGATACAACGACTAACCTAGAGCAGTGTCGCTATTTTCATAAATTTTAAAATTATTATTATTATTATTATTATTATCATCATCATCATCATCATCATCATCATCATCATCATCATCATCATCATCATCATCATCATCATCATCATCGTCATCGTCATCGTCATCGTCATCATCATCATCATCATCATCATCATCATCATCTGGTTCGTAGAAATACACAGAGTTGTATAGATGGCAGAACGTGGAATGTTTCCTAGGGGGGGGGGGTAGCCGGATAGCGAGTTGGGTAAATATCGCCGTGTGTTGTTCAGTCGGGACCGTATTAGTTGGGAGTTGATTATATAAAAATAGGATGATTCGTCGAAAAAGTTAGGTGAGAGTTGGTATGAGCATAGTCCGTGTGGGATTAGTTGTTTGTCGGCTATGCAAGAAGAGGAGAAGGCGATCAAAATCAAGATATAATGGACGAAGGAGGTATGGAAAATGAAAACATGGTGTGGGTGAGAGGTTCAATTCATCTATTGTCATATTTAGCTGTAATATAAGTAATGTATAAAAAGCAGACTTTTGAGAATACTAATTTTTAATCCTGAAATCACTCGGAACCCTGTCTTGAGTCTTACTTTTGTGCTATGTGCTTTTTGGACGGTTGCGGCTTTTTTCATGTCGAAACGATGATTATTATAAGATGCCTTTCTAATTTAGTCGAGGTTGGGTGACCTTGGTGTATTGATATAGTTATAAAGGATGGCTCAGAGTACATCCAACTTCAACTGATAGAAACGTTGAATAGTGAAGAGTAAATGTTCATGAGTGGAGAAGGAAATGACATGCTATGCATGTAACGTACTTGACGCTTCCTGTCTTTGCCAAGCATGCGTTAAATATTCTAATCCACCTTAATTATATTCCCTTACATCTGTAATTATTTCATAATTTTGCTGAATTTGAATAAATAAAACAAGATGAAACAGGATACTTGTTGTTTATATGCATATGATATTTATTTTCTCTTGATTATGTTTGCAATTAAGTTCAAGTGTGTGACATATTTCTAATAAGGGGCATAACTGCTAGATTCACATATTTAATGTATTTGCCGTGGAAAATTGCTTATTAACTGCTGGGCTTCATTTTAAATCGCTTTATAATTAAACACTGTATATTTCGCGCAAGCACCGAGATGCGCTGTTGAGAACTTCATAATTTACAGAGGTTGACAAACCAGAGAACGCACTGATTTTGCAATCGAATTTGAGTGAACTATGGCGACCTGTGATTATTTAACGTTCCATTTAATACCTGCTTTTCTGTGTTTAATAACTTTTCATTTGAACCAATCTACACGTAGGACATTTGATTGTGATATATCCCACCACTGGTTTATTTTGTCACCTCTCGTAGATAAGGGTCGGAATATACATGGATATGATTAACTAATATAACATAAAGATAAACGACAACTACATGTCATTTATCTGAATCGTATATTTTCAGCTAAAAATGGCTAAAATCACATCGAGTTCACTGATCTGATCAAACATACTGATCCATTATTACGTGTATTCGCAGACTTATATTGAAGTCAGGAGATTGCAAATACCACCACACATAAAATCATGACCAGAGATTAATGAAAGAGTTTCTCCATTTCAATCAACGCTAACCCTAACTACATGAGAAGTATAATCAATTGGGTTTACATTAAATTAAGTTAAAACACAATTTAAACAGAACTATAACTGTTCCATTAGAAGAACTTAACATAAGGCATTTTTTATTAGTTAATGCGTACGATTGTTCATTTAGTAAAGTGTTACTGGCATTACAATACGACACCTTGATAATAACAAAAATATATGCTATTTTGGGAATCTTTTACAATGATCAGCAGAGTAAAAACGCTCAAAAAACAAATATTCAACAAATAAATGTAATTGTTCAACAATTCTGTTGAACATATTCCATCATGATATATTCAACAAATAAGCATGACAACATCATGATATATTCAACAAATAAATGTAACTGTAGGCGATAAAAGTTATTTTCAAACTTACGTGTGCCATTTGTTTGTATTTTTAGACCGCTATAACCGCTATTTATTAGAAATCAACAGTTTTGTCACAGGAACATCGAAAAAAAATGCTGATTTGGGTGGGGTGGTAAGGAAGTAAGGTGAAATCGCCATTTTGTTTTTAGTAAAAACCGCTGTGAAAAAAAAAACAAGAATTTGTTTTTACATCTAAGAAAAACCCATTTATAATACGTAAAAATAAAAACAAATTACATAAGTAAGTAGAACAATATCTATTCTCGACGTAGGTCGACTTTACTTGTTGCAAATTTATGTTTTTAAACCCTTTCTCGTTCTTTTTTTGGACCCCGTTCGCGACTCTGCTGATCATTGTTAAAGATTCCCGATATTTTATTTACACTAAAAGAGTTTACAGTTTAGTAAGCTTTATTTATAAAATAATGTGTGGCACAAGACCAACATTGGGTACAGTTCAATGGGGGTGAGTTGTCGTCCCCTACATCCATTCTTTAAACTAGGTTCAGTCACCAAAATCTGCATACACTTTATAAGTAAAACCTTATTAACATAATCTTAACGTGTTTAACTTTTTAAAAAATTATTTACAAAAGGTATATGCACACATTTATTTGTTAGATGGTGGCAATGAGAAAAACAGAGATGTCTTTAAATAAAAACGCTAAGTGTGAGTAGAGTTAGTAGAACCTAATTCAGAATCTAATTCTGAACTGCTCAATGTTTTCCCAGTTATCTCAAGAGCTAAAATCAGGCAAGCTAGTTTACAAGTGAGGAAAACAGGGAAGTTGGCCATTACTCATGTGTACAACTAGCTAACGAATTCTGACCGTAATTATCTATTTCATTTTCTATTTAAGCACTTTTATAAATAGCATCCATGTGATTTATGACAATAAATATTTAAATGCGTACTTAATACAAAAAAAATGTTTTGTGAAATCGAAATACAAACACTATAAATAATACGGGCCAAAATTCTAGTATATATTTAATATACAATGTCCGTTAATTCGGATTTCTGTTCTCATCTTAAGTGTTATATTCGCTACATTTCGACAACTGTTACCTGTAGCCTTCGTCTGGTGTATATTTACAAACAGAGGAATCTTGACGAAATTTCGAACATAAGCCATTATTTTATGCACGGGGGTAACATGATATTGTTTCGTTAGATATGACCGGGAGAAGTATTCAGTAATTCGCGATCCTTCGTATCCAAGCTATAGAAAAAGCTAAATGAAGTGTTTAGCACTAGTAACAACATTTCTTCCACTATTGATGATGTTTATTCATTCATTTACTTGTTATTTATTTGTTGCTAATGCGTGAATTACTATTTTGGATCACGTTACGCTGAAGCCATAATTATTTTTGTGTGGTAATTTTTTCAGCTTTATTTATAACAGAGTCTAAATTGCGGCATAGTTTATTTTTTTTAATATACACATATTCTTTTCAAAAATGATATATAGTACTTTATCATACGTTTTTCACTTGATATATTTTTTTCAAACCAATAAAAAAAATAAAGCCTATATATATATATATATATATATATAAATATATATATAAGTATATATAAATATATGTATATAAATATATATATATATATATATGCATTTATATAATTGAACATATATGTACATATATATAACTATATATATATATATATATATTGAGTTAAGACGATGTATATTTATGTGTATATATATATATATATATAAATACATATACATATATGCATATATACATTTATATATATATGCATTTATATATAATAACATATATATATGTATATATATACATACACATGTGTAGATGGATATGTGTATGTTTATATATATATATATATATATATATATATATATATATATATATATATATATATGATAAATGTTTTATTTACACAGACATGTTAAGAATCTGCGAAACTGCATGCCGATGTTATCGAGCAACAGTTACAATAAACTGAATCTCATCAGGCAGAGTTAGAATCCGATCTAAACCTCAGATCATATTTGGAGAGAATGAAAATCCAAAATCTGAAACAAACAGGACAAATAAATAAATAAATAAATAAAGAAAATAAGTTGGAAAGGGAGACATATAATGAAGGGAGTAGGGTAAGGTGATAGAAAGATAGACACATAAAGGAAAAGAATGAAAAGAAAAAGGAAAAGAAAACGTCTGTTGATTAAGACCGAGAGAGAAGAGATAAGAAATAGAAAATAGAAGGGGGAGGTGGACATGCACAATTCAACTGTCAAAAAACGACCGTTATTTTCAAGTCAAGCGGGTAAATGTATTTTTCAAGTGAACTATACTATTGTGTATATATGTGTATGCGTGTGTGCGGACAAACCGATCAGCTATAATCGGCATTAGTAGCAAGTAGACACGTGTAATTGGTGTGGTGGGTGTTATTATAATTCACCAAACTTACACCTCCCAACAACAGACGCATAAATTAGGATAGAAAAATTATTTTGTTTACACCCCCATATATTAACATAGTTTAACCCAAACTCGGTAAAAATTGTGTAGACTTAATTAATCTACACTTTCCTCCCAAAAATATACTGCATAAAATATTTAATAAAAACACCCTCAAATTAAGCGATAGCTGTGGTGAAAACTTACAAAACATAATGAAAGAACATAACAATAAAATTCGAAATGGGGGAAAACTACTGCAATGAAAACAACAAATACCAAAGCCTGTAACTGCACAAACAAAAAAGAATGCCCATTACAACAAAATTGCCAACTAACCCAATCAGTATATCAAGCAACAATCTCTACTAAAGAAAACCCAACCCTGAAAAAATTCTACAAAGGTATGGCTGGTAATACCTTCAAAGGAATATATACTGGCCATAAGTGTTCTTTTACTAACCCTACATATCGAACAAGAACCTCACTTTCTATATATTACTGGAGACTATACAACAATAACCAATCACCAACAGTGACCTGGATCACAATCAGAAAAACTAGCACCTGTGGTTCCATAAACTCACTTTGTTACCTTTGCCTAACAGAAAACCTTGAAATAATTAAATTTCGTGACAGGGGCAAACTCCTAAACAAAAAACAAGAAACATCAATTAACTGTAGGCATAAAAGATTACACCTTCTTAGTAATCCACTTATAACCCCTTAGGCTGTTACTATCTCTTAAAAAAAAACAAAAACAATCAAAACTACTTCACCTACCGATCAACTGGTTATTTTGTCAACACAACTATCATCTTATACCTTTTTTATTAATCATTATCATTAATCATTATTATTATTATTATTATTATCATTAATCATTATTATTATTATTATTATTATTATTATTATTATTATTATTATTATTATTATAATCAAAATATTTTTATTATCATACTCACAACGATTAATACTAATTGTCATCTTCTGTATTTTTCTTTACCCTCAAATATTCCCTTATATGTTTATCCATTAATTGGATATATTTTTTAGATTACTTTTAGATTATTATTATCAATTATTATTACCATTATAAATATTGTAAACTTAATTATTTGACATTGAATTATTTTTCATTTCTGTACTTTTATCAAGATTATTATTGTTGTTAGTGGTGGTATCATGCCTGCTGTGACTATTATTATTTGCGGCAGTGAAATTAACAGTATTATATTATTAATAATATTGAGATTGCCATGTTTACCGTTACCTGACTTTTGCTTCCATTGTCATTAATGATAATGTCATTATGTATAACTTTATTATTTTAATTATTATTATTATTATTATTATTATTATTATTATTATTATTATTATTAGAGTTATTATTATTATTAGGATTATTATTATTATTATTATTATTATTATTATTATTATTACTGTTGTTATCTTTATTGCTATTATTATCATCATTATAAATACTACTACTATTTGTACTGTTCTATTATTATTTATTACTTTTTTACTATCATTATGACTATTGTTAAAATTACTGGGATTACCACTCTGATTACTGCTGTCGGTAAAACCACTATTATTACTATTTTATATGATCAGCATTATTGCAACCACTAACCCATACTACAATATATATTTCTAAATTATTCCCTTTCTTTCCTAAACTATTATTTTTTCATAAATTCTTAAATATTATTGACACCATTATCGTTGTTGTCGTCGTTGTTATTATTATTACTATTTTTATTACTATTATTATTATTATCATGATTATTATTATTATTATTATTATTATTATTATTATTATTATTATTATTATTATTATTAATTAATAACGTCGGCATTTTCTAGTTATTCTTTAGTTATATTCAGTTTTCTAGTACTTTTAAATTAAATTAAACTATTATTGTTATTTTTATTATCATTCATTATTATTTTCATTATTTCATTTCAATTATTATGGGTGTTTATTATTATTATTATTATTATTATTATTATTATTATTATTATTATTATTATTATTATTACTAATCCTGTTTATTACTAATCCATATTTATTCAATTTATTAATTTATTAATGGTAAGCTAATAAACTCTAGACAAAATAAAAAAAATAATATAAATTGAGAATTAGCGACACATTTGATTTCCACCCCACCAACCACACTAATTACACGTGTCTACTTGCTACTAATGCCGATTATAGCTGATAGGTTTGTCCGCACGCACGCATACACATCTATACAACATATTATAGTTCACTTGAAAAATACATTTATCCGCTCGACTTGAAAATAACTGTCGTTTTTTGACAGTTGAATTGTGCATGTCCACCTCCCCTCTTCCTATTTACTATTTCCTATCTCTTCTCTCTCGGTCTGAATCAACAGACGTTTTCTTTTCCTTTTTCTTTTCCTGTTTGTTTCAGATTTTAGATTTCAGATTTTGTAGATATTTTTATTTTTGATTTTTTACGTCCCTAAATCACGTGACCCCCCAATTTTAGAAGTGTTAAATTTCTTTTCTTTTCTTCTTCTTCTCTTTCTTTATCTATCCATTTTATTCTCTTCAAATATGATCTGAGGTTAAGATCGGATTCTAACTCTGCCTGATGAGATCTCAGTTTATAGTAACTGTTGATCGACAACATCGACATGCCAGTGTCGAAGATTTTGTACATGTCTGTGTAAATAAAAAAATATCATATATAAAGCTCTATTTTGATATTGAGCACTTTTTATAAACCCGGTAAAAATTCTCTGGATTACCACCCTTTGGATATTTTTACCTGGATTATTTCTAGTTGAATATGTTTTATATCTGTTGTAATTATTGTAGAAACACGTGTTAGCTTGTTTTTGTTTCGTGATTGACAAAAATCGCACTATGTCATTATTTGATTCGTAAATTTTCTAATGGAAAACTCTATTACTGAAACAACTATTTATAGATTTGAATATTTTGCATGATCTTTTCTTGTTTTATATATATATATATATATATATATATATATATATATATATATATATATATATTGTGTGTGTATTTAGGCAGCAAGTTTTCATTTAGGCGAACGTTGTTGAATAGCACGGTGTGTTTCTGCTTTGTGATCTTTTTTTAAATTTTTTCCATCTTCAGGCGTGTTAGTGTGAAAAAAGAATATGTATTTATAAAATGTAAAGAGAGGAAAAGAGTATGTCTTTACTTTTTATTTTATTTATTTATTCTATTTATTCATTTATTTTTATTTTTATTAATTCATTTATTTATATTTATTTTTATTTCATTTTTATTTTTTAATTCATACAACTTAAAAAAAAGGAGCGTCTAAAGTATTGAAAAGTTACAAGGGCGTGATTATGTTCGAAGGGGTGAGAAGTTAGAGATTGATTTCTTAAGCGCAAAAAAAACAAAAATTCGACCATGTTTTAAGAGCGTTTAAAATTCAAACGTGTAGTTGTTTAATGGTTAGGGATTTAATAATGTTGATTACTAAGCTAGACACTTCAAAATGTTGTGACTTATCTCATGAACAATGTTATTGATTGTAGGGCGTTTCGTTTTTATGTAAAGGGCCTCAAGAATCTTCAGCCTTTTAATGTTGGTATCGTGGTGTAATATATTTTTATTATTGACTAAGATTTCTCTGTATTGAAGATGATTTGAGGATATCAAATCGAAAGTACTCGCAAAGAAGATGGAACAACAAAACTACGGAAACTTCATACACCAGTTTGATCGAAGTACGAAGTTGACCATTCGGAAGATTAAAAATTTTAAAAAAGATCACAAAGCAGAAACACTCCGTGCTATTCAACAACGTTTGCCTAAATATATATATATATATATATATATATATATATATATATATATATATATAATTATATATAAATATATATATATATATATATAATTATATATAAATATATATATCTATTAATAATGGAGTTTATGTATCTGTCTGTCTGTCTGTCTGTCTGAAGCCGAAACTCCAGTATGACTATTTTACTGAAATTAATCTTTTTGAAATTCTTTATATACTGTCACTAAAAGTCGCTTAGACACCAGATGGGTTTTGCTATTAACATAACTCATTCCTTTAAACCTTCAATTAAATTAATATTTACAAATATACACTTATAACTGCTGTTATCAAATTTACATATGTATTTACAATATTTTCCGATGAGGTTATATTAATAAACATTATTCATACAATTAATTACAGTCATTTTCATCATAACCGGCGTGTTTTCTAAACCATTTCAACGCGAGTACTGTTAAAATTGCAAAGTCATTGGGTGTTTAATAAGTGGCGTCCTCCCTCCCTCCGGTAATTATATATGGCGATCTGATTAAGCAGCCGATTAGCTGTTTAATCAATAGTGTCCTCCCCCCCTCCGGTAATTAAATATGGCGATCTGATTAAGCAGCCGATTGGCTTTTTAATCAGTAGTGTCCTCCCTCCCTCCGGTAATTAAATATGGCGATCTAATTAAGCAGCCGATTGGCTTTTTAATCAGTAGTGTCCTCCCTCCCTCCGGTAATTAAATATGGCGATCTAATTAAGCAGCCGATTGGCTTTTTAATCAGTAGTGTCCTCCCTCCCTCCGGTAATTAAATATGTCGATCTAATTAAGCAGCCGATTGGCTTTTTAATCAGTAGTGTCCTCCCTCCCTCCGGTAATTAAATATGTCGATCTAATTAAGCAGCCGATTGGCTTTTTAATCAGTAGTGTCCTCCCTCCCTCCGGTAATTAAATATGGCGATCTGATTAAGCAGCCGATTGGCTGTTTTATCAGTAGTGCCCTCCCTCCCTCCGGTAATTAAATATGGCGATCTGATTAAGCAGGCGATTGGCTGTTTAATCAGTGGTGTCCTCCCTCCCTCTGGTAATTAAATATGTCGATCTGATAAGCAGCCGATTGGCTCTTTAATCAGTAGTGCCCTCCCTCCCTCCGGTAATTAAATATGGCGATCTGATTAAGCAGCCCATTGGCTGTTTAATCAGTGGTGTCCTCCCTCCGGTAATTAAATATGGCGATCTGATTAAGCAGCCGATTGGCTGTTTAATCAGTGGTGCCCTCCCTCCCTCAGGTAATTAAATATGGCGATCTGATTAAGCAGCCTAATGGCTGTTTAATCAGTAGTGCCCTCCCTCCCTCCGGTAATTACATATGGCGATCTGATTAAGCAGCCGATTGGCTGTTTAATCAGTGGTGTCCTCCCTCCGGTAATTAAATATGGCGATCTGATTAAGCAGCCGATTGGCTGTTTAATCAGTGGTGTCCTTCCTCCCTCCGATAATTAAATATGGCGATCTGATTAAGCAGCTGATTGGCTGTTTAATCAGTAGTCTCCTCCCTCCCTCCGGTAATTAAATATGGCGATCTGATTAAGCAGACGATTGGCTGTTGAATCAGTATGCCCTCCCTCCCTCCGGTAATTAAATATGGCGATCTGATTAAGCAGCCGACGTTAATCTGGCACGTTAAACATGTAAACAACAATGCTGGCAAACACCGTGCTCAGTTTTCCATTTTTAAAACCGTCCTAAGTTTGTTTATTCTTAGCCATTATGTTTTAAAACACAAATTTGTTAAATCAAATTGTTTAATTAAAATAATAATTGATTTAAAAATTACTATATAAAAACGCGCGTGCGAAAGAACACACCCACACACAGTCTAGGTAAACTTTTTCTTTCCGAGAATTAAAAACCTATTCGTGTTTACTGTATTTGATTTCTTAATACTTTCATATCCAATATTATCATTTTTTCACGACCTCAACAGAATTTATGATTCCATGTTTTATTTATTAAAAAAAAAGATGTGATTTTTTTTCTTTAATGTCAACAAAATAAACTAACACATTGTACTGGAAAACTATACAACTGATTGTAGAATCAAATTGTTTAATTCAAAAAAGGCACACACACACGCACACACGCGCGCGCGTTCACTGTATTTGATTTTTTGGTGTCTTTTCATTTTAGGACCCACGCTAACTTTGACCCCGTCGTTACAGTTAGGGTTAGGTTTGTTTTTTTTCCTTTTTAATTAAAAATATTTACATGTATAGGGGGGGGGGAGACAAAAAAATTGGGGGAAGGCGGTCAAAAAAATTTTTTTTTTTTTCTAAACTAAAAAATAGTTCAATGACTGGTAATATAAAACAATTGAGGGGGGGTACAAAAAAATTACTTTCTTTTTAAACTACAAGTCTTTCTATTTATGGGCGAGGGTACAACAAAAATCGGGGTAGGGTCGAATTTTTTTTTTCTTTATTTTCAACTAAAAATATTCTTGGTCATAAACACAGAAAATCAATGTCTAACCACCACAGAAATATGACTGGGGCTCCATTGGCTTACGCGTGAGCCTTCATTTCTGATGCGGCAGCCTAGCAAAAATATGCGACTGAAGGGAGCATATATTTGCTAGTATATATAATTATATATAAATATATATATATATAATTATATATAAATATATATATATATAATTATATATAAATATATATATATAATTATATATAAAGATATATATATATATATATATATATATATATATATATATATATATATATATATATATATATACACATAGGCTATCATCGTTAGGTTTTTGTATAATAAATAAAGGAGCATCTTGAATGTATATATATATATATATATATATATATATATATATATATATGTATATATATATATATATATATATATATATATATATATATATATATATATATATATATATATATATATATATATATATATATATATATATATATATATGAATTTAATCCAACAAAAGATATAAGAGGCAACTAATATATTTTAATTAGTGAAACATCCGGTTAAAAACTGAAGTTCAATATACTGGATAGAGCATTAATAGCATAATATGAAATGAAATAATAAAATAAGGTGCGAATCAAATGTTATTAGAATTCAAAATTCAGATACTTTGCATGAATTTTGAATTCTAATAAATTTAGATGCGCACCATATTTTATTATTTCATTTCATATCATGCTATATATATATATATATATATATATATATATATATATATATATATATATATATATATATGTATTGTGTGTGTAGCTGTGGGTTTGCAAATAGAAGTTTGATAAATCATGATGTTGGCCTCTGCAGCGAAATGACCTGTCCATAAAACTTTCCAAATGCAACCAATTAAGCGGATGGTGGTCAGCATTGATTCATCAGCAGATTCGGAGGATTTCTCTTGCTTGGCATGTGTGCCATCATAGGTCAGCATCAATCCGGTTTGACCGTTTGCCTACGTGCTGGTTCAGCGCTTTCAGCCTATCGCGTTTTTGGAATACTGACACAAAACCCGACACTGGCAATATGAAATTGATCATATTTTGCTCAAGTTCAACAAATATTACACATTGATTTATTTAGCATCTAAGTTCGATACACGGTATAAACACAAATTACAGACGTCATCTTTGAATCAAAAAACAAACATTTTCCTTTAATCAAAGAGCATTTTAAAGGAGTCTTTTATTCCAAAGATGTTTATTAGTTTTGATCAGTAAGGCGATCCATTTTACAATCGAATGCTTGATTTAGCATTGGTGATTGGAACAATTCATATAGTTTAAAACCATTGCATTACATACGTAAGCGAATATATTATTTCGCAAGTTAGATTTAGATGTTATAATCACACAGTGTATTTCAGTAAGTATAACACCATAATTTTTAAATCAGTTGTATTCCAGGAATCGGCAATATATATATATATATATATATATATATATATATATATATATATATATATATATATATATATATATATATATATATATATATATATATATATGGGTGTGTGTGTGAGGAAAAAGAAACAATGTTTCGGACAGAATGTAAAAATAAAAATGGAATAAAGGATAAGCAATTCAACAACTAGCAGAAATAAACTCAAAAACTAATTTTAGAACTATACAAAATGAGTTTTTTAGTTTATTTTTGCTAGTTGTTAAATTTCTTATCCTTTATTTCATTTTTATTTTTACATATATATACGGTTGCGTTTCGATCCCGGCTTGAGATACTGACTGGTCTAGCCGCACTGATGAGCTGTGAAACAGCGAAACAGGCTGTATGTGGATGACTATATATATGTATATATATAAATACAGGGTGATTCATAAGTCACTTCACTTAGCTATTTAAAATGATTACCATATGAAGCACAAACATACTATGAACTTTTGATGATTCTCATGTTACTCTCTAATTACTGCTATTTGTTATTTTAAATTTGTTCGTTTATATATTTGTTTCTATGTGTATTTATTTCATAATCACTCAATATATTGATATATATGCATTTCAGAATCTTAAAAAATGATATGCAAGTAAAGCTTCTTTATAAGGGTGTGACGCATTGAGTTAATCTAGTGTTTTACATAATTGAACATGATGGAACGCTTGAACAATTTATCTGACATGACATTTGTCTGTCTCTCTTTTGAAATATTCATACCATTGTATGTTATACTCATTAAACTATATCTATCTATTTCTAGTTATTCAGAAAAAAAATGAATACGTTATTAGAAGCAGAACAATTAATTTATTTAAAATACGGAAAATACGTATAAATGGCATACGTTTAAATTCAAATAATCTATATATATATATATATTAAATTCCTGAAACAGGTTTTCATGGTAAACGACTGATGTTCCATTGGATAATGTTAAGACTAGCGTAAATCTTTGGAAGCAAACAAATATAGTAACTGTAAAAGTAAATCTACTTACAAGGAATGTAAATTTCTACCGAAGCACATGGGACAAAAGTGTGTTTTTCCTATAGTTTAATGATTGAAAAGATTCCGAGACTATATATATATATATATATATATATATATATATATATATATATATATATGTGTAAATTATAACTAAATAGTACACTTTTAAAGAGTTGGGCGTATTGTGAAATAAGGAAAGCTCAATATACTGGATAGAGTAAAAATATGGGAAGTCAATGAAAATTGATTAGACCTGTAAATGGAAGCAAATCGATATCTTAAGTTGTTCTAAACAAGGAGCAGTTTAGTTAATAAAAAACATTTATTTTTCTTCTCTTTCATTCCTTAACCCAGGCTTTTCAAAGATTAAAATCTTATCATCAGAGGAAAAATTATGATTGATAAGTTGACAGGATAGGACTGTCAAAGTTCCAAATTTGAAAGAGTGTTTTTAAAAAACTGAAAATATTGATTTGCTTCCATTTACAGGTCTAATCAATTTTCATTGACTTACCATATATATATTTATATATATATATATATATATATATATATACATATATATATACATATATTTATATATATATACACATGTATATACATATATGTACATATATACATATATATATACATATAAATTAACGAAGAGAGATACAGATGTACGATGACAGATCTATTTTATCTTCGATTTTTCAATGCAACGTGTACTCGATAATTACATGTTTATTTTTCTTTCCTTAAGTCAGGCTTTTCAAATATTAACATCTTATCATCAGAAGAATTACCTAGATAGATAAGTTTGCAGTGGACCGTACTTACAAAGAAATATGTACAATTGACTGCAAAGTCGGTGTGAATGAATTTCCTTTGCCAACGACCTGTTGTTATATTTTACCAATACATACACAGGTGGTCAAACCAATATTAATTTATCATCATTTCATATTTAAACAGTAGGGACTAAAATACTATCATCAGCCTCATTTATAGAACGGCATATTTTTTGTATATACACTTTCATGTAAACATGTTCTATTAATCGAACATTTGCCAGGATATTTCCTCCTTATTTAAGGATTTTATATCAGTACTAGTAAAAGTTGTAGCTATAGTATTTTAACAATTATTTAAAATATTTTCTTTATTCTTGATTTCAGCCTGCAGACGTGGATTTAGGTTGAACGTTTCCGCCAGTTGTTCTATTTTCTGTTTGTCTCACTTTCTTTTTTTACTTCACGTCTTGAAATCTGTTAGATCCGCTGGCATAAACACACATGTTTTATTATCTCGAATCTTAATTCTCTTTTAGTTGCGGTCCAATTTTTTCTTTTAATGGAACGTGTTTTTTTTTATTACCTAAAACTTGTAGCAAACTTACGGGGTTAGGGAAATGTCGCCTCTGTGTACTTTACCTTAAGGTGTACTAAACATAACTATTGCGACAGTTTTATCAGTTACATCCGAGCTACCTGGATAAGTAACATGAGGTGAAATAGATAAGCTATTGTGTATTACTGCCGACACATTAAAAAGTTATTTGCTTTAAATTGCAATTCTTCCTGCAAGATAAGTTCATCCTCCTGTTTCGAGGAGCACACTTAACAGTTATTCTCGACATTATATAAAATGTTTGCTGCTATGTTTATTAAATATAGTTAAATTAACGGCGATGGTATGTTTTCACAGATGGGTATTCCTACTCCCGAAGGACATGTGTTTTAGTTTGTAAATGTTGCTCCATGCTATTTATTCTTGAAAATGAAGGGATCAGCTTTGTTATTATTTTTGTTGATTGGACGGTGTGTTACTGGTTAGGGTTAGAGTTAGGGTTTGGGTTAAGGTTTATGGTTAGGGTTAGGGGTACTGGTAGATAGAGTGATCAGCGTTGTTATTATCTTCATTTATTGGATGATGTGTTACTGGTTAGGGTTAGGGTTATGGGTAGGGTTTATGGTTAAGGTTAAGTTGTAGGGTTAGGGTTGGGGTTAGGGTTAAAGGTTAGGGTATGGATTAGAGTTAGGGTTGGGGTTAGGGTTTAGGGTTAGGGTTAGGGTTAGGGCTAGGGTTCATGGTTAGGGTTAAGGTTAGGGTAACTGGTAGATGAATATTTAATATATTACTGAAGAAACAGAAAATTAAGATAACTAATTCGAAGTGAACTAAAAAAGAGTAAATAGTAATTAAAAATATGATTAGCCAGAGCAATATGTATTAGTACGAAAAATAGTCGAGGTGAATGTAATATGAATTTCATGGATAACTCGAACATGTAAGTATGCATAAATATTAGTACCAATACAAAAATACACTCAACCGAAACTACAATGCAATTAATCAGGATAGGATTTTTGAAAGAAGATGTTTGCACAGTATTGTGTCCATTTAAACGCTGGGAAGTTATTTAAACTAACATACTTATATTAATGATATAAACAATGCCATAGTCCACAGAAACTTTAGTAATTACTATTAGCGTTGACCCTTTAAATACACTAAATACTGAAATTAGATATAATAATAATAATAATAATAATAATAATAATAATAATAATAATAATAATAATAATAATAATAATAATAATAATAATAATAATTATACAACATCTATATGCTGTTTTACTTCAATAGTACGATATACCTATACACGATTGATGTTTACATAGAATTTGAATTTAGGTATTTAAAATAATACTTCCAGGAGAAATCCATCACTCAAAAGGATTGTTTAATCTGCAAAAGTCTTGTTGTCTCCACGATAACTTCTACACTAGTTCTTAACTAAGTTAGTATTATTATTATTAGCTTAAGACTTTAAAATTGAAATAACTTGGAAACGCATGTCGTCTTCCAAATTATGTATATATTCACATACATTTATCGTCATATTACTATTACCAATATGTAATATTACTTATATTAATATTACTAAAAAAATTGATACGTTTTGCTCATTATTAAAAGTCAGGGAAAGAAGAATATTTGCATTATCAATCGTATAATTCTTTCACGTACTAAGATTTGGATAGCCAACTTATATAACGCAACACAAAGAATATAATGATTTTTTAAGTTAACGAAACTTTACATGAACTCAGAATAAACTTTTTTTTGTATTTAATTCCATCTTTAAACCTTTGAACTATTATTCCAGCTAATCTGAGCGATTCCTTCGAAACCGAAACCCTTAAAAATCACGGAAGAAATGATTTGAAATTAAATTCGTGACAAATGTACGCGCTGTTAATGATGCGCTTCATGGTTTCATTTGTTTGTTTTTTTAAGCTTTATTGAAATGTTAATTCAAACATCAACACTGCTTAGAGGTTTCGCTTTTTATTATCTTTTTCATGTGCAATATTAATTAACTTTCCCGACCTCAAAAAAGAGATTTGTCCGTGTCTAAAGTCGGAACGGATTTGCCAAAGAAGTCGATGTTAGAAATAATCAGAACGAATATTGTGATGACGCATCCATTCAAGTTGCACCTTTAGAGATGGTAAGGTTATTTCAAGTTTAAGGGTCATTCATCCAGAAAAAGGTCAAGTTGAAACTTTGAAACCACAAACAAAAAAACATACATTTTAGACAACATCTTGATAGACAACGGTGTATGATGGGTGAAATACAAGCGTGGAAGACCAGAGAAAAAAAAATTTAAATCAAATGTACGACTCAGAAACTGATGAATGTACTGTGAAATATTTGCGATTCATATCAGACGACTTGGACAACTTATTAAGTAGCTATCTCTATCTGATAGTAGTCGTATCTATGGAGTGTGAAAATATATTTCAAATAGAAATCTTGTTAATTATCTGGCTACGGACAAGTACTCTTATAGATATGTGATAGAGTTAATTATGAAAAACAACGTGTGATTTACGCTTGAATTGTTCTGCATATAGCCACGTAGTTACTTATACTTTAGAGTCGAATAACCTTACTTAATTGTGAATATATATATATATATATATATATATATATATATATATATATATATATATATTGACTTGACTTGACTTGACTTGACTTGACTTGGTCCCTTAACCCCCTCCTGGGTCGTAGGGGCGCTGCACCAATGAACTCCACACCAGCTGTCTCCACTTCTGACGGTCATGGGCAATGGACTGGGTTGTAGCGAAGTTGTAGCCCGTCCACTCTTTGATGTTGTCCGTCCATCTTTTGTGTTGTCTACCTCTCCTTCTCTTGCCTTGCACTGCTCCATGCAGGATGGTTTTGGAGAGACCACTGCCCCTTGTCACGTGGCCATACCATCCAAGCTTTCTTTTTCTTACAGTTGTCAGTTATATATATATATATATATATATATATATATATATATATATATATATATATATATACATATAATGTAACTGCAAATGTCAATTCGCTTAATATCTGTACTCGACCGACCGATATACGAACGATATGTTAATTATAGTGTAAATAGGGGTCCACTTTATGGGTTGGTCTTGGGATTATATGTTGTCTATAGTAAAGACCATGTATGACTTAAATGGTGCAAATTTCCATCATATTTCGAGACATTGTTTTATTTTCACTTGTTTCCTTGTAGTATTTACTTCTATATTATCATTATTTATTATTTTTATATAAAAGTAAAGAGACCTATTAATTGCCTTCTAATCTACATACGTGTTTGCGGTGTGTATAGACACATGTATGTAAATTAGCTGGCTATGCTATAGAAATAGCGTCACTCTTTCTTTAAATGCTCACAAAAACATTGAGAAATTGAATCAACATAGAGCCAGAGCAGGCGCGAGAAATACATAGATAGCTAATAGAGAAATGAGTGATTTGTTCAGTTAATTACAAATTACGGTCAATTAGAAGAATTAAAATGGATTGTTTTTTTTAACATAACTGAAACCCAGAACTAATGTATATGCAGTAAATGCAATACTATTTCGAGTAAAAATGTATTACATAATCGGAATCTAAGTTGGTCGCTTCTGTCATATTGGACAGTGAGAAAATCAAGTTAATGTGATACAATGTATCAACAAGAAAAAATCAGTGCAGTTCCAGAAGATAGGTTAACAGAAATTCTGGCGTCACTGAAATTAGAACTGTTAACCTTCCTTCTGGAACTGCACTGATTTTTTCTTGTTATTTGAATGTCATCTGACGAAAAAGGGGAAATTGTAGTGATGCATATTGAATATACTTAATGTTAGTTGATTTTGAGAAACCAACGATCATAAAAAATGAAGTAATTGTAAAGGTATAATCAAGCAAAGGAATTCAGGCAGGTTTAACAATGTTTTGATATGTGTATATATATATATATATATGTATATATATATATATATATAATGAATTATTAAAGACAACATATGCACTACCATATATCATCAGATCCTTTTACTTTGTAGTCTCTTTTGAAGATTCAGCTCAATGTTTGTCAGTTATTGATAACAGAGTTAAATATAAGATGGTTTTTCAAAAATGACGGATTAGTTAAATCTCACACGTGTGAGTGTTTGCTCTTAATTTTTGGTTTGTTTTTGTGTTCGTTTTCACCCTAAATTGAAAGTGATGTATAGTGTAGGTGTTTTAAAGACACTCTAATCCAAGAACTCTTTTATTATTTGTGATTTTTTTCTGATGATTTTGTAGTGTTGCAGATACGATATTGCATACAACTGTTGTTTGGCACAAGACAAATGAAACGGACCGTTAAATATATCTCACAGAAATTTTAAATTTTTGGAAATGTGAAAATATAAAAATAAAAGGAATAAAACCAACCAGGGTTGTTGGAATATAATAAAAACTGTCCTATGTATATATATATATATATATATATATATATATATATATATATATATATATATATATATATATATATTGATTTTATTCCATTAGTTGCGACAAAACAGGTTTTGTTTCATTGGTGCGAATAGCTACCAACTCATCGGGCCGGCGAAAGGAATTCAAATGGCATAACATTTTAACTTCACTTTAACGGGAGATTGAAAATTGAAAATACATTGGAGGGGGAGGGGGATAGAGTTGGGGCTTTGTCTATAACGGCGACATGGGACATGAGAGGGGAGGGGGGAGGGGATCCCAACAAGTCGTGTTTCAAATTATTACGTGGGAGGTTTTGCACGTGTCAATGGACAAAGAAAGACCATTTCTCTTCATTCGATGTATCTATGGGCTCTCTTGACTCTGCCGAGGTAACAGACTTGGTTGGCCTGTACTTACTATACAACCTAACAAAAGATCTTGAAGTCGATTCAATCGGCCTCTACAGAGATGATGGCCTAATGTACGTTAAAAACACAAACGGACAAAAATGTGAACAAACCAAAAAAATAATATCCAAAGAAATGAAACGAATAGGCATAAAGGCTGAACTAACATCAAATGTTAAACAGGTCAATTTCCTCGATATTACCTTCAACCTCAATAGAGATACTTATGAGCCCTATGCTAAAGATAATTCCTACCCCCTTTATGTCAACCCACTATCTAACCACCCTAGATCTGTAAGTAAACACATCCCAGAATCAATTAGTAGAAGGATTAGCAACAACTCCTCCAATATAGATATCTTCAATAAACATAAGAACTTTTATAATAAAGCACTAAAGGAGAGTGGATACAAAAATACCAAAATAGAGTATATTCCAACTACACAAAATAACCCTAATAGGAACAAAAATAGAAATAGGAAAATTAGCTGGTATACACCTCCATTTAACAGCTCAACTAAAACCAAAATAGGGAATAAATTCCTGAACTTAATAAACACTCATTTCCCCAATAACAGCATACTCCATAAAATTTTCAATAAGAATACACTAAAACTCAGCTATTGTTGTGGTGACAACTTAGAAAAAATCATAAAAAAGCACAACATGAAAATACTAAACACCCCAGTAACCTCAAATTCTAAAAGAACATGCAACTGTAATAACAAATCAAACTGCCCCCTAAATCAAAAGTGCCTATCAACCCAAGTGGTCTATGAGGCATCTATCTCCTCAACTGAAAACCCATCCCAGACTAACTATTATATTGGTCTGGCAGGCAACAACTTCAAGGAAAGATTCTACAACCATAAACTCTCCTTCAACAACCTAGACCATCCTGGGCAAACCGGACTTTCACTACACTACCACAAAATAAAAACCAAAAAAGAAACTCCCATAATAAAGTGGAAAATCTTGAAAAAATCCAGCACCTGCAAATCAATAAACTCTCCATGTAGATTATGCTTAAATGAAAAACTGGAAATTATCCGCTTTAAGGACAAAAACAAACTCTTAAATAGAAAACAAGAGACATCTATCAACTGTAAACATAGTAGACTCTACCTCCTTAGCAACCCACATACCCCACCTTAACCCCACACCAACCCTACTTAACTTCAACATAAAATTAACAGTTTTTTTGTTTTTGTTTTTTACTAAAATGAATGATAACATTTAACCCCCACTATACACTATCCCAAAACACACTATAACCCCCTACCCACCCACCCAAATTTACAACCCAATCCCACCCCAACAAGTCATGATGAATCTATAAATATATAACCACCCCTCTAAACTACCAATAATATCAAATCTCTACGTACTACCTATAATGCACAGCCTCAATAACCTCTCAGCCATACTACCAATTCTAACATAAACCCATAACTGGGACAGCTATCAACACTGATATCACTTAGACTAATCTCAATTACTTAACCCCTCGATCACTACCTTGAACACTTAATTATTAACTGGTACTTAATCCTTGTCATTGGCAGTGGAATTAAAAAAGCCTACCATCACTTGTCGACTTATTTCGCCCAATGACTTCACAAGTAGCAAGATGGTAATGATGGTGATATTTATCAGTATTACTATTATTATTATTATCAGTATTATTATTATTATTATTATTATTATTATTATTTTTTAATACTATTATTATTATTATTATTGTTATTATCATTAATATTCTTACAAACTTGTTATTTCTATTTCTATTTTTATTCTAATTTTATTTATATTTATATTTATCTTTATTTTAATTTTATTTTTATTTTTATTTTTATTAAGGCTTTTACATAAGGCTGTTGTCGCTGCGACTGTCGTGGGTATGGTTGGCGGGCGTTGCCATTATCAAAATCGGTTTTGTTGGTGATAAGACTGGTAACACCAGAAAACTTCTTTTATAAAAGATTCCACTAGTATTGATCTCGGTATAATATAATCACAATTTAAAAAAATATAATCACAACAAAATTCACTACAAATAATAAACAAAACATTAAAATAAAATAAATAAAATGCAAAAGTAGCAATTAATACCCTAAATTAAAATTATCAAACATTTTTATCCACATGATAATTACTTATAAGAATTAAAATAAAATAAGAATGACGGTTGTAATCATGGTTTTATTCTCATTTTGAATTTGACTCACTCTGGCCGTCGCCCCATCTCCCTCCCCCCGCCCCGGCCGAGATTGAGATCGTCGCAGCACTGACACGTGCAAAACCTCCCACGTAATAATTTGAAACACGACTTGTTGGGGTCCCCTCCCCCCTCCCCTCTCATGTCCCATGTCGCCGTTATAGACAAAGCCCCAACTCTATCCCCCTCCCCCTCCAATGTATTTTCAATTTTCAATCTCCCGTTAAAGTGAACTTAAAATGTTATGCCATTTGAATTCCTTTCTGCCGGCCCGATGAGTTGGTAGCTATTCGCACCAATGAAACAAAACCTGTTTTGTCGCAACTAATGGAATAAAATCAAAAAATATATATTTTGCTCTGAATTTTCATTGAGCACTCTCATAAACCCGGTTTCAACTTCCTTCGGATTCATACCCCCTGGATATTTGTAACAAGTTAATTATATATATATATATATATATATATATATATATATATATATATATATATATATATATATGTGTGTGTATCTTTGACATTTTTGTAATCAGCCAACATGACGCGAGATTTTGTCAAATTAATGATATATTTATTAAATCATTTTTTTAAATTCAAAAAACAGTGTCTTCAATAACACCAGAAGATCGATCTTCGGTCACGCTGTAAGACTTCGAATATGTAAAAAAGAAAAGAAAAAACAAGGAAAATATTGTCTATATTACCATGAAAAAGTTGTTTCTTTTAAACAGAGAATTTGGATTTTAGAAAAAATTATTTAACAAATATTTAATTTATTTGACAAAATCTCGTGTCATGTTATCTGATTCTAAAATTACGAAGTTACTATTTCAACGGCGTTTCTAAGCTGTATTAACATAAAAATCTCATTATATGTATTAGTACAATAGTAACGTACATTATTGTTGGCGATAGGAACAACGTCGCTTTTGTATGTTCCACTTCCTAGGATGGAAAGAGTATGCAGAATATTGCATTAAGTCGCTCTTAATTTTATATATATATATATATATATATATATATATATATGTGTGTGTGTGTGTGTGTGTAGTCATTATTTCTTGCGCATAAAAAAATAATGCATGTTTCTGGATATCAGACATCATCAGCATGGCTAACCTAGACAAAGATGAAACCCTCGATTATATTGATTGTAGTCTGACGTTTTAGCACCACACCATGACACTTTGCACGGAAACTTATAACATATTCCTACCACTTGAACAAGGTACAAAAAGAGTCTCTAAGCTTTTAGGTCCCGTGGTGTCGACCCATCCCTACGGCCACGTGTCATCTCTGTGCTTGTTTAACAAGTAATTACGCGGAATTATCTAACATGTTAAGCATGAATATCCTTGACAAAACGAACTAACAGAAAGATCGCACCTCTTCACTGTCAAATTCCCATCGCACAGGAAACGTTTCTACGTTTATCACTTTTTTCCTCGAACTCCTTGCCTTTGGAATTACCTCCCTGCTCTCTGTTTCCCGTAGTGTACTAATATGCAAAGGTTTAAACGTAATGTGAACTAATACATTGCTACACATCTTACTACCGAGGAAGGTTCATGAGTATGTTGCCCCTAATCACAGAAGCACCTATATGGCCAAGTCGCAATACACCTTGTTTGGCGTGTAATAACAAATATTTATTATATATATATATATATATATATATATATATATATATATATATATATATGTATATATATATGTGTGTCTGTATATACATATATATATTCATATATGTATATATATATATATAGAGAGAGAGAGACAGACAGACAGACAGACATACAGACAGACAGACATACAGACAGACAGAGGCAGAGACAGAGGCAGAGGCAGAGGCAGAGGCAGAGGCAGAGGCAGAGACAGAAAATGAGTTGTGTAGACATTACCTATTAACCTATTTACGTCAAAGAAAAAAGAAGACATCTCACTTTGCTTTATATATAAGTTATATCCGTGCTTATGTGTTCAATTTACATAACTAGACGTAACACCATAGCATCCATTGTGACCCCAAACCCATAATCAGTGTCTTAATTGCAACACAGACAATTTCCTATTTCGTAGTTAGTATGTATAATTCCAATACACAGATTTCGGCATTATTAAGCTAGAAGTGCACGTAAACATACTCATCGCCAACGGCGTAGACACTCTAGAGTAGTAATGCATTGTTTCAGTCTGAAGAACCCACGTTAAGCCGTACTTGAAATATTATTCCTGCGTCTTGGTAGCATAATGGCGCGTGTCGGTACATTAATGAACGGAATTCGATGGCATGTGTTTCCTTCGCGAATCACAAATTAGCTTCGCTCCATAACAACTGATTAGTCATTAACAAACCGAGTAGTGAGACAGGCGAAAATACCCGTTGCCATGAATTGTACTCTTTCCGACCTTCTCACTTAGTAAAAACAGTGGTCAACTTCGTAGATGCGCGGTAAGAACCTCCAGGCTAAAAGATGCTAACGACATAGACGATATTTCCGCTACAACGAAATATTGTAGTTTCTGAATAAAAGAGGTTATAAGGCGTATTGTTGCATACTGATACCTTCCCCATACAAAATCGGAGTTCTACGAATTCTCTCACTTTATGAATTTATTTATTAAGATTTAAAACTTTTTAAAAAATTGAGTATCCTGACATAACACTTCAATATAGAGTATCATTCATACTAAATTTAGTCACTAATATTTAACGCTTGGAAAGGGCTGTTGGCGTTTTATTTGACAGCGACAGGTAGGAGTATCTTAAAATGCTAGTGTTTTTTCAAAGTCCTAATTCAATGTCTATGTTGGTATATTTTATGACAATATAGATTGCTTAAAGGGTGTAATTGATGCACATTCTATTTAGTAAATTGTTTTCTGGGAGCGTAAATCAAGGACTTATAAATTTACCAGCATAACTTTACATGCATATATATATATATATATATATATATATATATATATATATATATATATATATATATTTATAGATATACAAGTCAGTTTATATTATATTCCAATTACCATGGTTTTATTTTATTATTTTTATTTTTTCACATTTCCAAACAATATAACATTTCTGTGAGTTATATTTTTTTCGGTTCGTTTAATTTGTCTTGTGCCAAACAACATTTTTATGTCAATATCGTCTCTGCAACACTACAAAATCCTCAGAAAAAAAAATTCACAAAGAGTAAAAAGTTATTGGATTAAAGTGTCTTGAAAACACCTACACTATACAGTACTTTCATTTCATGGTGAAAACAAACAAAACACAAACAAAAAGACTAAGCAGAAACTCACACGTGTGAGATCACACTATTACGCCATTTTGAATTTTTCGTTCAAAGCTAGTATATCCTAAAAATGTAGTGCGAACAATTTTAAAATGTTTATTCAGTAATATCTCCTAAAATAGTTAATAAGTTCTATAATTTATTTATAAAATTCAAATTCACTTGAAGATAATTTTTTTGTTCTTACTGAAGTTACATCAATGTTAATTTAGGTCGTTTAAGTACGAAAACTCATTTTAGTACAACCTCTTAGAGCTAGTTACATAATGTCAGCCGTCCATTCGATCAACTATTAAAAATTATTCTACATCGGTGTTTTTGTGGAAGGTATATAGTATTTACTAATAAATATTTTCCAATAATATTAAGATAAGCTTAATTTCCCATTTTTAAATAAATGATATACATATATATATATATATATATATATATATATATATATAGATATATATATAGATAGATAGATATACATATATATATGAATATATATATATATACATATATATATATATATATATATATATATATATATATATAGTAAGCAATGAAAATATATATGGCAATCAAGCAATATAAATATTTTCCAATAATATTAAGATAAGCTTAACTTCCCAGAGTTGTTCACTCACGTTGTGAGTTACTAATTAAAAATGCGAAACAACGGGGGGGGGGTCACCACTCACGACGAAAATATATCCTCCAATTTCCCAGACACAAGCTTGATTGCCATATATATTTTCATTGCTTACTACCTAGCTCTACCTACGTATCGAGCACTGTTGAAGTAAATACTGAAAACTGACACATAAAAAATTATATTTCCTTATAATATTTTATGTGGATACATGAAGTACTAATATATATATATATATATATATATATATATATATATATATATATATATATATATATATATTATGCTCCTTCCAATGATTGTGTAGGTAATATTATTAAACCTTATTAATTTAGTCTGCAAGACTCAGAATGAGCACACTCGTTTGATCATAACAACTTGCTTAATGAAAGAGGTGAAACGCTAACGCAAAAGTGTATATACTTTTACTATTAAACTATAAAAAATGACATTGACATAGCCACATCTTAAACAACAGGAAACCATATAGTTCTGCAAATATTTGAATGACTTTCGCATCTCCATATATATATATATATATATATATATATATATATATATATATATATATATATATATATATATATAGTAATCCAGGTAGGGTAAAAATCCATAGGGTAGAAATCCAAAGGGAATCAAACCGGGTTTATAAAAGAGTGCTCAATAAAAATATAGAGCTGTATTGTGAATGCTTTTATTCAAACATGTACAAGGTCTGCTACACTGGCATGTCGATGTTATCGATCTACAGCTCTCAAGAGCTTAGGTCTCATCAGGCAGAAAATCGTTTTTTGATTCAACTGGTTGCTGAATTCCAGACAAAACTCAAAACTTTTATAAACTCACCAAATCAGAATATTTTAAACTACTCGACAATAATATAACTAAAAATTACAGAAAATCAAACACTGACTTAGTCCAAAACATAAATATTAGTAGCAAGGAAATTACTGACAAACTCAAAATTAGTGATAGGGTTAGTAAACTAAAAGTAAGAGAAGCATATATACTCCTTAAAGACCACAAACCTGACTTTCAGACAAAGCCAACAACTAGACTAATTAATCCTACAAAACAAGAAACCGGAAAAATTAGCAAAATCATCCTACAAAAAATTAACAAAAACATTAGATCAACATATAAACTCAACCAATGGATCAACACGACCGATACAATTAATTGGTTCCACAAAATAAAAAATAAAATAAATTGTTCCTTCATCCAATTTGACATAATTAATTACTACCCCTCAATTTCTAATGAACTCTTCGAAAGCGTCATGGAGTTTGCTACTCTTCTCTCGGATATTTCTGAAGAAGAGATTAACATTGTAAGAAAATGTAGGAAAACAGTGCTAATTAGTAAAAAAGATCAATGGACAAAGAGCAACCAATCTGGCTCTTTTGATGTTTCGATGGGCTCTTTCGACTCTGCAGAAATCACCGACTTAGTTGGTTTATACATCCTCTACAACCTAACTAATGATATAGATATTGAAGACATTGGCCTGTATAGGGATGATGGACTCTTAGTAGTCAGAAACTCTAATGGGCAAAGGTGTGAAAATATTAAAAAGATTATTATTAGGGAGATGAGGAGGATATGCCTTAAAGTTGAAATAACTTCCAACATTAAAATAGTAAATTTCCTAGATGTAACTCTCAACTTAACCAAAGAAACATACGAACCATATAATAAAGAAAACTTTAACCCAATCTATGTACACCCCCTCTCCAACCACCCCAAAACTATCATTAAACACATCCCTAAATCTATCCAACATAGGATAAGCAATAACTCATCAAATGAAACAATCTTTAACAAACATAAAGAATTCTATAATAAAGCACTAAAAAACAGCGGATACAAGAATACACAAATTAAATTTAATAAACCTGCAACGACTAATAATAAAAACAATAAAGCAAGAAACAGGAAGATAATATGGTTTACACCTCCCTTCAATCAAGCAGTTAAAACCAAACTTGGTAAAAAATTTCTAAACCTCATAAACACATATTTCCCCCCAAACAATATCTTACATAAAATATTCAACAAAAATACACTTAAACTAAGTTACAGTTGCAGCGAAAATTTAGAAATGATAATTAAAAAACACAATAACAAAATCCTAAACAGCAACCTAAACCCTGAATCAGATAACAATAAAACAACTAAAGTAAAGTCCTGTAACTGCATAAATAAAAATGAATGCCCCTTGCAACAAAATTGCTTAATAACAAAAACAATTTACCAAGCAACAATCTCAACTAAGGAAACTCCAGATATAAAAAAATACTACATAGGTATGGCAGGTAATACTTTCAAAGAAAGATACACCGGCCATAAATGTTCATTCAACAACCCAAGCTACCAAAACAGAACATCACTCTCAAATTACCACTGGGAACTCACTAATAAAAATAAATCACCAATTGTAATTTGGAACATTATCAGAAAAACTAGCACCTGTAGCTCATTAAACTCACCATGCTATTTATGCCTCGGCGAAAAACTTGAAATAATTAAATTTACTGACAGAGGAAAACTTTTAAACAAAAAACAGGAAACATCGATCAACTGTAGGCATAACAGATCACACCTCCTCAGTAATTTGTACAACCCCCCCTAAATAATACCATTAAAACAAAAAACCCAATACCCAACAAGCCCGCTAAAATTAACACTTATTAACACTTCCAAATCAAGTAACTTTAACCCTCAACTACAAACACAGTACAACCACCCCAATCTTTGAATAAATACTATAACATAAAAAGTAAAAAAAATTTTTATATATATATATATATAGGTGATTCTTGTGGACATATGAGTGGGCATATGTATGAAGATATAAAATTTTATAACTATTTATGTGTGTATGTGTGCATCTGTATGCGCGTATGTATACGTATACATATGTACACATACATGTGTATCTGTGTGTTCATGTATATGTGTATGGGTTTGGGTGCATATATGAATGTTTGTGTATACATGTGCATATATGTATTTATATGTGTGCACGAGTGCGTGTGTGCGCTCAACATCCAGCTCACAAAACTACTTATTACCAAAACCAATTTTTAAATATTTAAATAATTATATACTGATCACTTTAATCAAAATTACTGGCCCCCATCATTTCTAATCCCCCCCCCTTCATAGACCATAACTTGCGTTAACAATTTTAACTAGAACACCTTACCACTAATACTATAACAGGTGTTAACCCCACCATTAATAATAGGATCACAACGAATAATAAAATTTATTTATTTATACCACTGAAATTAATCGATATATAAATTCCATTAAAAATAAAAGCAATTACCAGTATGTTTTATTAATCCATCACTAACTATTATTTATAATCGAAATACATTTATTCATACTCCAAAATAATTAAAAATAAATATAATAATATAATCCATCTATATCAATGTCATAAACTTATATACGATCCTTACCAAGAATAATTCCCAATATATTTTAACTCATTAGTACCTAGAACTAACCTACTAATATTATTGCCAATAATCCATATATGAATCTTACTAAAAATAAAGACAATTACCATTATGTTTTATTAATTAACTGATAAATATTATTTAAAATACATGTAACTATCCATCAAAATAATCAAAATTAAATGCCAATTGATCAAAATAAAACAATATAATTTATCAACAATAAGGCCATAAATCCACCAATGGGTTTAAACTAAAATATCCCCGTAAGCTGGGTGTCATGTAATTGTTATATGTCTGCATTGACAGGAAGCAGACACAACAAATTTGAAACCCCCCCTCCCCCCCTTCCTTCATCTTCTCTTTCGATCTTGTTTAACCTCCCCCGACCCCCATCTTTATCCAGCCCAGCGCTGAATAAAAATAAATATGAATTTAACTCAGAACCATCCCCGCAACAAATCCTAAATGGCTATAGACACCCACCCCTAACACCCCTCAACCCCTTTCTCTTTCTTTTTCTTCCACCCCCCCCCTAACTAAGCGTTGGATAAAAATACAAAATAAAAATATAAACAGCTGTAAATTAAACTTTTCTGACAGCAATTGTATCTCTCTCCCTTTCTCTTTTCTTTTTCTTTTTCTTTTCCTCGGCCCACTCCCCTCTCTACCCCAGCTCAGCGTTGGATATATATATATAAAATATATAAAAGATAAAAATAAGAAAATAGTAATTTCTAACGGCAATCATATTTTAAAATCGGTCACATGACTTCTATTTCTTTCTCCTCTTCTTTTTTGCTTGACTTCATTCTCCCTGGAATTCAGCAACCAGTTGAATCAAAAAACGATTTTCTGCCTGATGAGACCTCAGCTCTTGAGAGTTGTAGATCGATAACATCGACATGCCAGTGTAGCAGACCTTGTACATGTTTGAATAAAAGCATTCACTATATATATATATATATATATATATATAGTATGTTTTTTAAGGCTGTGGGCAATGCAAATTCCGGGTAAGATGCAAGTCGAACAGCAGCCATTTTATTTTGTCAGATTCTCTGCATAGTCGGGGAATTCTTCTGGTATTGATTATTTTTGACAAAGTGGAGGTTTCTTTTCCCGGTATATTAAGTAATGATTTTTCAATCATCCGGACACCACACAAACAGCTAACAACACTCTTGCTGTTATGTAAGATTTTAGAAAAAATAAATAGTAAGTCATATTTCGTATTCGATTTATTGTTTTTGTTCCTTACAACTTGCATCTTACCCGGAATTTGCATTGCCCACAGCCTTTAAAAACATACTACTACTATACCCAGCAATGCATCAAGCAAACTACCATTCTCTAATATATATATATATATATATATATATATATATATATATATTGAAAGTTTATCAAAACTAAACAGCTTTTGAGAGTCATTGGAAAAAGGGAGCACCATTGCCTCGTCTCTTCGCAAAAAAAGAACAACAGCAAGAGAAAAAGCTATTTCCAACACTTCCTTTATTTTTTAGAAACTGTGACAACACTGTAGTCCTAGCGCTATTCAATCTGGAATTACGTTTCTGGCTTGTCCACGCATGGTGGGGAGGTTTTTCAGCAAGCTTTAATTGGGCGGCTATCCAGCTAACATAACGCTGGTCAAAATTTAAGAGTTATTCACATAGAAATACCTCGTCTTTTGGTCGTCTATGGCGATGTGCAAATAAAACAATAAGGTGCCGGGCACAGAACCGCAAATGAATCGATAAACATGGCAGTGTTGTGTTTGCGACATTTCATTGGGTGTTCTTAATCAAAATCTCACGTATTTCGAACGAAAAGTGCGTAGCCTGGCTGCTTTCCGTTTCAAGAATAACAACTTGCAAAAATGTATGTTACCGAAAATCTGCGAATAAGGAGGGGGACTTCATGGAGATTATGATATCCCTATACACGATTTGCGAGTCTAGTAACAATAACAACAATGAGGATAAATTCGTGAAATTCTACGAAATCATCTTCTAACAAATATCTGATCAGGAAGCTAGTTATAACTTAATCCATCGAACATATACGCATACGGCATTTTTTAAAGGGTCGTCAATGAACATCACCAAATGTGTGTTCTAAAGATTCAGTCACACGACGCGATTTCGCTCGCCGCTACTTGTAGCAGCGAGTACCTGTCGCAGCGACTGAGCTGGTCACGCAAGACGACTACCATTCTAACAGTTCTGTGCCTTTGTTTACAACGCAGATATGTCGCGGGTCAGGCGCCAGATATTTTGTTCAACCCAACTAGGCTATGGCTTCTGAACATCGTCGGTTCCTGCTCTATTTTTCCTAGATGTCTTTACTTTATTAATTCCATTCCTGTATGCATCCTTCAAGTTCTTTGTTAAAAATTATCTTCGGCAGGAATCTCAAAACCAACCTACATTAGTCCATTCATTAAATATTTAAAACTGTACTCCCTCGCATTTTTAATCATATATTTTATATCATTTGTAGTTCCTGTAAATATCTAGAAATTTAATGATATCATTACTTGACCACTTCAAATTTTATTTTTCTGTCATGGCAACAAAATGCATGACTGTGAGGTTATATAGGTATTCAAAAATCATAAAATCTGGCGATACCTGGTCACATGATCCTGAAATATCACGATACCAGATAACGTTGTCATGTAATCACGCGTTACTCGCGACTAAAGTTGAACATTAGTTCAACTTTAGTCGTGGCTAGTAAATTAGTCGCAAGTTGGATGTGCTATTTGCGACTAACTGGTCACAGGATGCGACTAGGCTGCTACTACTAGCCACTACTGCAGTAGCGGCGAGCAAAGTCGTCTCGTGTGACCGTGGCTTAAGTGAGGCATACAGAAGATAGGGAAAGATTAATAGTTTACGAGAGAGGCACGTAAAGCTTGTCAAGCGAGAGGTGCAATCGCCTATTAATGTTAAACTGGTCTGTTAAATACATGTCTCATGAAATTATTCGCCGGAGGTTTAAAGAAAATTGTTCACGGAGAACTAAAGCATGTATATGTATATGGGCCTTTGACATACCCCCTCTATCGTTTGCGTGTATTTCTGTCAATAGATACAACTGTAAACACATAGATATTACATGATTGCTCACCGCGTTAATGAGGAATTTAATCAACTCACTATTTTTTGTAAAGAGATGTTTTTCAGTAAGATGATTGGTCTAAGCAGTGATTGGTATAAGCAGTAAATACTATATTCATCAAAGTGTAGTATCTGTTCCGATGGATACTACACCCCATAAACTGGTATTGTCTTGGCCTTCGGGAGTTGATTTACGCCGGTCTATGGGTCGGTCCTGTGCAGTTCTAGGAGGTCCACCCTCCCAGGCTTTGCCTCCCCTCTTTGAGGAGGAGTTAGTTAATTGCTTACTGCCTGAGGCGCCCCTACCGGGGAATGCCGACGAGGCTGCCCAGGCAATTTTTAATGGCCAGAGTGCTCACTTTCTCGGCCGCTGGCTTTTCAAACCCCACTTTCCCGACCCGACCTTGGATTACATCTTACTTGTGGGAGTAAGATAAAACTGGCCTTGTGCCTAACCTCCTGGGGAGGAGGTAAATAAATACTATATTCATGTATTATCTATTTCTTGTAAAATCAAAATGTTCGAAACCGAAAAAATAAGATTTAAAATTCTAACAGTGTGCTCAAAGTTTATAGAAATAGTTTAATCCTATAAACGTAAGAGATATTATTTAAGCAAAAGTGTGTACGTCTATAATTGTACAAATTGAACCCTTTGACTTCCGGTATCAACACTGGTCTCGAAAATTAAGTTTGATTGAGTATGGTTAGTACTTGGATGATTGACTGCTTCGGTACATCGCGTGCTGCAAGCAATTTCTACCTCCCAAGTGGTATAAGATATGTCTAATAGTTCAGAGAGCGATAGCGTAAACTCAGAAGAAAAGTGTTACTAATTGATTCGTGTATTATGTACTAAGTAATGTATATATATATAAAATACGTAAGTGCATTTTTGTCCGCTAACAAATTCTCTTGGAATGATCCTTTGCTTATGGGATGTTAATACGCTAAATAAAAACGTGTTTCCGCTGATTATAAGTAGGGTTTTCTATCTAATATAGGATTTAATAAACTCTAAAATTTTACAAAAATTAATTTTGCGTCCTTCGTGTTTCAATAGTTATATTCTGAGCCGTAAATAGTTTAATTGGAACCACAACGGTTATTACATAGCTTTCGCCATAACTATGTATTCCCATTGCATTGTATATGATTGTACCCTTTATTCAACCACATTTTTAAAGCATCATTGTACGCGGCTGGATACCCATACTATATTGTTCTTCCTCTTATTCTACTTAGATTACAGATAGAAATTATGTTGATCAGAGATATTCTTTCAAATAAACTCACTGTAATAATTTGCTTGAATAGTATCTGATCTGATGTCATGTTCAAATTATATTTCCACACAAATACTTCCTACTGATGCAGTTATAATTCGTAATAAGATATTATATCCTTATTTATACTCAACATCACTGTACTTTAAATTAACATTATGAAAGTTACCATAATATTTCTCAAATGTTACTAATAACATTAAATGCGAATGAAAAATATCAAAACTTGATTAGAAGGTTTTTTTTTGCAAAATAATTATTTAAGCATATCCAAAGTTAAATAAGTCAAAACGCTATACTTGTATAAACAATACGCAACGTGTTTCCTATCTATAGTTCGATTTAAGTAGAACGAGGTGAAATGTCTTTAATGATTTGATTGCCGACATGTTTAAGATCGGTTCATCTACGTTCGGCAAAAAAATCAATTTAATGTTCATTGTGAACGTTTACACTTACGAGACATGTTTGGATCCATTAGAAAGATTCTCATAGAAAAAGTCTTAAAAGCTGTCACGTTTGCAATTCGGATTTTATCTTCTAAAATCTATTACTTAATATAAAAACTGAGCTATATTTATAAAGCGAATATGGCAGTCGCTAAAGACAGGGATTGAAGCCACTCGATGTAAGGAACTAAAAAATACTTTAAGATAAAGCACTAGCCAATCATAAGTGTTATATGGATATATTCTAACCCAGAACACAGCAATTCTTCCCCCTTTGTCATAAAATTTGCTCATGGAATGTGAGGAGTATAAAACAAAATCAGTGAAGCGAGAGTTAAGAGGCTGCCGAAAGTAAACCCAAGGTCCACTTCTAAATGTCCTAGTATATATATATATATATATATATATATATATATATATATATATATATATATATACACACATATATATATATATATATATATATATATATATATATATATATATATATATATATATATGAAGATAGAGGCAGAATGCCTTCAAATAAACCATGTGTTAGATGCAGATATATAACTAAATCAAAATATTTTATGTTAAAATCTAAAAAATGCTTGAAAACATGAACTTTCCCAAATTTATAACTACCAGCAGCCATGCGCGTTCAAGTTCTATTTAAAACAGACATTGGCACTGTTAGTCCACATAATCGGACGAGACACTTCTACAAGACCAAGAAGGATATTACAAAAAAAAGTTTATACGTTTTATTTGTCTAAGCTCTGTCGAAGCTTGTGTTACGAAGCGAAATATTAGCGAAAAAAAAAATCAAGCTGAAAGGAAAAAAAGGAGGGTATTTCGAAATATTTTGAGAAATGTTTTGAAATATTTTTATTTTCATTTTGATTTAATAAAATATCTGCATCTAACACATGGTTTCTTTGAAGGCATTTTGACTCTGTTTTTACGTTAAAATTCAAAAGATGCTTAAAAAAATGAACTTTCCCAAATGTATATATATATATATATATATATATATATATATATATATATATATATATATATATATATAGAGAGAGAGAGAGAGAGAGAGAGAGACAGAGAGAGAGAGATTTTTCACTTATAAAATAGATCATGCAGTGAAGACCGGGGTTGTGCCAATAAAAACAAGCTCGATGATACTCGATTACAGAGGACAGAGCATTTATATGCGATTTCATGAAGGCTTACCAAAGCATTCCTTTCAAGACACCAATGATTACCATTAAATATATTTTTCTTACAAATATTATTTATTCAAATTAAATGTTTTTTGCCTACACGTGTTTCACTACCAAGCAGGTACTTGCTTGGCAGATCATCAGGCAAATTAAATATTTGGAATAAGGGTTTCAACTGCCGACAATACACAATGTCGCGTTGCAATAGTTGAGGTCACTTAAGAAGAGAAGAGGAAAAGAAATACAAATAAAAGTTAAAATTAAAAAACAATAAAGAGCAAAGATTAAAAAGAAAGGCCTAGAAAATGTCTTATAAGAGTAGCTCGTGCATTATTTCTGTCACCAAGCCAACAAGCAAATAATTGGTCCCAAATGCATTCAAAAAACCCAAAGAAAACAGGAACAATGTGCGATAATACATTTTCACGTCGGGCGGCACAATGATGAACCTCCCCAAACAAAAAAATAGAAGATTCCAGACACCGCTCACAAGTTACCATTCCAATCCAATGATAGTATGGCAATTCTACATTTAATTCACTATACAGAAAGGCAACATAAATGTTCGTCCGGAATGCCAGCGGTCAGACGAGCCTTATTTCCAGGGCTGACTTGTTTCCCCTTCGAATTAAACACCCGACGAGTTGAACGAACGTCAATCTCGCAGAATCATTCTTTTATTTTAAGAAACAAATCTTAATTATATCTTAATTAGTAGATAGAATCTATTTAATCAAAATAGTGTTTCTAAAAAATTCGATTATTAAAATTATTCTTTATAGAAATTAATTATCTAGTGTCTGGGACGTCATTTTACATTTTGGGAAAATATCTTTCATTTAATTAACTGCCGATTATTATCGTGTTGTTATTTAACGAAGCGAAAAAAATCCTATCCCGCAGAAATTATTTTAAAAAAATCATTCGTATATACAAAAAAAGAAATGTTACTATAAAAAAGTTTTCTACAAAAATCTTATTATTTTAAATAATTTAAAATATTTCCTTAACGGTTGTGTCTGTTTACAACTCTCTGAAGTGAATATTCTTCTATATTCCATAAATAAATATTACTATGAAATATTGTTATCAGAAATCTATTTTCTATTTAAAAAAAAAACATTTTTTTAATGGACGGGGTTATTTTTTACCACTTTACAGGAAAATATCACTCTAACTCGTTTAATGAGAGGAGACTTTGTTAGTACTAATATACAATCCCTGTACAAAATACTTTTTATAAAAACCCATTGTTTCTATTTTTAGAAATGAAGTCCGTGTCGGCATGCATGTTGTTTTAATTATTTTTTTCCTTAATTATTTTTTCTCCATTCCTGCCACCCATTGTTTTATTTAATTTAATCTAATTAAAAACTAATTTAATTTAATTTAACCTAATTAAATTAAATAGTGATAGCATCCAGGTTGTTATTTCTTATTTTTCACTTATTCCTAAAGTTGATCTGTTCCTTTCTTAGTATACATATGCGTGGGCTAGTGAACCCAGTTCAGCAGAACACCTTGAAGATTTTATATATCTCTTAAATAAAATATATTAATGCCGCTTATTGTTTTAACTCCCTCCCCCCTGTAGAGCTGCACATGGCCATTATTACCATTGCGGAATTTTAAGAAGGGGTTAATTATCATGATTAACGGGTAGCTAGAAATAGGTTCATGACTCCACTATCCTTCACCCTGATTCTATATACTTGCTAATATTACTGTAATGCCATAGATAAATTACTTGAAATTCCCAATGCATTTCGTATAATATATATATATATTTCTGTGAATAATTGTGATGTATTATTTATTATTCCATTATCTTTTTATATGTTACAAAATTCCCCCCTCTATTCTGCTGAAAAAGTATTTATTATAGTTGACTATCAATGGGCCTTATTCCGATAGAATATTCCTACATTATCACCCCCCCCCAACCTAAGTCCCGAGCCTCCGTTAATAATCGAATCAAGTCATATCTTAGCATAAGTACGTGTTACTAACACTTAGCCTCTATATTATACACTAATTATTGCCCCAGATTGCCTCAGGAAGAGCCCATCCTGCCTATCTCTGCTGTAAGTTTATACTTCCCCCAATTCTCCTCCTATCCAGGTTTTAGGCTTGATAACAGGTAACGGTTTCTATGCAGACAGCATTGTAGTATTTCCTGCCTAGCGTTCAGTAAATTATCTCTAGATGTCATTATGTGGTACGACTCTAATGCACATAGGTTCCATCTCTTCCTTTTGTTCGATTTATATTTGTTAGCCCTCCCCAAAATGGACCATTTCAGTTCGAAAGGGTCTTGCCTAGCAATGAGGTTTCTCACCAAACCGCCCAATAGAAGAGTTAGGCCTATATGTGTCTTCCCTTTGGCCTCTCCTGAATGAACTCATGTGATTTCTGGATCTATCTTTGAACTCACCCCCGGTGGATCCGATGTATGATTTCCTACTACTTTCTGTTTTCACATCGCATTTGTAGACAATGCTTAAGACTCTACAGTTCCCCCCCCCCAGTGGACAGATCTTAGAAGCTCTGCAGTTACAGTTGTGTGCTGAGACGTTGCTGGATGTTCTACTACTACGCATATATACAACGGTTGTTCTCACTGAACTGGCGTTACTGGGATCAACATCAGAAGAGAACATGGCATCCCTTGTTTTAGTTACTTTAGAATTATTATATCTTATCATGGATGCGGCTATATTTCTACAGGTTGAATAAGACAGTTTTTAGTATTTTTGTTAATGATTCCCCCCACGCTTTCAAAGGGATGGCAGATTGGGGGGAATCATTTACAAAAACGCAGCAGTGGAGATGAACACCATTCCAAAAGATAACTTCCAGAGGTGTTTCCGGCAGTGGATGAATCGGTCGACTAGCAGTTATGTTCGAAAATCGATAATGAGCTGTTACTTTTGTTTTCAAATACCATATACAAACACCGATATTAAAATAAATATTAGTAGAATACCGGGGCCGATAAAACAAATTATCCGATCAGATCATTTTCCAAACACTAACTTCCTGTTATTATCTGAAAATCAAGTAATAATACTACTAAACCTAATTCCAATGTGGATCAAAACCCATTAGATAATTTTGATTCGAACATCTGTCTTAAATCTTAGTGTTCATTTTGAGAAATCTTTCTGTATGTTTGTTTAGTGAGCATGCATAAGGTTTAATGCTAACATTAAATATTTGAATAATTTCATGAGAAGTTGTGATTATATATATGCGCCCTTACACACTTTAAAACACTCAAAAGAAACTAAAATGTTAGATGTACATGAAGTGATGTTTAATATCTATTAGTAAAGTTTTACATAGGTGGGGGTTTATCTACATTTTAACGAAGGGGTTCAGCTGTCTCTGCATTATTTGCATGAAACTGAATTCAAATAAATACAGCGCACATTACTCAGCCTTACACTTAAAGTTTGAACTCCAAAATGTATAATGATAGGTTAATTAATTCAGGAGTCTTACAGACAAATATATAAACATATACACATACATAACTGATGGATTTGACAACACTATAATAGTGTTTAATGAATTACTTGCAATGAAATTATTTCGGCGTGTAACGCTCTATATGACCGAACACTGACATGCTAAAGCTAGTATACTCAGGTTTGCTTCCTCATATATATATATATATATATATATATATATATATATATATATATATATATATATATATATATATAGTCACATTAACACATGTGCATACATATATGTGTATTCCGTTGTATTTAATTTCACACACACACACACATATATATATATATATATATATATATATATATATATATATATATATATATATACATATACTATGTATATTATTTCTTTCTCTTTCTCTTTCTCGTTCTCTTTCCCTTTCTCTTTCTTTTCTCTTTCTCTGTCGGTATATATATATATATATATATATATATATATATATATATATATATATGGGTGTGTATACATATATATATATATATATATATATATATATATATATATATATATATATATATATATATGGGTGTGTATATATATATATGTATGCTAATTTATCTTTCATTCAGTGAATACTTTGTTGCTTATTCTGTTGTATTTTACATTGTTACTTGTTCTGTCGTAAAATATAAGATTTTACCATGCCTGCGTTTTATTGCATATTCCTGTAAAAAGATTTGGGCGTATACTTAAAGCGAAAAACGCAGTGAAAGAAACCTGAAAGAGAACTTTGCCTTCAAGTCCTTTCTACCATGAAACTGACTTAACCTAACGTCCAAGACGAAATCACCAACGTAAAAATCAACAAAATAAAACGCTAATAAAAAAACCTAGCACAAAAGAAGCTGAAGCGGCATCCATTTTTACATGCCATAAAATATCTTGTAAGTCTAGCAAAGCGGAAGCCAAAGGGAAATCGTCATTTCTGTATCGGATCTCTGACGTTTTATTGAAATACTCTTTCTATATTTAGATGAATTCATTTCGATTTTAACGATTCGCTTTCTTTCTTTACCTGCTCTATACTTAAATACTGCCTCATGTGTATTTTTAGTTTATTCTTTGTCATTTACTGGAAACTCTTGAAACTTTCACTTACATTTGCTTTCTCGATGTGAAGTCGGTTTATTCCTTTCCTTAAATACGCTGGGTTTGTGCCGAATCCCAACGGCAATCAATGAGTCCCGGTAATGTAATGGTTACATTATGAGCAATCGTATATTTGAATATTGCTTTTCAGCTCTCATAAAAACCCGAGACAAGTGATTGTGAAAAATAAGCCTTGTCATATCATTATTTACCCCGCTTTGATATTGTTTTCCTTCTAGGATATCGTATTCATGAGAAATTATGTAGTCTTAATCATAAATGCAG
>OY744540.1:74991715-75006715 GCA_963556195.1 Sepiola atlantica | reverse complement strand
CAACACCCTAATAGTAACAACCCGAATAGAAATGAAAATTTAGCAATGAAGAGAACATATGTAACTGCATAAATCGTACACTTTGTCCGTTACAAAATAAAGTCCTAACCCAAAGTAGTGTTTACCAAACCACAACTTTCGCCAAGGAAAGAGCGAATAACAAGAAGGACTACGTGGGAAAGATTTTAAAAACAGATATTATGACCACAAAAACACATTTAAAAACAGAGAACGTTGAATTAAAACAACACTAGCAAACTACATTTGGGAGCTCAAGGAAAATGGATGCTCACCAATAATTGAATGGAAAATAATACAACGCGCCAGTACATGAAGAAATTTAGACGACCCGTGTAGATTATGTCTGAATGAGAAATTTGAAATCCTAAACTTAAAAAACTTCAACTTTTTTTTACTTTTAAACATCAGTAGTAAGACGTTTACACTATCAGTAGTAAGTTTAGAATAGTATTGTATTTTGTTTGCGATACATGTTTGAAAAATAATTCTTTATACATCTAAATGTTAAAGGATGTATTATCATCCCAGGGTACACCTGTCGGTTGATCTATTTACCACTCAATAGAGATGTCACGATTAAGTCATAAAAAAGTGTTTCGCTGACATATAATCTTACGTTTTAAAGAGCATAATCATCACTGAATGGCTATATCGAATGGGCGCTTTTCTTATTTTAGATGCGTTAACATATCTTATATGATTCCGTCATATGATCATCTGCTTCAAATAAGCTTGAAATAGTATTTCCTCTGCTTGTAGTAGTATTTTAGATCAGTCTTTTAATTTGTGTCAATTGCTTGATTCGTTTTCTAACTCGGTTTATCTCTTTTTCCCAATAAAGTTAAAAACAGTGTTGTAGTTGGACTATCAGTGTCAGCGTAACATTGGTCTTGTCATTTTTGCTGACTAGCTGACACGAGTGCCTTGCAAATTGTACAATGCAATAATGGTTGGTACCGGCTCGGTACCAACCATTATTGCATTGTACCATTTGCAAGGCGCTACTACATTAAGCGCGATGAGACAACAGCAGATGGAAAACATCAACTTACAGAGTGGAAATACAGGCGTAAACAGTGTTGTGTAATTCGTAGGACGCGTAAACCTAGCAGTGAACTAATCCGAGATGAAACAAGTCATCAAGCACTGTGAAATGTGTGATTCAATTGATCCAGTACCATCGCGCTTGCTAAAAAGAACGACTAAAAGAAAGTGACGTGAAAAATGGTGGGAATGGGTATCACACATTATGATAGCCACTCTTCTCATCGACTGTAGAGCAACCCGTTTTGCGGTTTGGCGACCAATTGCACACGAAGACTCGGCAAGCGTTATTCGACAACTATTGTCCGTGTTCTACGAAAGGGGAGCACCGCATGAGATTTAGGCCGAAAACGACCCAGCATTTTTCAGCCATTAAGTAGACCGTCTTTATGTGAATGGGGAGTTCAATTGCGGTTGCGATGCGCTTATGTACCATCAGGCAATGGCATCGCGAAAAGATGCCACCACAGCATAAGGAAAATTGCTGCTAAGAAGACGAGCTCGGTTAGGGAAGCACCATACTGGTACAATGATGGCGTGTCCCAGACAACTGCACCAGTGAATACCATCTAAACGTACATGACTCGGGTTAAAGGAATAGACATTGTGCAGTTACCTGACGACGAGAAGATGGATGAGCCATATGAAGTGGGAGATCATCTCGACTGGGGACGAGTGACTGGCATGGTATGTCAGCGATCTGTCCTGGTTGATGGAATCCCACGTCATATACGCTATATCCGCCCTGCTTTGAGGGCGGACCATATAACAACAAATGAAAGTAATAATTATTCTGGTGCTGAACTGGTAATTGGCAACACTAGTGATCCTTACGAAGAGAAAGCCGCGAGTTTAGAATTAGAAACTTCGTTAGACGATACAGAAGCGGAAACGTCATCGAACGATTCAGAAGCAGAAACTGGGGTGCATGTTCTACGTCGAAAATGCGCAATGAATAAAAATGCCACCACCACCCTTCATCATGTGTGATCAAGAAATCGTGGGAATGGGGTAGTAACGTTCATGCAGCTTCACAGGTAAAAGAGTGAGGATTTCTTCGTGTATTGTCCATCGGGGTTTGAACCCATAGTGTTCCGGTTACAAAATGGAAATTTGGAACTGTTGTGATGCGACGAGAGTTTACGTATGGAAATCAGCATTGCTTTGATGGGCGAATTCTTGTTGTCATAAAAAGAGTAGAGACTTTGCTCTAGAGAGGAGAAGAGAACAATTGATGTTGGGACCACGTCGAATGCTGTGCAAGAGAGAAAGAGAGAGAGAGAGAGAGAGAGAGAGAGAAAACAAAGAAATAATGGAAGTCAATTTTGTATGACTACAAATGGTATGTTCATCATGTATTTATATATGAGAAGATTAATCTATGTATATGTGTATTATTCCTGTCGGTGTGAATCTATTTTATTCACATCTCTAAAAGCACAGCTTGAGTAATAGCTGTTCTTGTTTCACTACATGTGAATATAACCGTTTACTAGTGTATATTCAGTTGTTCAGCGTTGTCAGCAAAAGGGAAGACACATAAAGTCAAGTTCTCAATCTCTATTGAACTGTGTAGGAATGAATACGGAAAGTCTGCATAAGTAGTTCCTCTGAGAAGGAATTTGGCAGACTATGTCTTCGGGGATTTGAAACCAATGCATTGTTGAAGTGTCTGTCCGCCGTCAAAACTCACTGAGCGGAATAATCTGATGAAGTAAGCAAGAAAGAGCTTGCATATAGATCAAAACAATGACGCCTCATTCCATAGAGGAATGTCTGCGTAGATCGACAGAAAATCACGTGCTCAAAAACCACATGATTTATTCTATCGTTTTCTTTTTAAGTACGAAATTCGTATAAGATGCATCCACGGATTTGCATATGAGACTTTGCTGGTCAATCACTGTTTTTATTTTGAAATAAGTTTGCCAGCTAAAAATATGATAAAATACTGCAAGTTAACTTCTAGAAATTTCGAACATCAAATAAATGTGTTAGGTGCAAAAGAGTTTAGCATTAGCATTTATGAACTATATTTCTGCGTTGCACCAATGTTTGATTGGTTTCAAATATTGTCTAATAAGAAGTGGTGGTGATATACCGATGTTAAACACTATTGCATGACTATAAATATCGCCAAAACTACAAGTACTGTGCTTCTTGGCCTTTTGGTAAAGATCAAAGTGTAGTATCTGTTCCGATGGATTCTTTGCAAACCCTCTTTGGGGAGGAGTAAATTTATTGCTAACTGCCTGAGGCGCCTCTACCGAGGAATGCCGACGAGGCTGCCCAGGCAATTTTTAAACCCCACTTTCCCGACCCGACCTTGGGTCACATCTTACTTGTGGGAGTAAGATAAACACTGGCCTTGTGCCTAACTCCTAGAGAGGAGTACATCAATACTCAATATATGCGTAAATAACTTGGCCTTTTGGCTAAGATCAAAGTGTAGTATCTGTTCCGATGGATACTGCACCCCATAGACTGGTATTATCTTGGACTTCGGGGCTTGATTTACGCCGGTCAATGGGTCTGTCCTGTGCAGTTCTAGGAGGTCAACCCTCCCAGGCTTTGCCTCCCCTCTTTGGGGAGGAGTAAGTTTATTGCTTACTGTCTGAGGCGCCCCTACCGGGGAATGTCGACGGGGCTGCCCAGGCAATTTTTAAATGGCCAGAGTGCTTACCTCTCGGGCGCTGGCTTTTACAAACTCCACTTCCCCGACCTTGGGTCACATCTTACTTGTGGGAGTATGATAAAACTGGCCTTGTGCCTAACTCCTTGAGAGGAGTAAATCAATACTCAATATATGCGTAAATAACTTGGCCTTTTGGCTAAGATCAAAGTGTAGTATCTGTTCCGATGGATACTGCACCCAATAGACTGGTATTATCTTGGACTTCGGGGCTTGATTTACGCCGGTGTATGGGTCTGTCCTGTGCAGTTCTAGGAGGTCCATCTTCCCAGGCTTTGCCTCCCCTCTTTGGGGAGGAGTAAGTTTATTGCTTACTGCGTGAGGCACCCCTACCGGGTAATGCCGACAGAGCTGCCCAGGCAATTTTTAAACTCCACTTTCCCGACCCGACCTTGGGTCACATCCTACTTGTGGGAGTAAGATAAAAACTGGCCTTGTGCTTAACTCCTGGAGAGGAGTAAATCAATACTCAATATATGCGTAAGATTCTTGACGAAAATACCTAACACTGTTGTAGCTATTTAAAAAATAAACACTATTATCTTCCCATCTCGCTATAGATTTCATTTGTATTATACATACTGTATATATATATATATATATATATATATATATATATATATATATATATATATATATATATATAATAGTAATAATAGTAATACTCAAGATGAAACATCCACAGGGTAGTAATCAAAAGAATTTCAACCGGGTTTATAAAATGTGCTCAATATCAAATAGAGCTTTTTTATATGATAATTGTTAGTTACATAGACATGTACAAAATCTGCGACACTAGCATGTCGATGTTATCGATCAACAGTGTCGCATATTTTATACATGTCTGGGTAAATAAAAATAATCATATATATATATATATATATATATATATATATATATATATATATATATATACCTGACACCAAGACGCATCAAGTTTATAGGTGAATAGTTTGCGAATGAAATCATGGAAACGTGTCTAAAATGTGTAAGGAAAATATGCAAATAATGTATTCATCTATTACATGTCAGTTATTACTAATCAGAATATTGTTACCCTAATTCTTATCATATGCTGCAATTTTGACCGGTGTTGGAAGTACTCTTCATTGTAATACACAATGTTTTACGAATTGACATATTCGATCTCCAAAAACGTTTAAAAACAATGTACTTTATTCGAATAAACATTCTCGTAACATAATCTGTCTTCCATTCTTAGATTGTGGTGTTAACCTTACACAATTTGTAATGAAGCAACAGGAAATGATTATACTTGCTTTCGATGTGTCAACCTGTTTCTAAACGCGTATTTGTCCTACCTTTAGGTTTTGTTTTGTATTTACGTCTATGTGTAACCTTTACTTTTAAAAATATGTTGTTTTTCAATCTATTATGCATGAATTATAAATAACATTTAAAATACGCCCATTATTTTCAATAAGCACACCAGTTCCGTGTCCGAGTCGTGTCTTAGTTTAACACGTGCATCTATGGAATGTCAGTTTTTTTCTATAGACGAACAGCATACACAAAAGCATCTCAAAAATGTATCACCACGCTACGATCTGCCTTAAATAAATAGCTGTAGCGTTATAAGTATTATGAGACATTATCTTGAATAATTCTTTCTTTAGCTTAAAGCGTGTAAATATTGTACGCATCTATCTACGTCGATGCATGTCATCATTTTTAGTTATTACGTCGGGCCCTTAACGTCAACATAAATAAATGTTTATTTAAAATAGATACAGCAGCGACTTCCGAGCAACCGGCTTCTCAGAGTCTTGCCATATAAAAATATTTTCGAACCATGCGACTAAACCTCTATTCATTAGCACACACCTAACCGATTAAATATACACCTACACTGTCTATTGACCAGCAAACTTTGCTGGGAAATATATTACGTTTAAAATTACTGCTGCTAATTTAGTTTGTATTTATGTTTAATTTAAGCACTATAAGATATAATCTCATGCAAACTGGAGACTGCCATCGGCGAGTACAGTGTAAACAAACACAATGTATGTCGGCCTATACATAGAGCTATCCATTCGTCGCAGCATTATCACGTCTTTTCTAGACCCTTTGTCAGGATCAAAAGATCTGATAGACCTGCATCTGTGTTTATTGGTATTGCAACGATACCTATTCTAATAATCCTTTGCAATTATGAGGAGCATTTTAATCGTGTAAGTTTGCAAAGGACGTTTTATCGATAAACAAAACTAAAAAGTTGTTGATTTTCATTAAAACAAAAAGAGAAGAATCTTAAATAATAAGATAAATGTCAAGAAAAAAGAAATAAATATATCTTGCATTGAAAAGGGCTGTTATTCTCAATTTTAATACTTTTCCTTCGATGCTTATAAAGAAAAAAAGTTGGACTACCAATATCCTATATATATATATATATATATATATATATATATATATATATATGGTGTATTTTTATGTAATTATTTTATTGGTGATTGTAGCGTTTGTTGTTACTTTGCTTACTATTATTTGGATTGTCTCACTTTCCTAAGTAATTAAGATGCAGAAAATATATATAAACATGTTAGAAATAACAGTATTCGTCTGTTTATTTATAACAATTTTTACTGATGGTCTTTTTGTATTGAAATAAACAAAACAAGTCATAAATGTTCCATAGGTGTGAAGTTTTATTTTACCTCTGTATGACGTCGTTCCAAGCTTTCATTAGCGCAAGGAAATAACTTATCAGACGGTCACAGGGCGCGAACTCGGTTCACACGGACACCTTGAATCTGTAAGCGATCACTTAGTACTATAGGTTACGAGAAGTTGTAACGTAGATATTAACTTATATGTAGCACTTACATCGGCGAGTGTAAAAATAAATATGTTTAATAGGACTCGACGACAGAGCCGAATGCTTGCAATGTGGCTTCAAGTTTATCCATATTTTTAATATCTTCAACAGTGCTCTTGCTTAAAGTTTACTTAAAGGGTTTTTAATAATATTAAATCATATCTTTAATATTTTACCTATGTACGACGTTGTTTCGTGCTTACGGCTCTCATCAGCGCAAAGAGAATAACAAGCTGACGTTAATCGGGCGCGAACCAGGTTCACATGTATACAACTTAGACCGTTTTGATTTTGTAGTTGGCACATTATCAAGTTACTTTTAGCTACCATATCCTGATCTCAGATATCACAATTCAACAGTTATATCAAGTCAAATAAGAAAACTGTTCCTAATAATATCAACTCTTTAGTGAGATGTGGACAAACAATAGTTAATCATTGTTCCAATTAGGAACCCCGACGAGTCTTGTTTCGCGCTCATCAAAATAAAAGTTGTATGTATGCATATGTGCAGACAATGGTATTTTATCGAGAAAGATTTAATTGGAACACACTTTGGATGAGTTAAAAGGACATTATATTATATATCACACGATAAATATATACTCGTTTTAATGATAACACATGAGATTTACAATGTGGTAATGGGCATATGATTTTCAGTATTGAGTGGTGAAACAATTAAGACTTTAAGTCTGGAATAGTGTGGCACAAACACTTTGATTGGAGATAGACATTTTATTTTCCTTTACAAAAGCTGTTCCACGGATACATTGGATGACCGATGGTCACTACCCATTATAAGAACATATATTGAACCGTACGTGGTAATATCTCACCAATTCTGACAGACCATGGAGTTTCCCAACCGATGAGAGAAAAGTATTAACAAAAGTAAGTACGAAAATAAAATGAATATTTGTATTTATATAATAAAAAAATTAGAGCAATCAAGTGTGAATTTATGAACTATATAATTGAAATAACAACTACTATGTTATTGTTTTAGGATTAAATCGCATTTAATACGATAAATGTGTAATTATAAAAGGATGGCGATCGGGAACATGTGTATTGATGTATTCAGGGAACCATACGTGTGTGGCTGAGTGAAAGTGTAACATTAATTCAATAGTTGTTATACGTTGTAATACAACGTTGTTTTTTATCGAAAATAATTTGATTTCTCCACGGATATCTGTAAGTACAAAGAGACAAAAAAGAAGACATGGACTTGTTGCCGTATTTATATAGTAACAGTGGACTAACTTGTTTTGCAATATGGCCGATATAATTTTGTTTTAATTTCCGTCACGCTTCTTTTTATCTTAATTACATATTTTAAATAAGATTTTGAAAGGTATATTAAATATCTAAACATTTTTTTATGAGTAATTTATTAATAGCGACATATTCTGGTAAAAGTGTCAAAACAATTATGTAAGTAATGCTAGTTTTATTTTTTATATAAAAGTCTAGAAAATAAATAGTTTCTATTATTCTCGGTTTTCAAATATAATGGTTGTCTATTCACGTGATGAAATGTTTTCATATCCTCTGCAAATTTTGAAGATTCAGGAAATAATGTATTTTATTTTCATAATATTATGATATATATTTTATAATATTAATTAAGGTGAATTTGTTTCATTGTGGTGGTTGTAATTTTGTAAGTACATCTTTTGTAAAGATCGTACACAAAAGGTTTCATATTTACGCTATCGACTTTTTGCTTAAACTAAACATTTGAATAATAATAAATGAATACATAAATATATGAAGTTACGTAGGAGCAATTAAATACTTATGCATAGAGCCAGACGAAACATCGCAACACAGTTCTATTAATATAAAAAACATCGTGCCATATGAAAAAAATGGCTCATTTGTAGTATTATTTTTTGTATATGATATATTTAAAAATCCTCTTCATTCACTTTACACAATATACACTACCTAGATATTTTTGATGATTTTGTAGTGTTACAGAGACGATATTGACAGAAAACTGTTGTTTGGCTCACGGCAAAAGAAACCGACCGAAAAATACATATCATAAAAATGTTATGTTTTATGGAAATGTGAAAAAATCTAAATCAAAAACATGGTTATTTGAATATATAATACGCCTGACTTACTCATATATATATATATATAAATATAGCATTATATGAATTGAAATAATAAAATAAGGTGCGAATACAATTTTTATTAGAATTCAATGTTCAGGCAAGTGAGTTTTCTGAACGTTTCATATGATTTGGTTTTTTAATCGTTTTATTAATTTGCATGCACCTTGGAGACATTTTTCATTGTCATTTACTGCATCGTTTGCAAACAGATTTCCCGCCTGGATAACTTTTTCGTTTTTGAACTACCATTTACAACCTGGATCACTTTTTAATCAACCTCTTGGATGTCTTTCCTGAATATGTTTTAAATTGTATGACTTGGATGAACTGTATAGCTTTAACAAAAAAGTATGTTTTGGGCTGATATATTTGATGCTTTATATAATTTTATGTATTCTTATATATATTTTTATATATTGTCAAAGTGTAATTTTATTACCTGCAGTAATGTCATTGCGGTAATTGTCCTCTGAGGAAAAGCATTTTCTTTGAAAACTCATGCGTTAAGAAATTAAGGTACTTTGTCTGAACATTGAATTCTAATAAAATTTGATTCACACCCTATTTTATTATTTCACTTTATATAATGCTATTAATGCTCTATCCAGTATATTGAGCTTCAGTTTTATCCGGATGTTCACTAATTAAAGATATTAGTTGCCTATTATATCTTTTGTTGGATTAACGTTATACATATATATATATATATATATATATATATATATATATATATATATATATATATATATATATATATATATATATATATATATATATTGATTTGTATGGAATTAATCCCTTAATGCCTTTATAAATAATTATTGAGTGCGGAGCATCGCTGCTCTGCGTAATGTTAAGTAGATGGCTTCCATTTTGTTCAATTTATTTTCTTGCAAAATGGCGCCCAAAAAGGGATTGACCACTTTCGTGAAATTTCAAACATTTCAAATGTTTGCGAAATTTTAAGAATATTATCATAAATCAATAAATATTCTCCAAATGTCACTTACTCTTAAGATTTTTAACAGCTTTGAGAAAGTATAATATGGGCACAACATGATATTTGGAAATTAAAATATGTCAGATTGGGATTGAATGTATCCATTTTCATTGGTCAACAATTTACCAAGATTCTGTTAATTTCTAATTTTTTCTGAAGTCTCTGTATGCTAAAGCCTTGAGGTTTTGATATATGTATATATATATATATATATATATATATATATATATATATATATATATATATATATAATTATTACCACAATCAGACAACGCCGCAGACCACAACCTATGAAAAGAAACAAACCGGAAGTCCTAGACTCGAGTTTCGCCCTCCTTTGGCCTCATCAGTAGAACACATCCGAACTCAGGATTCGAAACCCGAGTCACTTGCACTTGCATGGTAAGCGAGCACTCTGCGGCGTTGTCTGATTGTGGTAATAATTATATATATCATCTCACATTCAATAAATCTAATATATATATATATATATATATCATCTTAAAGATTTTAATAACATTTTTTTTTTTTTTTCAATATTCATAAGGAGGCATAACCATTGTTTAACCTGTATGGAAAATAATTGTACCCACCCAGCAAAATGCAGTTGCCCTCAACCACGTGTATCATTGTTTCTACGACCCATCAGTGTCACTAGTCCCTGCAAGTTCGAAACTGAGACATCAGTGACTAGGCTCTCGTGATCTAACAACTCAGTAAGGAGTTATTCAAAAATAAGCTTGCCAATAATATGCTCGTCTGTCTTGTCGGGTGATGGATGTAACGTGCTGGTTCACTCCGGTCTGCCAATCCAAAGAATACGGATATGTGTTTCTTATATATGACACACATCAGTATTCGTTGAATTTGCAGACCGGGCATTAACCACCACGTTACATCCAGTACACGTGCAATTGAACAGATAAACAACATTACTGTAGAGGGAGTAGTGTATCATAGAACCGTCTACAGGACGTTATATGTGGAGTAATTTGTGGGTCCCGGTTTCATTTGATGTAAAGTGTGTTGTCTAGCTTGCCATTTTCTTTCCCGTTTATTCTCCTCCAATTAAAAAGTCATATTTTTATTGATTATTTTGTGTGATGCGACGGGTTTATATACTATATTATATTATATTGTATTATTTTATATCATATTATTTCATATACGCAAAGTACACTTTGTTTTATAATTGTGGAATGGAGGATTACTTGTGAAATTAGTCTTAACTGTAATTGCTTTCTATGAACTTTGCTGAAAACTGCGTTATTCAAATCAAAATATTAAATAGTTTTATCTCTAAATAGTGAATATTCTAATATAATATTTCATAAATAACTGTTATTTAATTTTAAAATCTCGTTTACTTTCTATTAAATAAGCTGGCGATCCCAATTAAGCATTTGCTACATAAAAAAAAAAACTAATCAGTTCGTAGCAATTATGATGAATAAAACATTAGTTTCCTAGAATAAATATTTGTATTTAATTAATATACACATCTTTGCAATGGGATAAAATGATGTATCTTTTTAATTAATCGTATGAATCTATGAAGATGATACTTCGAGTAAAAGCTGGGAAATTAATTAATGACATGTAAAGACACATTTAGTTTTCCAGCGAACACGGTCAAATTCTAATTCCATCGCTCGCTTTGTAATCTGTTTATGGAAACGATTTAACAATGGCTACAAAAGTAATTATAATTTCACTTTGTATTTTACGTTTCATCGAAAATTACTTCATTTGCTTTCTAAATATTTGTAATTATATTCACTTTGCAATATTAATATTTGACTCTTCTATTTCTTCTCTAAATCACAACGGTTGCTTTCAGAGACAAAATGATCAAATTAATGTATATTTTTGAATACTTGAATATTTTACCATATTTTACAAATGATTTAAATATGAATCTATGCACAACTGATCTTGCAAGAAACATATGAAAAATGTATCTAAAAACTTTCATTAATATCTTAGTTTTTAAATTTGAATTACTCAATTTTGAAAATGAGAGGTGGTTAGTCTCGAAATGATTAAAGTCTCTATCATTCCGGACCTTTAAATATTTAACAGAAAACCCACCAATTTTACAACTGCCTGTCTTTATATTTAAATTTTGAAATATAAATGAATTGATCTGAGATTTTGCGTCTCTTGTCATTTATATTTGTTCATTTGTATCTCACCTTCCGGTGTTCAACATCGCATTGCTCCTGCCTCAGAATTCTCACATTTATATTTACTTGTTTACTATCAATGCTTCAAGCAAACTACCATTTCCTTTTACTCCTTTTTGTTTTGTGTATATTATAGAGGATGGAAAGGTCAGGTTTCAGGGGCACACCATATAAATGGTTAAGTTAACACAAAAATAATTATATAATTTTTCAAAAGTTTATTTTTAAATTAAAAAAATATGAGTCACGAGATACAAATGTTTAAAAGCCAGTATGGGATAAAGTAAGAGTAGTATAAGAAATTTGAAAACAATAAATTCGTTGATTAAAATGTGGGGACGATTAGAGGAGGGTTACTTATGAGTATAAGTTGATTTTGGATTAAAGGTAAACCATTTTTTAGATAGCACGGAGAGAATAACGTAGTAACATGTACCACAACGTAGAAAGTTCTTGATAAGAAACAATGTCAATGGAAATTCAGTTTTATGTTTATCACACTAACAAAACGAATACGTTTCGTTAGATCTTGATCTGAATGTTTTAGATATTGAAGCACAGTAGAAGTCTTTACGTAAATAAAAAAAAAGTATTAAGCTCTCCGTTATTATAGGTAAGGTAGGTTTTTATTTAAAACTAGACAACCCGTGACCCGTTGGGTCAGTTTGTTATATTAGCTATGGAATTCATGTATGAGCGTGACACTTGTGGCATTAAGAAAATAGGTTTTTTTTACATAACAGAAGCATTTCTATGAAAGTATATTAAAATGAAAAAAGAATATAGATAGATTTCTATGAGTCGTTCTGTTTATTATAATTGTTTTTTTTTTAAATTACAGTTACTGAATTATAAGTGGTTGGTTAGGGCGATTTGAGAAAGGAAGGGGATACAGCAGGCTTTCTCGCGTACGTAACGAAAACAGAGGGAGTAGGAGTGGTGAAATCTATGAGAGGGAAAGTGGGAGGTGGTTTCGTTCACCGACCGCTAGTATGGCTGATATTAATAATGAGTGTTGTTTTTTTGTTTGTTTGTTTTTGTTTTTTAAAAGAAAGGAGTTTTTTTGAAACTGCGACAGACTTTACGAAGTCCTCCCGTTGAATGTTTTTAGCCGTGAAGAAAACAAATAAACTATTTGATGAAATTAAATGAAATTGTTTAAAAATTTCCAGAATGAAAAATTTCATGCGTTCGTTAATCATAATAGAGAATAACGGAATTGGAATAACAGATTGAAGACGATGCTATTTACGCATGCGCAATCGGATGTTGAAAACCGGAAAGCTGAAAGCTGATTGCAAACATACAAGAACAATAGACTTTTAGTATTATATAGATTACGAAATACGTTCTTGTGAACAACCTCTGTTTATTGTAATCTTCGAGGGAAAACATATATATATTGGCAAATATGATAAAATATTAGAAACACATGGCAGTGTCTATATAATTGTTTCATTGATTAAATAGTGTATTATTTCGTTTATCTTATTTATTGGTATTATTTATTTAGTATGAATATTATTTGATGTTATGTAGTTATGTGTTAATGTTAGTCATGATCTCGATTTTAATATGATAAGACCGAGTAGAATAGATGATATTTAAATCGGGAATGAACATTTTCAAATAGTTCAGTATCTGTACTTAATTCCGTGAGGATAATACTAATAATAAAAAAGGTAAATAATCGATATCAATCATATTGGTAATCACGCTTTAAAAAGATTCGATGTGTGCTATATCGTGATAATAACTCGCAGGCGGCATATATATATATATATATATATATATATATATATATATATATATATATGTGTTTGTTTTTGATATATATATATGTATATATGTATGTTTGTGTATAATTGTGTGTGTGTAGGTATATATTTTCATATGATGTGTATGTGTTTATGCAGAATTTGGTCTGTATCTATTTTTAAATCCCCGTTTTTTCTTTTTTAGGTCAACCCCCAACAATATACATGAATCGCTAGACAGTAGGTGTCATCAACCAAAGAATACTGGTAATTTTTGACACGACCTGATTTTTTTTAGAAACATGACCAATTTTACAATTTCTACTTATACACATTGCCTCCCCTCTCCTGTCGTTAATAAATTATGAAATTCCCCCTTTGAATTCATACTTATAGATTAGATATGCTTCAAATTTCCCCCTCTCTCTAAATATGTATTACATAGGTTGTCACCCCATCTTTCCCCAATTATATTTGAATTGTCAAGTGGTAATTTAAACTCTTTCTTTCAGTTTCAAAAATGTAATCGTCTAAATTGGATGCTTGAAAATACCACAAGGTTGAAATAAATTATTGCATCTATGATTACGTAATTTCGTGTTACTATATTTTATTATATATATATATATATATATATATATATATATATATATATATATATATATATATATGTATATATATTTATATATATATATATATATGTATATATATATGTATATACAGGGTGGGCCAAAATAAGGGTCCTATCTTTAAATTTGAATAACTTGAATTTGAATAACTTCCACAAAATCAAAAGTTTAACTCACCAAACTTTATGTGTGTGTAGACTGACCCTTCCGAGATTTTTTGAAATAAACAAAACAAATTTTAGCCGAAAAACACTTCTTAAAACTTACAAAAACTAAAGTATTGTTTTTTACACTGTTTTGAGTTTTTTAAGCAAAAATAATGTTTTCTAAATGAGGGTACGTTCCTTAGGGCTAATACGGCTCATGCTTGCTTCGGAAGGGGTCGTTTACTTATTCTAAAAAAAATAAAAAATAAAAAATAAATAAATAAAAAAGTTATGAATTTTTTAAAATAGGACCCTTATTTTTGCCCACCCTGTATATATATATAAATATATATATATATATAAATATATATATATATATGTGTATATATATATATATATATATATATATATATATATATATATATATATATATATATATATATAATATATATATATATATATATATATATATATATATATATATATATATATATATATATATATATATATCAAGCCAACATACAAACCTCTTATGATTAGCAACTGTGTAC